>CAMTDV010000012.1:32352340-32827340 GCA_947069175.1 Scalesia atractyloides | reverse complement strand
TGTGTGGGACGGAGTAAGGTCCCTTCTTCGCCCCTACGAGTCGTCCGGCAGAAAAGACTTTCTGAACGGAGTAAAAGAACTTGGGGTCGCCGATCTCTTCCTTAAAGATGGGGATGAGTCGATGTCGGTCGATGGTGTGAAAACACTTCCTGATGTCGAATTCCAAAAACCAGCGAGAGGTTCCCCACTCTTCTTTGATCTGTCTTAGGGCCGAGTGGCAGCCTCGACCCGAGCGGAAGTGCGATGTGTCTGGAAACTCGGGATCGTAAATGGATTCGAGTACCATTCCGATCGCCTCTTTCATGATCCTTTCTATAGGTAGAACTACTGTGAGCGGTCTAAACTTCGACCCTTATTTCTTTCTTCATATTATATTGTAAAGGGGAGCAAAGCCCATTTTTTCTCCGTATATTGATAGATAAGGGCCCTCCTGTCGTCATTTCAGTGAGTCATAGGGTTTCCCCTCAGCTCAGTCTTTTTTATTCTTGAGAATGGTCGCCACCTCTCCCAGGACCGGAATGATTATCCCTGCCCGATGGGTCTACATCCATCCCTGAATGTCGTCGGGTACTGTTAACTTCCCCACCATTCTTGTAACTTTCACCTGTAATCCGCGCAGGTGTGTCCGCACCCCCCCGAGTGGATGAGAAAGAAAGGAATTTCTCGGAGCAACCCCCCAGGTTCCAACCCAGGAGTCAACTTTCCCTATGAGCATTCGGTACATGTATCAGTCCGTGGAAGAGTGAAAGGGTCATCACTATTTAGGATCTCCTCCCTAATCTTAGATAGGTCGTTGGGGGTTCGCCGCGGTTCATTGTGTGCTTACACACTAGACTACCGTTTTCCGAAAGCTCTGCAGGACCACCTACCACTAGTCTTCGGTCGGAGGGGTTTATTGCGCAAAAACGCCGGGACGCAGGCTCCCGAGAGGGAAGCCCAACGAATGTCAGATGCAAAGCCCCGCACCTCCTTAAGATCATATTGGCATACTCTCCCAAAAAAGAAAGAGCAGACCCCATTGAAGACGAGAGTGAGGTACAACAAGGCCATTTCTGTCCACCGCCCTTCTCACGGAGCCGTACGTGGACGTTACCGCTCTTACAGCTCCCACCAGCAAAGAGTTAGCCTCCCTCTACAAGGAATGGAAGTGTGGGTGAATCGACATCAAATAGAGGAATTCGCTTTTTCTTTTCAGCAATAACATAAGAAGAGCATCCCTTTCACAAAAACCTACAGACCCCCCTATCCTGTTCAGCACCTTGTGATCTTCTCAAAGATCATTACGAGCCTTCTCCTATCATTTTTCTTTCGAAAAAAATTTCATGGTGGATCAGGACGAGAATGAATCCGGTAATCCAGGACATACTCATCCTGGAGCTTATGCTCCCCTCCGGGGAGGGGGTTTATAGAGAGATGTAAGTCGAGGGTAGCCTCCCGCTTGACCGATTTATCGGAGTCGGAGGAAGATCTCTCATCCGATCATCCTGAACATGAAGGGGCTGCTCTCGATGTGAGATCAGCACAAAAGAAAGAAGAAAGGGGCCATATCCTATGTTCGTTTTCCCCTGCTCTGATGATGCGCTCCTTGCTCGCGGAGCTACATACCGGAAAAAGAAAAGGATCTCTCTATTACTTTGAGAGGAGAATCGTTGATTTTTCGACGGACTACGTGGGAAATACGAGATCTAGGCAAGCCGCTACATGTTCTCCCCTTGCCCTTGAACGATAGAAGAACTACTTATCTTCTCTTAGGTAGCGGTCGATCGGTTTGCAACTATGGTCAATCAATAGGTCCGCGGATCCATTCTTCTATACGATAAATCGCCATCTCGTAGCACCACCACGACACCGATGCCCCGACAAAACCACCGATTTCCCGAGAGTTAGATAGCCGTTAGTAGTAGAAGCTCTAAGGCCGCTATTCCTGACAAGGAATATAGTAAGGCCTTTACCGATCCTGAGTTAATGAGTTAAGGAGTTTTTTTTTATAAACGACTTATCTGAAAGAAGGCTTTGCAATCAACGAATTCTTTGATTTGAAAAGCTCCTATCCTAATCGACCTTCCGCCTTCCGTTATTTGATCTTTTTATGGATCTTCTTATCTTATTAAGTAGTTAAATGAAGTATCATCAATTGAGAAATGACAATAAGTGATGTTCGATATCGCTTCATATTTGAGTCTTGGATGTGGAAAATAATCACATGAAAAGAATGTGGATGGTTTAAGCTTAAGTGCTTAAACATCATAGTGGGTCAAATAAATGTAAACACAAACCAAGTAACGGGAGCGTGAACCTAAGGATAATGAGCCCGGGTAATGGGTTTATAGTTGAAAAGGAAATCCTTGGATTAATTATTACGGACGAAAGAGCCATGCTTGATAAAAGGGCATGTAAAACCAAAGTATAAATGACCCGCGGGGTCATAGAAACGGAGGTATTGCCCAAGCAAAAAACGATCATTGTCGTGGACTAAGGTCGTAGAAAGGATAAACAAAAGGGGGAAAGAAAGAAACGATGATGATAATCGTCATTCATGGTCTATAGGGCCATAAATGATGGATTCGGTATATAAAACCAATGTATAAATGACCCACGGGGTCACAGAAATGGAGGTATTGCCTATAAAGATTAAACATAGTCATGGACTATGATTGGAACAAAATAGAAATTGCCTTCATGGCCTAAATGACCATGCCTAGCGGGCAAAAAAATATTATTTTTTGCGCTTACGAGCTAAAGGTCTTTGTGTGACAAAGGAAAATGAGAACAAATGGTATAAAGGGTCATGAGACCAAAACCTGAAAATAATAATTTTGAAACAAAAAAAATTGGTGCGGTGACATCAAGTACATTTAAAGGGTGACATCGGTAAAGGATGATTTACGGGATCACTATGACTATTGGGTCATAAATAATGGTAAAGGTCTACGGACCAATGTGACCTTCGGGTCACAATAAAATGGAATACCTAAAGAAATAGCCTACGAGGTAAAGTTAAAAAGGGCATATTGGTCAGTTGGGTTAGAGGCATGGGAATCGGGATTACTTATTTTCACCTTTTTTTAAAAACCATTTAACTATCAAAAGTAAAAAAGGTGTGATCTTTTCTGTAAACCTATTATGTTTAGAACTTTCGAAAACCTATAATATTTAGAACTTTCAATAATCTAATGGTACGGTTCCGTGCTAAAAACGGCCTAAATCAGCAAACTATAATAACCAAACCGTTTTGGTCAGTTTGGCCGACCAAACCAATCTGGCTGGTTTGGTTTAGTTTTCTCAAAAACTGCACTTACTAGTTCAGCCAAAGTTTCATCAAATGTCATCTAAATCAGAACCGTGAACAACACATAATCATCTTTTTTAACTAGTCACCTTAAAACAATGTATGATAAAAAAAATGTATGATGAATCGGCTATACTCAATTGTCGAATACATGTATAACGCATTAAAATGAGTATCACATACCGTGTAGATTCAATTTATTTTAAGGTGCAATACATCATAATTTACTAGTTTCCCTTAAAATTATAATCATATCCACTCAAATGCGTAATAATACATAATAATATATTTTACTAATGATCATATGCTCAAAAGTACAATTTGTACACCGATAAACAACTTTATAAGCTTTTTCGTATTTCTATTTTCTTCTACAAACAGAAACTACATTTATCTAGCCTAGGATAAGATTTGATGAACAAAATGTGTAGTTTAAAGCATTGACAATGGCTTTTGGATTATAACACACAGCCCTAGTATATTGGGCTGGGCTTATGGACACCTAATAGAGTTACGACTTCACCCCAGTCGAAGACCCCACCGTGGTATGCGCCAATAAGACCACCAAAAGCCTTTGTGGCACTAGTGGTACACAGAAGTCATGGGTGATCATTGGTCCGATGCTTCGGGCGAAACCTATTCCCAGGGTGTGACGGGCGGTGTGTACAGCTATCTTTGTACTTTTGTATGATGTATCACTATCGTCTATTATCACGTTAATGGTCAATCCACATTACAAGCCTAATAAATAATAACCGAAATTTCTTTTGAATCATTACTTTTAACTTATAAAGAAGAGAATCCTCCATAAACATGACTTGCTCAACTGCTGAAAATGTCGATTTTTCGTATGATCCAAAATAAACGGCGACAACAAATTTAACATATTATAGCGTCTATCCATATCATTTAAATCCACTTTAACGAAATCTAATATTTAAGGCTTGCGGTTAAAATCCGGGACAAATACCCGAGAAGCTTTTTACTAGATGTGGCATTTTCAACCCATTTGTTTATTATACGATTAATTTTGGCTTTTCAAATTGGAAAGAGTCAAGTGAGTCAAACGAGTGAAAGTTATGCGGAATGTGTTTCTAATGTAACACTTTTGTTACTTGCTTTATTTAAAATTCATATTATTATATTGTGGTAATATAGTTAAAAGCCATACTTAACTTACTGAAAAAAAGTTTATAAAAAGTAGGCCAAATAAAAGTGGTAGTCCATCAACCCGATTATATGGTCTAATTTTCACTAATAGTTGACTTATTTGACCCATTACGTAACTTATATTGGGTGTCCTTATGTTCATACTGATGTTTGGATCCCATCTTGGTATCGTGCATTCAAAGCATTCAACATAAGCACAACACTTTCAAATTTGTTCTCACTAAACAAGATGTTCGGTTTTGCCCATCAATCGCGTGTGTATGTATGACTTTGTTTCTAGTTACCTATCTAGAGATTTTTCGTGAGGTCATCCGACCTTAAATTTCTACTAAAACAATACCGTTTTCTAAAATGTAACAAAAAAACCAAAAGTCGTAACCTGCTAACATACAAACACAACAATATTCATCGGTAAACAAGTGACAATCACGTATATTTAACCAATCTTCAAACGATAACCACTCACAAACAACTAAACGTATTATCATTAATATACAAACATTGTTCTATAAACGATCATCACCGATTAGTGGCGGACCTAGAAATTATTTTCTAGGGGTGTGAACAAGGGGTTCAACTAAACTTTTAAGGGGTGCGATCATGATTTTTGCCTATAAAATACACTAAAAAATTGTGTGCGCACCAGAACACCTAAGTCCGCCCATGATTTACACTACATTCAATCAGCGACACAGCGGAAACCGTCGCAAACCCAAAGCCATATCACAAATAAACCAGCACAAACCACCACATCCATACACAACACCACCATCACTTGCTTATCCCACACACATGACATCTGCGAGGATTGTAGTGTGTTAGTTAAATCGGTAAGATCGGAGTTGCTGGGATTGAATTCTGCGAGGATTGTAGTGTGTTTTGCAATGCAGGTGTAGAAGATTGAATTTGGGCTCCAGTTCATCTTTCGAATGGATCATGACATATAGAAGTATGGTTATTCTTTGCATTTGGAATAGGGTTTGATGAAAAAAAGAAAAGGACCAAAGAGAGATCGATGCTTTTCCACAAATTTGGAGGTGATGGGATATTGACTAGTATGAAAATGAGGGGAATCCAATCCTAATTTCGTTTAACTTAAGATAGCTTCAGATTCATTCGTTTATAAATTAATTTTTAGAGTTCCTGTAGGTGCGTTTAGAGCTTTATTACTAGTTAGGTTCATGGGTGGTTTTTTAAACTTAAGGTCTGGATTATTATTTATCGCGTTGATGCTTAGTTTGGGCTCATTACACGCTAGCATTAAACCCGCATGTGTTGTGCCCCACTAAATAACCAAAACATTAATGTCCTTGAAACCTTATAAAATAATAAGATTTAAAACTTAAAACCTTAAATTACACCCACCATCTGCCTCAGCCGACGTTGAACCATGAAAAAAATTGACATCAAATATGTTGGCACACGCTTTCAATAATGAACATACAAAATCAAACACAAACAATACACGTCTGTTATTAAACTCAATTCGACAAATAAAACTGAATACATAACCCTCTACTTATACTAAACTCATTCTAATCCTAAACTTACTCGAACTCTATTTAATATAAACTTACCTATCTAATAAACAAATAATTCAAACTAGTTTTATCTCAACCAACTTAAATTATCTTTAACTCCTATTAACTTTCTGGATAATCTCTCAAATCTGAATTATCTCTTCAAAGTTCAAAATATGTATAACGACGTGTAACTATAAGTGTTTAGATGAGTTGTATATTATCACTTGCAACTCTGTTTTAAACAAACATACATTGAAACGTAGAAAAAAAATACGAAAATTATAATGATATATTCAGAATTTTATACCACGTCATATTTTGAATGTTATAATAATAATAATAAAAAAAAAAAAACTTGTGAGTAGGATACGTGTCAAGGTGTTTTAATTAAAACAGAGGGGGACGTATCGTAAGCTTTTTGAAAGAAAAAATGTAACATTTAAAAAGTTGCTTTAAATGTTTGTTTTTATCCTTCACAACTTGTAAATCAACCCTGTTTATGAACACCAAACTTACCTTAGTGGTGTGTGTGTATAATTGCTATCATAGGTATTTGATAACTTATTTTTTTTTTAAATCTGTCATGAAATTATAATGATCGGAGATTCAGAAATACATTTATTCAAACTGTATAACTCGTATTCATAAATTTCTGTGAGGTACAAATTGTGTGGTGTGTATTAGTATGCAAATGTTTTATAATTGTATTGCTCCATAGTTTAGGAATGTATAAAATTACTAGTCACCAAAATGACATGAAAATAAGCAACATGACTATATTGATATGTTTTAGATGGTTAAGTGTATAGTGTTAAAACTTAACTAGAGACGTTAAGAATTCCGGATCCAAAGCTGAATCCGAAAATCCGTATCCGAAATATTCAATTTTCAGATATCCGAAAATCTGATAATCCGAATTTCGGGATCTGGAGTCGAATGTGGATTTCTAAAAATTTCAGATAATCGGATTATCCGATATCTCAAAACTAATAAAAATAGTAAATATATTATATGAGCATTATGTTTAGTTTGAAATATAGTAAAAAAATCATATTCGGATGTGGATTTTTGAATTTTGTGTTTACAATGTTGGAAATTTGGAAATATCTGAAACGGTTTTTTTTTATTTTATTTTTTATGAATTCAGGTAGTTGTTTATATATCCGAATTTCGGATACGAATTCGGACATTAATATTTATTATCCGAAAATTTCCGGGTATCCGAAAACTGAATAACTAGATCTTGAACACCGCTAATATAAGGAACATGTCTACACTATTTAGGAGAAGCTAGAAATACCAGATATGTCCACAGGATGCAACAGATTATTGAAGCTCTTTTGTAGCGTCTCAAGACTGGCTACAACCTCGGATATGTTAGGTTGCTCGTCTGGATGCTTTTGCAAGAATCTCTCTATGATTCGAAAATAATCGTTCAAAGTTATCGACTATATCTATAAAGCCCCTTTTTATAGAATTTTGAACCCATGCTACTAGATTTTGCTGGTATTCATCTCGATGTTTATCTAGTGCACCCTTCCTACATCAAACTTCCAGCATTAGCATGGCAAATGAATAAACATCAAACTTCCTAGTCACAATTTCACATGTGTAATAATCGGGATCAATATACCTAAGCGTACCTTTAGGAATCAAGTCTATAGTACTACTTGCCCCCTCCAATGTGCCGATTTTCAATAACCTAAAGCCAAAAATTTTAGTTATCCCATTTTTATTAAAAAAAATAAAATATTAGAGCTTTTTATATCTCAATGTATAGTACTGGACTTGGTACTAGTGTGCCGGTAGTGTATTCCACGAGTGGCACCTATGCAGATTTTTAGTCGGCCAGTGAAGGAAAAATGGTGATCACGCTAATGCAAAAGCTCTTTAAGGGATCCATTAGACACATACTCGTACAAAAGAATCATTTTCTTTCTCATGAGTATGAGGATGCAACATTGAAGATAATGTAACATCTTTTTCATTATAAGACAGAGGGTATGGAATGGAGCCCATTGAGGCCTTCATTTCGCCACGTCAACGACATCTCAGCTCCACGTAAGCACATTAATGCCACATAAGCAATGACGCCCCTCTCTCACACCCCCCCCCCCCCCATCCCACACACACACAACGCCACCCCTATTTGTTCTTTATTGTTTCAAAGGTTTAAAAGTGTAGTGCGGTCCACATGTCAGCTGTTATTGGGATGGCGAGCAGTGAATATGTGACAAATGGCAAAATTTCAGATATATCCGTACAACCTAATCACAATTAATTATACAAATTACATGTATTTAGACTTAATTATGTAAGTCCACGAGGTCTAGCAATGACCGGGAAATGCATGAATATTTGCTTTTAACACAATCGTAGCGTTACAATGAAATCAACTTTAACGAATGTTGGTGGGTTATCCGATTGACAATTTAACGCCAAAACTGTTCCAATATGCCTGAACGTTAACCCAATGGATTATTTCATGTTTGATGAAAAAACGGATAGAAACTTATTTAGAATAAGTATAAATTCTTATTGTCTGGTAAAACGCACAACTATTATTTTTGGTCCATTTTAACAACAGAACTTACAATTTTCGTCAAACGACTAGTAATACCTAATTAATAAGTGACGTTGATTAACATTAAGTGCTATTAACAGATACTAGATACCTAAGGGCGTCTAAATAACGTTGATTAATATTAAGTGCTATTATGTTTAGTGGAAGGGACTATTTTTTACTACACATTACTATCATGTAACGCTAATAACGTTAGTGGCTTTTTTATTCACATACCTCCTTTTCTGTTATTCAAATCTGTTCATGTTCAACCAAAGTTGCAGGTACAAATTTAAAGCTAAATTATTAATCAGAATTTTCTAACGAAATCCATCTATAGTAAAAAAAAAATAAAGTAATTAAATTAATAAAGGACTTGGGTAAGATTGAGCATAAACTATCTAGTGATTTCAGAGAGAAGGGGGGCGAAAACGTATATACCTAAAAAAATTTGTACGAAAACTACATACTGGACACTAATAAGTGAAAAGTTCAGGGGGTCGGGCCCTCCCCCAGCCCCTACAAAGCTGCACCCCTGGGTGAAACTACAAAACTATTACCTACAGAAAGAAAAAGCAAAGAACAAACAGCTGCAAACAAAATAGTCCGCCAAATAACCGGTCAGTGACCAAATTGCAACTGCAATTTATGTTTCCTTTCTGCTTCTTTTTGACCCACTGCAAATTACTACATAAAAATCACTGGAATTTTACGGAAATATCAATTATGTCAAGCTTAGCATTTACCTTGACAATTCATACACTAAATCATGTTCCTAAGAGCCAAAAGTTCATTACCACTTATAAGAAATGGAATCATTGCTAACAGTATCTATCCACACCAAACGGAAGGAAGATGATGGTCGTGTGCGAGGTAACGGGTTGACAGACGCGTACGCAAAGCAGTGACATAAACAGTTGGTGGGTTTCGGAGAGAGCTTATGGAAAGAGAAGCCAAACCCTTTAATATGACCAAAAAAAAATTAATGCCCAAAAGAGAGAGCTTACAGAATCAAACCTAAGTTCGTTCGTTACAAAACACGCGACTTAGCCACTCAACCGGAATGGCTATTTCTGTCAAAGAATCAACAAAGGTGTACAAAAGATGTTAGTTAAACGTAAATTTAGAAAAAAGAAAAGAAGCTTAATGCTTCAGCGAAGTAACCGAAGGGACAAAAAAAGAAATGTAAAAAAAAGTCAAAAAAAAAAAACTGGTAAATCAAGCTATAAAGCAAAACATAAAAATTGGAGATACGGGAATCAAAAAGGGCAGAAGATTTCTTTAGAGTATCAAATACAACTACATCATCTTTAATTATGTATTTAAAGTAAAGAGAATTTCTATATACAATCGATAGGGATGACGGCCGTAAAGAAAAATAGACCAGTGGCCATGTGTCACTGGTCATCCCTATTATTATTGTAGATATATAGAATGTCGTTATATTCTCCTTTATATCCCTTTGGTTCATATGGAAGGCTCGCGATGAATCGGTCTTTTAACAGGCTTCGCCTTTCGATTGAAGCTGTCATGGAGAACACTGTTACTCAGTTGTACTCTTGGATCAAGAACAGAACCAAGCATCATGCTATTCCTTGGCAGACTTGGAGAGATTCTCCCAGGAGTTGTTTTTGACTTGCCATGCTTCTTTTTGTCCTTGTATTGTTTCTCTTTTTTTGTTGTTTGTTCTCTGTTGTTCCGGAACGAATGAACGGAATTGATAAAACAGTGGCGGATCTAGAAAATCCGTATAGGGGTAACGTTTCAATAAAGAAAGGGTAACGAAATCGAAAAAATGTCAAATTTTTCCAAAATTTACACTACATTCGGAGCGTCACCGGAGTGTCAAGGGGCAACGGAGGTTACCCCTTCTATCACTCTAGGTCCGCCCCTGCTTGTTTAATGGTATTAGTTGTTGCTGGCCAAAAAAAAACTGGTTCTATACTTGTGTTTCTTTAGGGTTCTAGATGTAACTTCTTTGTTTATATAGGGTCCTACTATTTACATCCACGTTTTTGCTATTTGCACCAATGATGTGACATTAAAATATTTATATTTGTGTTTTTCGTTTATTCTGATATATATTTTTTATTAAAAAACAATGTGGTTTCGCGATGTGTTTATTTTTATCTATGTTTTGATATAAATTTTATGAAAACGGAGCCGTATCAAATATAACGTTTTATTAGTCGTTTTAAAATTTATATTCCGTTTTTTATAAAATTTATATCAAAACCCAGAAAAAAATAAGTAAATCGTAAAACCATATTCGTTTTTTTAACAAAACACTATATATAAGAAGTTATGCAAGAAAAACATAATATGAATTTATTAATGTCACATCATTTTATATAAATAGAAAAAGTTGGGTGTAAATATAATTACTCGTATATATTGTATCATGTATTCCAAATATTGTATTCAATATATACATTCAAAAAATTATATTTATTACGTGTGATACAAGAAATCATATTTAGTACCTGTGAGACAAGAAATACGTAACTTAAAGTTTTTGTGTATGTGTATCATCAAAAAAATATATTTAGTACGCGTGATACAAGAAATACTGTGAAATGTTAAAAAAAATAATTTTTATAACCGTTCTTATTTCATCTATTGTTCTTAGAAGAACACAACCAACCTCAACAATAACATATCTATGAAATTCAACAATATGAATTGAAAACAACCCGACCATTTCAATATTTATAAACAACCCGACCAACTACATGGAAGAATACAAGAAAAGTAAGTAGATTAAGTAAATGCATTACAATTAAGTGAAGGAAACCTAGTTAATAAATTAAGAGAGAATCGTAAGCACAATTAGTCTAGCAAGACCCAAACTCGTCTGATCAAAAGATTCATCCACCACTTAATCGTAAGCATAATTTGCAACTTATACTAAGTTTCGACATAAGTTAAGATTCCCATAAATTAAACACATCCATTTAAGATTGAAAATATCATAGATCTAATATTTTAGAAACTTGTTATTAATGCCCTCTCATAGACATTTTTCACCACATCATCATCATCAAATGCCCTTTTAAGAAATGTGTATTGGTTAGTGTCCTTAATGTCCTTTCAATCCTTACTTTACGTTTTGTTTTTCTCCATTGGGCGTTATACTATAAATGTCATTCCCTCTTCATGCCCCTATAATCCTATGGGGCGGTGTTGCTAGCTTTATCAAGCATTTTTACGCCCTTATAATGCCTCATTACGCATAGCCTAACTATAAAGAACATAAAGTCTTCATGAACATATGTCATACATCGTCTTTAGTAGGATCGATTTTGCTATTCAAAAGAAGGTTACAATATAATTTATTGCGTGTTTACATGTCATTTGTAGGGGTAAGTTCAAGTATAAAGCGTCTTATCGTACAAAATGTACGAAAGACATACAAAAGCCAAAAAAACGCCGTGACATTTTCGTAATTATTTACTCGTAAGGTAATTATCAAAATTACTCTACAAATGTATCAAAATTACTCTGCAAGTTTATCAAACAACATACAATTCAACATTATTCAACAAAATCATTTGTAGAGTAATTATGATACTCTACAAAATTACTCTACAAGATCAAAATTACCCTACAAGAATATTTTACAAAATTACTCTATAAAATCATTTGTAGAGTAATTGTGATACTCTACAAAATTACTCTACAAGATCATTTATAAAGTAATTTTGATAATTACTCTACGAGTAAATAATTACGAAAATGCCGCGTTTTTTTTACATTTTCACTATATTCATACGTTTTGTATGATAAAAGTATTTGTATTTGATTTTCGTCGTCACTTGTATCAGTTGTTTTGACACATTAGAAAAATATACTTACAAAAAAAAGTTAATCCTAAAAGAAAGTTGTTTTAATGATTTGTCATAATTCTCTTTATAGCCGTAAGTAATTAATGATTTTTCGTGAAAACAAACACAAAAAACACGGATCACTTTGTAGTCTATGCATTTGACCATTTGTAATATGATTTGAGAATAATGAAAATAAACGGCATATGTGAACTTGTTTCATGACTCGTGAGCACACTCATTAGCTTAAACTTATTTATTTATTTATTATTAAACAAACCGCTAATTCAATAAAAAAAAATATACATGTATCTCATGCTTTATTTTTATGCTTCACACTTAAAATAATAATAAATCCATATAAACAACCCTGAAAATACACATGATAATAAGAAACCTGTATTGATATGTATTATAGGTTTAGGATCTGTAAAAAAAATGAAATTTGAAAAGGATAAGAAAAAACATGATAATGACACATGTCATTATTTAATTTATTGGGATAAGAGCAATTAAGTAATTTAACAAAAAACATAATTAAAGATAAAATTCAAAAACTCACATGCAATGCATGCAAGTTCCCCTCGTCTCTTTTAAACTCAATAACCTTTTATACGTAACTTTAAAAAAAATTACACCATAATAACGAATGTTTTTTATCTTTAATATGAGTGACCATATGCTATACTTATATACAAAAAAAATTAAGTTTCGGTCGTATGTTTTAGTCCATGGTATTTTCTCTATATTGTTTTAATTGTATAGTGATTCAAGGCCCTGTGTTTTACAGTATAAAACACTATAACGTATATAAAAAACCATAACATTGCAAATACCATTTACGTTCAATCTTTCAATCTCATTTTCTATGGTGTTTTATTTTAGGATTTCAAAACAGATTATGGTGTCTTGTAAAAGGAAAAAATTAGCTCATTGAATTTAATGATATTTTTTATTGCTAATGGAATGACGTCTTTATATACTTGTATGGTGTTTGTTTTCTATGGTGTTTTATTTTAGTTTCATGGTGTTTCTATATATATGATGTCTTATATACGTTCATGGTGTTTTATTGTAAAACGTCACACCCGGATTTCCAACCCGAAATCCATACACCGGTGGCCCGGTGGGGAGTATCTTGACATCAGTTAATAATCATCATAGTCAATTAAACACGGCACAACGGAAGTCTTGGAGTAAAATTACTATTACAAACCGAATGTTCAAAAATACAAAATAATATACAGGCTCGTAATAGAAGATCCACTGGCGGATCATAAATTGTACATAGAAAGAATACAAAACAGACTTTGGGCAGATTTAGGATTTGCAAGATCCTCTATCACTACCGAGCACTTCCGGCCTATTTTCGTATTGTACCTGCAGATTAGTCTTTTGAAAATACGTTCAGCTTACGCGGTAAATACACCCAACTGGCTTATTTTGAAAACATTCCAAAAATGTTTTAAGTGGACGATCATGCACTGTTAACAGATTTACATGTTTGTCACACATACGGGGCTCGATACGGTGATCAAGACACAATTAACGTACACACCACTTTGGACTCACGAATGAGTCAATTCCTCCCAGCCTTGTGGGAATGCATAATTGAGCGTCTATCGGGTGTATGCCTACACCCGCGCTAAGGTCGTGGCCATTTCTATTGTAATGAGCTGAGGATATCCAAGACAGGTAGTTAACCCCCGATGTTTAAATTATCAAACAAAACTGATTAAAACAGAATATGGGACTTATTATCTCCGAACCGGCGTTCGATTGAATCCCATTTCCGACCAAGCGGTAATAGTTTACCGTAACCCAAGCCCATATAGGGGAAATAAGTCGAGAGTATTTACCTGAACTAGTCTTCTTTAATTTTTAATAACTCAGCCGTACACAAAAAGGACTAAGTGCAGATAGCATTTACCGGCAAGTCTCCAGTCTGGATTTATGGCATAAACTAACCAATTAAATACTAACGATCTTATTTAAGTCATGACTTAGACCGACTAGCGTATTTGATCAAAACGTATGACGCTAGATTAAACGATGATTGGATAGAATGTAGTTTAATCCCAATAAGTACCTTGACTTGTTTAATATGGGTAAACTATAAACATTCTGGATTTTGAGACTTAAATGACAAGGTTAAACCCGTTTCAGTTAATTTTCGTAAAATAGTTACATAACGTAATTGTGCGCATATTAGCGATATCGGGTAACCGGATAAGTTATGGACAGGTTCTATATGCCATTATTCTTTAATTAAGTTAAGATATCAGTAGGATATCAACTTGTATACCCGCTAAGGTTTTAAAAGGAAATTATGCCTCATAAGGGCGTTTTGGTAATTTCACATCATATAAAAGGAACTTGAATATAATTTAATGTTATGGTTATAAGTATTCTGGAAAAATACTTTATTTATGATATAATATTAGTAGGATATCAATTATATGTGTATTTTACCTTTTATGACCAAACTATGCACCGAATGGGCATTTTGGTCATTTTACACATAGTTTATAAATTATTTGGGATTCTGAGTTTATAACATGTACCTACTGTAAATACGTTTAAAATAAGTTTTAAAATCAGTAGGTAACAAGTCTTGGTTCATTAATATGGTTTAAAACCATACTATGTGCCGAAACGACGCTTATGTTATAATATGACGTCCTTAAGTGATGTTTGCGAAAACTGATGTTAAGGTCAGATTACAATGTTTAAAATATGTTATTTAGTATAACATAGTAGGTAAATGATTTATCTTGAAAATATTTGAATTAAACTATTTTATAAGCCATAGGGGCTAAAACCGACATTTATTGACATAGTTTAAGGACTTGCTTGAAAACTCAGTTTATAACTTGGTTTAACATCCCAAATAATCCTACTTATAATATTACATCAGTAGAAAACTCATTTTCAAGTTCATTACCATTAAAACCTTATTTTATGCAAAAGGGTATTTTGGTCAAAGATGGCATAATTATGGAACTTGTGCATAAACTTGGATTCTGATTATGATCATGTAATATAACCTCAGAGGGTTATGCTACATAATATTATGATCATAATGCAACTTTAGATCAGTAGGTAACTAATGTAAATCGGGTCAGAATCGAAAGTCAAAGCAGAAGTCAAACTTCGCGACTTTCGGTTGCGAACCGACCCTAGAACTGAAATTGACGAGCCGAACATGTTCTTACATGTTCTAATAGTTATTACCAACTTGTTTAAGTGTCAAAACAGGTTTCATAACATATATAAGATAAATTTAGATTTTTTCGAAAAATGGCATGTTTGACTTTTAAATATCATAACTTTGACCCGTCAATTGGTCTAGCAAACGTGATCTTTAGGAGGTGCCCTTTATAGGGACTAACACCTACCTTATTACGATCACTTAGCCATGTTCATTTCGAACCATGGCTGGACCATAATGGTCTTAACCGAAAGTCAAAACGTTTTCCGAAAAACGCTTGACTTTTGGCTATAAAAGCCTATAAACGAAAATGCAAGAGCAAGGAACACTCACAAGAGGTTCCTAAATGCAAGAGAACTAAGTTTGATGCTCCTTTCAGCTAGGAACTTCCAGAGGAGGGAGAAGAGTGATTTAATGAGAAAGGTGCAAGTTGGAATGAGAACTTATGCACCTATTTATAGTTGGAGAGCTCAACGGAGGTGAAGCCAGGTGTTTAAGGGAGTAAGAAGAAGCTTACAAGTGTCCCAAAACGTGGCATAGCAGTTTAGAGAAGCCATGGTTTCGTTTCAATGGTTTTGGAGCTTTGCATGGTCTCCAAACAAATTTTCTGCGTCAAACCTGTTATCGCAGGGCGCGAGAGGCCCAGGCCAGGTCTCTCGCGGCCCTCGACCGCCCCATGGCCAGATTCAAAATTTGACACTTTTAACCCCTTGACTTTAAAAAGCTTATAAAAGCCTTTTAAAACCCTTTTTGGCACTTTTAGCCCTCCGTAGCCAATACTTGGCATATTCGGGATTATGCCCGGACATTGTCGAGCTCTCGATTCGTTAAAAGGTCACTCAGATGTAAGAATTAACATGTTGACACTTTTAATCCCTCCGTTATCCAACTTTCACATATTTACAAAATTGAACCCTCTTGTCCAACAAATGGCACGTATGAGAGTTAGGACTTCACAAAGGATCACTCAGAGGCTTATTATAAGCATGTTGATTCCGATGTCACTCAGAGGCTGTAATTATGCATGTTGACATCGAACCGTCACTTAGAGGCTCAGATTGAGCATGTTGACGCCCTTAGTCCTTATTGGTCTTTAACAAACTTTATTTAAAATACAACACGTGTCACTATATTATTGGACACGATTTTGACAGGGTGTTACAAAAACACAACGCCTTAAATCACTATATAACTGAAACAAAATAGACAAAACACCATGGACTAAACCATCCGATCAACACGTAATTTTTTTTCTCTATATAAGTATAGCAGTATGGTATCCATATTAAAGATAAAAAAACATTCGTTATTATGGTGTATTTTAAAAAAAATTACGTATAAAAAGTTATTGACGTTTAAAAAAGACAGAGGAACGTACATGTGGTTTTTGAATTTAAAAATGTTAAATTTACTTTTATACCCTTAATCTAGAAAATTAATTATTTTAAGGGTAAACATTATTTACAATGTTAGCATTATAATCTTAACCATTAGATCAAATGATGTAAATTATTTCTTACATTTCTCGTAAAACACACATTTTTTATAATAATCCTACCTTGTGATTATATGCCTATAAACAACCCAGAAAATACACAGGATGAATAAGAAACCTGTATTGATATGTGATTATATTTGAATACTTATTAAATTGGACAATTCAAAAAACCATAAAATATCTGGCAGGACGTTAATAATATGGACGTATCTGCAATGCCAGAGAAACGGCGTTCAATCATCACACCCACGGCTCATTTTAGCACCCTGCAGTATAGTATCGCACACCATCTTCGTTTCCATTTCGTTACACAAAACCCCCGCTCATCTCTCCACCGTAACAGGGCAGGTGAATGTTGCTTCTTACACAAGTTAACCATCAACATCTGTCATGCAAACTTTTTTCATCATATGCTTGTAAAATCATTGATACTCTGTAAACATTCTTATGTTCATACATTTCGATTACTTCTACCGCTGTTCAATTTTCTAGCTAGGGTTTCACATTTCAAACTTATCGTTCATTTTTTTGGCAAAACTATTCAAAATGTTAGTTAATCAGTAATCACAGTAGCATTGTTCGCTTGTTTTCTGAACTTTTGAACAATTTTGTTGCTTATTTGGCAGTTAGGGTTATGATATGGACGATAATATCACTCTCTAACGCCTCAAAAGCGGCCAAATGACGGTTACATATGGT
The DNA here is from genome assembly GCA_947069175.1 of Scalesia atractyloides. Classification (NCBI taxonomy): domain Eukaryota; kingdom Viridiplantae; phylum Streptophyta; class Magnoliopsida; order Asterales; family Asteraceae; genus Scalesia; species Scalesia atractyloides. Next base: position 32,809,563 of record CAMTDV010000012.1, on the reverse strand, counting down.
GGTTTAACAAGCGAACGCCGGTTCCGGCGGAGGAAGTAGCCGGAACACTGTTTCCGGTGGTTCACGGAGGGTTTACAAGTTGAAAATCCTCTTGCCGAACGGGATGACGGTATCGGTGAAGATACCGGAAGGAACGGAGTCGATTACTGTTAGGGATTTGGCTAATAGAGTGAAAGAGCAGTGTGATAGAGCTATACAAGCTGAAAAGACATCTAACCCTAAGAAAAGTGTAAAATGGGATGTTGATTTGTGTTTTATCGATGATTATGATCGTGTTTTTAGAAATTGTCTCAAGTTAACAAAATTAGAGTTGAACAGAGTCTATAATCTCAGACTTGATGTGAGTCCCTGTTTTTGGTTTTTTATTTTGGATCTTGCTTCATTGATGTGTTAAGATTTGTTTCTGATTACTTAATGTGTAATGATCTTGTAGCAACAATCTATGAGGTTTGTTAGGGCTGATTATATATATATGTGTGTGTGCTGGTTTTCTTACAGTGATGAAGTTTATTGAACTGTAATGTTTTATTTTTGTTTGTAGAATATGTGGGATTTAACACCTGATACAGAGTTGCTAATGGAATTGCCTGAAGAGTACACTTTCGAAACTGCGCTGGCTGATTTAATTATATACTCTTTACTGCGCTGTGTTTATTTAATTTCCTTACAAATTCATGTCCAAGGATCATAAGGTATACTCTTTACTCTAGGACAATTCCTTGCAAGCAGGTGTGGGCGAATGATGAAAGTGATATGAGGTTAATAAGGTGCAGGGGTCAGCATATGGAGTTCACTTTGTTGCTTGTAGGTTTTGGGAGTTTGGTTTCTACTGATTCTTACCATTTTCATCGTTTTGCAGTGTCGAAATTTCAAACGAGAAGATATCAATTTTTGACTCAGGCCCGGGTATGGACTCTACGTCTATAGAGAAGTGGTAAGATGTTATTTTTTCAAATGTTTCATTTCTTTGTTTCTTACTTTCATGATTATGCTTTTATTATATGTTTTTTTTTGCTTTGTAGGGGATGATGGGTGCTTCTCTCCATCGGGCATACAAGACACAAGCCATTGGTGGTAAGCCTCCATATTTGAAGGTGAACACTGTGGAAACTTCATGAAATATGCTTAATTTGTCATCTTCAAATATTACCCTATTCATGATGGCTGATTTTGAACCTTCTGGTGGCATGTACAGCCTGCCTTTGGCATGTTTGGATATGGTGGCTTTATTGCATCAATGCATTTAGGGAAGGTATGTCTATTAAACTATGATTAAATTCCTTATGTGACATGCTAATATTTAGGAAACTTCTTCTATTGGTTGTAATCATTTTATTATGTTGCTTATCTTACTGTAGGCGCACAGAGGTTTCCTCAAAGACGAAAAGTAGTAAAAAAGTTTATATGTTACATCTTGAGAGAGATGCTCTTGTCAGTGGTTCTGTTTCTGGTTCAAAAGCATGCTGGCGGGTAATTTGTTATTTTGATCTCTTTTATATGCTTCTCCTTTCTAATATGCTTTCTATAACCCTCATTTATCTTTTGTTCTTTTTTTGTTTGTTTGCATTTTAGACTTACGGTGGCCGTCGAGACCCCACAAATGACGAACTTGAATTATCTCCCAGGGGAAGTTTTACAAAGGTAACAATTATTATATTTTTAAAGGCTCAAATACGATCTGACATCAAACTTTTGTGAACAGGTTGAAATTTTCGAACCAAACATGAGAAGCACTAACATGACACGGCTCAAATGCAAATTAAAGGATATTTACTTCCCCTATATCCAGGTTTGCTGCATTACACATAATGCATGGGTGATATAATTTGCATTCATAGATTACAAACATAAATTAATTTCTATGTTTTTAACTATAAGATTCATTGTTCTTCTAGGATTAGCACAAAAATAACTACTTCATTTATGATACATAAAGACTTGATATTGTAACTTAGCTTGTTTCTGTTTACAGTGTGATGACTTGTCCAAGAAAGGGAGAACTATTATGCCTATTGAATTTCAGGTTTGCACTTTATCCTTTTATAAAAAACCTTTTGTTGCATGTGCTTTACTTAATAGTGAATTTCATGAGTTTTTGAAATACTATAGTCTTTAATAATCTAATATTGGTATGCATGATGGCCACTTTTAGGTTAATGGAGACGACCTAGCTGAAATTCCAGGCGGGGAGGTAGCTCTTACAAATCTAGCTTCATGCAGTGGTCCAGAATTCGTGCTACAAATTCGTTTTAAATTGAATCATGACAATGCTACTATGACAACTAGTCAAGGTCTGTTTTTGTTTTTGTTTTTAGCATTATTAAATCTGTTAACTCAAAATTTCTGTCATGGAATTTCATCGTGCCATTTTCCAGGAACAAGAACATCTAATGAGGCGAATGCACGCCTTAGGTGTGTGTATCTCCCTGTTAAAGAGGTAGTATATGCACATCCAAATCTATATGGTACTTGTATATAATTTTGGATGCTTCTTACCACTTTGTCGTATGGAACTTTACATAACAGGGTAAAGAAAGCATTGAAAGTGTTACTAAAGCGCTGAGCAAAATTGGATATGACCACATCGAAGAATTCGGAAGTTTTAGGCATGTTTCTTATATAGACGATTAGGTCGTCTACTACCAGATGCTCGCTGGGTGAGTTGATGTAAACAGTTGCATATGTGATAGTTTGATTTAATTACTAACTACCTTCAAGAATAATATAGATTCCAAAACTTTTGTATTAATTTTGTAAAAACATAAAACATTTTAAGTTCCTCTTTGAATCAGGCATGGCTTCCATTCATGGATTTCAGACAAAGAAAGACAGACAGATCACAAGTGTTCTTAAAGAAAAGCTGCATGAGAGTTAAATGTTTTATTGGTACAAGTTTAACCAACCATTTTTTCATTGAAGTTTTCCCTTCTTTGTACAATTGCTTATATAGTTAATAAGCGCAAATTGTTGTGATTTTAGAGACGGATGCTGGTTTCAGCCCAACACCCTCTAAGGTATGTGTTTGTCTTTCATTGGTTATTTAATCATACATCGCACCTATTTAGCTGATAACGATGATGTTTGTTTGTTTGTTTCTTTTTCTAGACTGATTTTGCGCATCAAAACCCTTTTACTACTGCATTGAGGAACCTGGGCAGCAATCAATCGTCAGATAAAGATTCAGGTAATTGTTTGTTTCTAAAAGTGTGTAAATATGGTGAGAAATAGAGATGCATACCTTATGGGTATCATGATCTTTAACAAACTTATGTTCATTAACAGGCATAGACATTGACATTCGAAGAGACGGGAAATCGTTGAACTTGACACAATTGGATAAGCAGTACCAATTGTGGCTAAGGGAAATGCATGAAAGATACGACGAAGAAGACAATTGCGGAATTGATGAACCTGTTCTTATAGTAAACCCTTTAAACAAAAAGGCGCTTCATATATCCAGATCCAGTGATGGTAAGAGTTAAAATTTGGTTTCATGTACATCAATTTCATTGTACTATTTTCATTTTACTTGCAGTTGTGAGGGTTCATAAAGCTTTTAGGCGGAACGGAAAATCTTGGAAATCAGGGCAGAAAATGAAAATTCTCAAGGGGGCATGTGCTGGATTCCACAACCAGAATGTCTATGCTACATTTGAATGCATTCTCCTTGAAGGATTTATAGAGGATGCTGGTGGTGAGTTCCAAAACTCTTAATAATCCTTCCAAATGTCTAATTTAATGCTTCGTTATCAGCTATATAACATCACTTCAGCTACTTTTAACTTGTTACATGTCTAATTCTTCCAATTATGCTTTAGTTAGTAGAGTTATTTGTCAATTGCTTTTTGTAGAGTTTTTAAATATTACCACATAAAGACTGTATTCCAGTTTGCTTTCCTTTTTATATACCTTTCCTTATGTTTGCTGAAAACAGGTGATGCATGGATAATATGCAGGTTTACCACCTAGTTCTCTATCTTTATCCACAACTTATTCTTACTACAGGTATCTCTGATCTGACAGTATTTTGTTTAAAATTTGTGTTATTGTGGAAGGACTATTGACATCTCAGAAAAAGATGGCTGTCTCCTTGAATCTGTTGGAGGAAATCCAAAATTTGATATGAGAAAATCTGTATCAATACCGATAAATGTCATTGATTCCGGAAAGGTTAGGATTTTTGTAATTATTAAATGACAACTATGACTATCTATTATTAAACAAAAATTCATCTTCTAGTGTTTAGCGATTGAAGATTCTGAATGGCATAACCAAATCGAGAAGCAACAGCAGAAATCCCCTTCCTCAATTGGGATTTTAAATACAAGGCAATGTCGCGAGTTGGGGATAGAATTGGTTAGTTTATCCAATCAAATTGCCATTATGACATTTATGTTATTCTGTTTTTCATTAAATTTTGTTATCTTTAGCTCGTCTAAAATTCACTTGTATTTATTCTTACAGTTATTACCTTATGAACCTGAAACTTATGCAAATGATGTATCACCCAGTGAAATCGTTGCTGTGGTTCGTCCTGCTACTTATAAATCTGGGACTCCCTCCAAACATTTGGATCAGAAACATATGATGAAAGATAACTTTGAGATGTCATTGGTGATTACATATTCTAGAAACAAAAAACCTCAGGATGAAAAGAATATCTTTTCTGGACGTGTAGGACCTACATCATTAAAAGACTTTCATGGTTTGTATGTATTCAAACCAAGAAGCAAGTCACATCCTCTGTTTCAGAAAGTTGGCGTCTATACATTTGTCTTTCCTATTGTGAGTAATATCGAGTTCATGATAATTAGCATGCACATGGGATCATCTCTCTAATTTTGCTAAACAAATTTATTTTTATCATCAGAGAAATTCAAGTTGTGAGAAACGTGTTGTGAAGGTCCAAGTGAAAGCATCACGTGATGTTTACAAATGGGCACTTGCCAAGAAGATTACTCGTCATAATTTAACGTAAGACACCTATTACATCTAATGTGTTCATTTTTGTTTTCTCTATTTGATAGTAATTATGTATATTTACACGCTGATTGTTGTTTAGGGTGGGTTGTCCATGCAAGCCCATTTCTGTATCAATGTTTGATAAGTACGATAATCAAACTCCGTTCTTTAAACTTCCGGATATATCCATCAAGATCAACTGCCCAAATGATACTGGGTTCTTATTAGTGAGTACAGCCCATCTATATCAATAGATAAGTCAGGCCTAATAATCGAGGTATGGTTTACCTACATATATTTTGCTGTCATTAATGATAAGGTAATCTTAAAATTAAAATGTTGTTTGTAGGATTTGGTTATTGAGAGCTCCGATCTGGACAATATTGGACCAAGTTATGATGCCACTATGGTGTTATCTCTGCCTGACAACTCACACTTAGATATCCCCATCAAAGGTTAAATTTGTTGGATTATCTGTTTAGACTGTTAGGAATTCACTTATTAAAGCTTTTTTTTGCTCTATGTTTATTGCCCTAGTTCTTCCTGGATCCATACAGCATTTTACAGTGCAACCAGAAAACTTTGAGAAGCAACTGATTCCAGGCACTGTAGTTAAGGATTTGAATTTGGAGGTACATGCACCATTTCTGTTTCACAATACAATTTCTACGATGTTTTATGATATACATTTTGTGTTTTGATAAATACATCAACTGATTTACCGAAGCTGAAGTAATCTTGAATATTCTGTTACAGTTATTTGATGCATACGGGAATCATGTACAAGAAAATGAAAAGGTGGAGTTTAATGTGGAGGGGTTTTGTTGGTTGGACAGTTCTTTTTCCAGTAAGAAGGTAGATGCTTGTTGGTGCATTGCTCTCGGTGGCCTGTTAAGAGTTACTGAAGGCTTTGGAAGACGCGGTATCATACATAAAATGCTTATCTGTTTGTATTTTTTTTTAGATTAGAATGCTATGGTTCTCACTAAAAAAGTCAACCTTTGTACACAGTATCGCTGTCTATTTGTTCAAATGAGAAAACACCTATTAGCAAGGAGTGGCTGATCGAGAAAAGGCGGCTGAGGATCTTGTCAGAGGTCTGAAATCTTCTAACCTAATAGTTCTACACAAGAAATGTGTTCTTATCAAACTTATGTCAGCTATATTTTTATTGTAGATGCCCGAAAGCTGTTTTGCTGGTTCCCAACTTGAAAACCTGGTGTTTGAAGTTGTGAATTCCAAGGGTGAAGTGGATGTAAACTTTCATGATGAAGATGAGATTCGACAATCACATACTCTTGTGATTAAATCACAGTTTACGGATATCAGTGAATCTGTCAGATATGTTTTTCGTGAAGGCCGCTGCATAGTTCCTGCAGTTCCTGTTCCTTCAAAGAATGGGGAGTTTACTTTTGTGGTTGTCATTCTCGTTACCCTGACCTACAGTTAACACTAAAGGTTAAATTCTCCCCTCTTAAAATTATTTACCTGATTAAGTTGTTACAGTATGCTTTTAGTCTATAAGTACAACACTTCGTATACCTTAAAGTACATCATCTAGGTTTCCTCCTGAATTGGTCTATCGCATTATGCTATTGGAGATGGATATGATCGAGTGGTTCCGCTGATGGCATGATGATACTCCAGTGGTACATAAGTGATCCAAATTTGTCGTTAAAAATGTACTTTTATTCTAAAAAATCATATTTAGTGATTTGGTTTTAAGAATCAACATTCAAGAATTAGCATTTAATGTATTATGGTTATAAGAATCAACATTCAGTGTCTTTTAGTTTTCAACAATTATAAACGTGCATGAAAAGTATTTAAAACAAGGAAAAAAGTAGTGGAAAATAAGTACTTATAGACTTCCATAATATAATCAGTTTTGTTGTACTTTTTGGTATTATTAATGTGTTATTCTTGCACCATTGCACTACCTATTAATGTATGTGTTGATGAATATATATGTTGGTGTTTTAGTATATATCAATAGAGTAAAATAATGGCCCCTGAGGTTTGAGCACTATTGCCACTTTGACAGAAAAGTTTTTTTTATATCACTGAGGCCTCTGAAAGGTTTAAAATTGCCATTTTGGCCCACTTTTTAACACCCCTTTAACGTTGGCCGTTAGCCTCAGGGGCAAAATTGTCATTTCTCACCTTAGGGCATTTTGGCCATTTAAAAAAAAACAAAATACTTTTTATTTATTTTATATAAAACCTACCCCACCTCCAACGGGTGAATCCTAGCCCGCCCTGCCTCCACTGTTGTTGCCACCAGCCGCAATAAAGACGAATGTAGCGGGTGAACTTGGTTGGACACTTGGAGCCAACTATTTTGACCCGCTATATTTGTCTTTTCCATGAGAACAATGTTGGTAATATCTTAATGCAACAGGAAGGTTCAAAACATTGAAGATGTTTATACCTTAATATGTTAGTTATATCTTGATAAAAATGCATTGGTTAACCATAAAAGTCAAAGGCTGACATGTTATGGCTACAAGAAATACATATAAACTGAAAAAGGTACTGCATCATGGTTACATACATGTTACTTGTGAGCTTACAGAATCAATCCTCCAACAACGGTAAATCTTATCAGGCTAAAAGTCAAACAAATAGTGTTCCACTAGTCAAAAGATCACTTGATTTATATTCAATAACCGATGCAGATTAATCAGATTAAAAATTCAAAGGCAGGCGGTGGCTATAATTTTGACCAAAGATAGTCAACAAGCCACAGGAAGGTTAATCGCACTGGTCAAACTCGATTACAGCTGACTGCGGTCTTCACTTTCATGTGACCGTTTGAATTTGCAACCGAGTTACAGTCAAATCACAATAAGAGTGCTTATTCTGTGTTAATATGATATGACTGGGGTCAAATAGATTTTGAACGCAGTAACTAAACCAACGTTGGTTATATACAAATTCTACAAAAAAGTTAGCAAAAAAAAGGTGTTGTAAAAATAACATGTTTCAAAATCATTTGATGTGTCTCTTTAACTGTAATTTGGAAACCAGAATCACGGTTTATATTTAGTAGACGCAGCAATTTGACCCATTCCAGGTCAAATAAAAAAGTTTAGCTGAATGGGTAACAAGCAATATAAGCTGAAAGTGGCCCAAAATCTATTTTTTAATCCGAATCTGTTTTTTTTCGTGTGAGATCAAGAATTTCCGCCCCTAGTTGGGGGTGGGGTGGGTTTTATATAAAATAAATAAAAAATGTTTTGTTTTTTTTAAATTGTCAAATGGCCCTTGAGATGAGAAATGACAATTTTGCCCCTGAGGCTAATGGCCAATTTAAAGGGGTGTTAAAAAGTGGGCCAATATGGCCATTTTAAACCTTTTAGGAGCCTCAGTGATAAAAAACTTTTCTGTCTAAAGTGGCAATAGTGCCCAAACCACAGGGGCCATTTTGGCATTTTACTCTATTGATGATATGAATTTTTCTTGTTTTGTGTTGTAAAACCATAAACGTGTTTTTTCAATGCATGCATGCATTGCATACATGATGCGTGCGCCTTCACTTTCGTCTCTGGGACCCCATCAGCTCAGAGCCCTTCATGCATTTTAAAAACACAATGTGTTAATTAAGAGTTGTTAGACGTAATTATTTAAGTGTTTTAAAACCTGAATCAGTGATTCTTGTTTCTTACACATAGGTTCTCATTGAACTTCCTTTGGAGATGGGGCCTCTGAATATAGGACACAACTTAAATGCCATCTCACTTATGGAATCACAGACGCCTATTAATTTTAAGAGTCCCCAGCATTATACTCCAGAGACAATGGATGTATGTCATTATACGGCTAGGGTACACGAAATGGACATGGAATCTTGTCTGGAATTTCAAAAGGTAAACATCATATTCGGTTAAGCTGTCTGCGTTAGTAAACCATTGTTGAGCAATATTTACTGACACCATTTATCCTTTCATTTTCAGGACCTTGAGGACGACATTATTGCAATTGGTTCAAGGATTGGGAAAGTTGAAGCAGAAATTAAATGGCTCGAAGATGAGCAAAGACAAATTGAGCTCAACTTCAGAACTTGAGGTAACAATTGCCCTTATGTTATTAGGAGTTAAAATATGAAATTTTTTGAGTGATCTAGTAATGCTATTATTATTATATTATATTATTATTATTATTATTATTATTATTATTATTATTATTATTATTATTATCCAGGTATCAGGAATCAAATTCTTAGTATTGATACATATGGTTCACTGGGGAAAAATAATATAATAGCACGGGTTGAATCTAAGGCTAATTGTGCTGCTTCCCTAGTCATGAAACACTTGAAAGCGACGCGAGACCAAGATCTGTGTGGTTTAATGGGAAATATCATTGGCATTGTTGCACTTCTAGGAACAGCTCCCACTTTTGAGCTTAGCAGGTTGGGTTGTATCTATTTATGTAATTCTGATTCTTGAAATCTATATAATCATCATTCATGATATTATCCTGTCCTCTCTCAGACTATTTGCTGAGTATCTTGGAGATCAAATGCTTGCAGTGGTATGCAAACATTACGAGGACGTACGCTTACTTGAGAGCTATCAGAAGAATGGAAAGTTAAATCCAGATTTTGCACTTCACATGTTTGCAAAAGAACTTGAACAGTCGATAGATGGTCGCTACCTTGTTCTATGTATCGAAGACATCAGGTTCCCATTTAACAAAAATCCTTTTTAAAAGAAAAAATGTTATATCTGTATTTCATAGTTCTACTTTGACAGGGCGTGTGAAGTGGATAAAGATGTTGAAGAAAAGTTTTTGTTTCTCGATCCTACACTTCCTGATGGATCCAGACCAGCAGGCTTTTTGGGCTATGCGGTAAATATGATAAATATAGAGGCTGATCACTCAGACACCAAAACAGACTCTGGTTGTGGCCTCCGAGAGACTTTATTTTATCGTCTTTTTGGCGACACACAAGTTTATGAAACCAGAGATGACATGAAACGTGCAATTTCCTGCATAAAAGATGGTGCAGTTTCAATGGATGGTGGGATGTTGAGAGGCAATGGAGCTGTGTGTCTAGGATGCTTGTAAGTGTGTAGTTTCAAATTCTCTACACAATGTTTGATCTACAGCCTAAGTTGATGTTTTAAATTATTGATGTTCAGGGAACCCGACGTTGTATTCCCTGTAGTACCTGCAACAAATCAAATCTCTGAGAAAGACACGCAAGTGCGGAAACGTTATAGGGAACTGAAATCGAAACTGAGAGAGACGGTTGCTAAATTGGGTAAAAAAAGGAAATCTCGCGAGAGTGATTTGAAAAGGTTCTATGAGAGACGCGATTTATATGCCAAGTACTTTACTCGGGACCCGTCTGTGAGCTCCAACTCTACCCCCAGTTATGATATGCATCCCTGAAACATGTTAATGAAAATTTAAGGCACATGTTAGGTTTCCTAACCAACTTTTGAAGCATTTAGCAGACTGTATATTGTTTAGTACATGGTAGATTAAATCGCTTGTTCAATGTATATATGGTATGTTTTCTTGCCCTTTTGGGGTGTGTTTGTAACATGTTCTTTGCATTGTTCCATCCAGTTTAAGATTCTCGACAATTATGAACTAATTAACTAAATTTTAAAAAAGATCTAATCTAGCCTCTTTAGGAATTTATGTTTCAACATACGGACCAATAACCGAACATCTTGGTCTAATTTGGACATAAATTTAACTAGTGTCTTAAGAATCTTTTATTGCGTGGTTAACATTTTACGTAGTTTGCCGTTTGCATCACCTTAAAAAACAAATTGATTCTGCACAAAGTTATACGCCTTTTTCTTAAATGAATATATATTTTTTACTAAAGTGGGTAACCTGTTAAAACAGGTTTGGATCCGTTTCAGTTTAGTTAAAGTCTAAACTTGTATCACATTTGATCTACAACCCATTATCTTAGAGAGGGAACATATGGGTACACGTTATTATATACAATTTATGAAATCCTTATTTTTGTTTTTTTTGTGATTTTTATCTTTTATGATTTTTTTCATCTTTCTTTTCTTTTTTATTTTTCTGGTTTTTCTTTTTTAAGTTCCAATCGAAGCTGGTATGGTACGTGTAACAAAAGGAATTGTTTAATACTGATCGAACAAGTTAGTACATAAATTGATATTCGTTTTTATTGTTTCAATCAATATAAACACATCTCGGTATTTTTTTGGTCGTATCATGACTTTTTTTGTTTCTCTTTCGGTAAGTGTCGGTATTTTAATGAACCGAAACAAGATCAAACAAATTCCTACTATTAACATTATTTTTACTTTGCGCCTACGTTTTCGTTAAACATTGAGTTGGCCCGCTGCAGAGTACAGATGTAACCCACTAGTTATATATATAAAGAAAATGGGTAAAATTATAATTTAAGTATCTTGTGCATCAAATGCTTGCATCTTAGGTGTAAACGATTGATATGCCCTTTTACTAAACAGACATTTGGGATGTCATTAGTTTATTGTATTCGCATTGGTAAAATAGGAAAACATAGGGACTCAATGGGTTAAGAATTTAAGAATTTTACTCAAATAGTTAAAATGATCAAAATCGGAACTTAAATAGTAATTTGCTCTTGATTTGATGTAAAAACTTACCCCAATATTTTGCGTTAACAAAAATGTATTCAATAGTTCTCTTAACTCTTAAAGGTATTTGTGTAAAACTGATTTCATAGTATTTTAAAATGTATTCATTAGTTCTCTCAACTCTTAAAGGTATTTTGTACAAAATTGATTTCATACTTTATAGTATTTTAAAGTATGAAAAGTTTGGTTCCAAGAGTTCGATAACAGAGAAGATCAGATGTATTCATTTTTACTAGGTTTTCTTTGTGTTATGTTAAAGGTTCTGGTAATTGTGCCTTTCAATTCGGTTTTGATCCTTACGTTTTTTACGAAGGTTTCTATACATTGTGTTATTATCAAAACTTATAACACAATATATTGGTTATGTCCTGCGTTTTTATCAGAACCTATAACACAATGTATGACAATGAAGATAGTGTTATATTTGGGTTTTCTATATATTGTGTTATAGGTTCTAGTCATTGTGTTTATTAGGCTATCGATTGTGTTTTAATCTGTTGTCCAGTTGTTTTTTTGTTTTGTTGCATATTGTTTCATTGTGTTTTAATCTTATGTCAATTGTCTTTTATTTGTTGTTATCAGTTGTATTTTTAGTTTGATACTTATTGTGTTTAGTCTACTGTCCATTGTGTCTTTTATCTGTTGTCATCGATTGTGTTTTTTGTCTACTTTCAATTGTGTTTTTGGTTTGGTACTCATTGCGTTTTACATTATGTTCATTGTGTAATACGCAACTGGGTTTTCTCATTGTGTTTTATGTTATGTTTACCGTGTAATACGCAACTAGGTTTTCGATTTTTTAGAGTATAACAATAGGGTACTCATATTAAAAATAAAAAACGCTCGATTTTATGGCATAATTTTTTTTTAAAACAAATGACGTATAAAAAAGTTACAGATATTTAAAAAGTGAAGGGAAAATAGGATGTGACTTGCATTTGCATAATCTTTTTGTTCTCTTTGACAAAATTACCTTCCCACTTGAATCCTTTTAAGATACTTGTCACTCTATAGTGGTTTCTTACACTTTTTATTTTTAAGTCCTTTGTATTATAACTAAACCCATGTTTTGGGTTCAAGAATCAATTCTCTTAATAGGTTTATATATAGGGTCAACTATGCAGTTAAGGTTAATTCCAAAACTAGCATCAATCGGAGGTGTGTTTTTATAAAATTTACTTCTAAAAAAATATAATTAAAGATGTTTGACCACTTAAGCTAGTCGTTTCATCAGTTAATTGCAAATAAGTTTTGGTATCGAATTCATGAAGTGTTTTTGTTGATGCTAGCTTTAGTATTGCATTATCATCATCATATTTAGTATTGGATTATGTTGGTTGTTATTATCTTGGTATCACACATAAGCACGTACAACTAATGATTTTTTAAAACAATATAAAAAAATTAGTTAGTTGACGTCTATCAAATGTCAAATACGTATATACCACATAAAATTAAGTGTCGAATGGTGTACAACACTTTAATATTTTTTAAAGAGTGTATAGGTTCTAGCACATATTATGGTTATAGACTATTATGTGAGTGTGATACATCTCTCTTACCACATTTACAATACAAACCCTATCCGCATTGATATAATTTAATCAAAATACACATATACCCAAAAAATTTGATTACTTGAAAAAAACTCTCACATTCGATTCCCTATATATATTAATAATCAATTAAATAATACATTTTTTTCACTAGTTGATGAGGTTATAGGATGAGGACTTCAATGTAGGTATAAAATTGTACAAAATATTAAGTTTTTCTCATAATTTTGGTATACGTAGTAGGATGAGGACTTTATTTTGAATATTATTACATATTTATCTTAAAGCCTTATCTTTTCGTACACTTTTATTTTGTTTACCTTAGCGTAATGATTTTTTTAGAGGAGTGTAGATATACTTTTAAAGGTTAATGTTACTTTTTCTTTATCTCTTTGCTATTTTTATTTATTGCTACTATGGTCACCACTTTTTGCTAACAATAGTTTACTATCATCGTTATTAGTATTTTTAGGGTGGGTGTTTTATTCTCATAGGCACATTTGACCTAAACTATTATACTCTACATGTAAAAAAAATAGAGTCGGGTCCAAGTGATAGTAGCATCTCTGTCTCTTGGCATATAATACATGTTTGCCTTTATCTCATCCTTCCTCAAATGTACCAGTAGGTTTGTTACGAGTGAGTTTTTACTAGGTTAGTTATTGTATAAGAGCAGTATTGTTTATAAAGAGACAGTACATAATGAAAGATTTTTTTAATGACTAGGTTGGAAACTCAATACGGGTTGAATAAAGGAATTATTAAATATTTAGTTATGAAAATTTAGAAATTAAAAAATTATATTGAAATAAGATATGAATGTTTAAGAAAAAGTAAATCTTAGGCTCACAAGATTGTGATAGATTGTGATACATGTGACCTAATGTGTTATTATATTTTAAAATACATTTTGTACACACTACCTTTAAGATAAATAAGTTGATTAGTTTTCCTAAATTCTACTAAAAGAGAAAAACACATTTTTCTAGCTTTATGCTTATAGCATTCACACTTAAATTATTATCCATAAAATAGTTAAAAACACCACTTTTTACTACTATCACTGTTATTACCTTTTTTAGGGTGGTTGCTTTAACTTTTATAGATGAAAGTTTGAATTATTATATTGTACATGTTAAAAAAAAGTTAAGAGTCGGGGTATTTATTAGAGCAATCTCTCTATTTCTTGAGACACATGAAATTTTTTTTTCATCACTCTCTTCGGTCCTCCCAGTAGCTCTGTTAACAGCTTGACAAATGTTTGAAACTACATATTTAGGCCTGAAACCAAATGCCGAAGAGGCTTTCTAGGCCTTCAAAGCCCATTTGTTTATCAATGGTGATTTGGGCTACGTAAATGTAACAAAAGTTGGATGTCAACAACTTTCAAAAACTTATTATTGTAGTAATATATTACTGTGATTCTCATTTAACACTGATTATAAAATGTTTCAAAAATAGACCAAAAAAATAAAAGATAAAAAAAATTACAGTGAACTCACCAGCTTGCAATCTCTACTTTTACACTAGCATTTCCATCCAAAACTATATAGGAGCATTTAATGTATATGCACTTGGGTCAGTCTTCCTAGTACATAAACCATACATCAAATATGGTGATAATTGAGTCAAAGATTCTTACTAAGTATATTTAGGGATCCTTTAACCCACATTCAAACTGGAAACTTAATTTGCGATGGGTAATGGAAAGATTATTCGGGTATGGAGCGGGTATAAGATTAATTTTAAAAAATTTCGCAAGTATGAGACGGGTATGGTATTAGGTGATATCCGTTCTTGGGTACCTGAAACAAATACATCTATATAAATGAATCATACCCGTAAGCAATTTCTTTATTGTTATTTCCTTTGTTCTTAGGTGAGAGAGTAATGTATAACTAATCCAGTGATTCTCGTTTTATATATCATATATATATATATATATATATATATATTTGAACAACAAATTATTTCCCCTAATAATACACCTCACGAGGATCGAACCTGGGTTTTTCACCAAAGTAGTCTTTGACTACTTACCACTGGGTCACAACCCAAGTGGTTATATATCTTATTTAATCGGGTAATAAAGTTGTACAGATAGTAAGAGATGTCCTTGTTAATACTAATCAGTAATCTTTTAACAAACTAACAAGTATGCTAGATACTTGACTATTAATGAGTAATAGAATGCCGACAAATTTTATATTTGAACGGCATACGGTTAGGATGTCACTAACCAGGTTAGTGGTTACACGATGAGTCATGAGACTATTACCCAATACTCGTTATACGTAACAATGGGTCTATTGTCGGGTATAAATGAATACATTAATTATTAAAGTAATAATAAATAAATAAATAAATAAATAATAAATTTGTATAGACACTGTTTCAAAACATACTTTCCAGCAAGTAGCCACTTTAATTTAATAAATAGTTTTGAAAAACTCCATGTTAAGTTTGACGCTCCGCGGTGCGGTTGTATTCGCTATCATCGTCTCCGCTTGGCGTTCAGAGTGCAGGTAATTTCACAACGATCGCTGTCCAACTTTTTTCATCATATGCTCGGCTAACATTTCTTTTTTATCATCATACATGTCAATTGCTCTTCAAATTTTAGATTAGGGCTTCTAAATTATCCTTCATTTTTCTCTGCTCATGTGATGTCAGTTAATCACACTAGGATCGTAAAGTAAACGGTAGTAGAGATCACTCAATGAGTGTTGTTCACTTGTTTATTCGATGTTTCACTTCTTACTATCAGCAAGGATGGGACCATAACCGTTAAAGCTGGGTGGTGACACTCATTTGGGTGGAGATGATTTTGACAAGACTATGGTTGATTATTGCGTACAAGAATTTAAGAAAAAACAAAAGAAAGATATCAGCAAAAGTGCAAGAGCAATGGGGAGATTGAAAGTTGCTTGTGAGAAAGCAAAGAGGGACCTGTCTTCAATGGCTGAAACTTCAATTGACATTGATTGCTTGTGTGATGGAACTGATTTTTCAATGAAGATCACCCGCGCGAAATTTGAGGATCTGAATGCTGGGTTTTTTAAGAAGTGCATTGAGCATGTTGAAAATTGTTTAAAAGATGGTAATATGCACAAAAATAATGTGGATGATATAGTCCTTGTTGGTGGGTCGACTAGGATTCCCAAGGTGCAACAAATGTTGGGTGAGTTTTTTGACTCGAAAACACTCTGCAAGAGCATAAACGTGGATGAAGCTGTTGCTTATGGTGCGGCACTGTTGGCTCCAAATTTAAGTGGTAAAGGCTATAAAGCTGTGAAAGATTTGATACTCTTAGATGTCACCCCTTTGTCTCTTGGTATTGAAACTGGAGTAAACCGACTTATCCCAAGGAAACACCAACACCCACCATGAAGGAACAGATTTATGAGACTTTGTACGACAATCAAGTAGCACTCGCAGGTGCCTGTGTATCAAGGTGAGTGTGGTGAAACGAAAGACAACATCTTCCTTGATAAATTCACTCTTTATGGTGGTCCTAAAGGTAAAGAAAAAGTGAAGGTTTGCTTTAGCATAGATGCCAACGGTATTCTTGATGTCTCAGCAGAGTTGGTATCGACCGGTAATAAAAGAAGTATGGTAATCGCTGGGAGTGGAAATGTGTCCAAGGATGACATTGACAAGATGCTGGAAAAGGTTCGTCATTAGTGTCTCTACTTTCTAGATGTTATTTTGTTTCTTATCAACTCCAAATTCTAATATGTGTTGGTTTATCCATAGCTATCTATACAATGCAACCGTTCTTGGAAATGTATTTGAATTTATTGACATAAGCGAAGCTGAAATTATGTAATCATGTTTCTTCATTGGTTTATCATTATCGCAACAGTACACATGAATTTGGGCTCTCTTTGAAACTAAAATATTTTTGGTACATGATTATGAACACAAAATCACTTGAGCAACGATTTTGACTAAATAGACAAAACTTATTTTGGTATATTCGCTACAAGCCATATCGTTAATTTACTTGCTAAGTAAGAAAAATGTGACGTTGGCTTCTAGGAAAAACTTATCTTACTCTTCATTGTAATGTGTTTTGTAAATGGTATTTTACGCTATCGTTTCTCATAAATAAATAAAGAGAGCATATATAAATATAAATTATTTGTAAAGAAAAATAGACCTATATCGTAATAACTTTATCACACTGTTTAATTAAGCAAGCTTTATTCACAAATTTGATTCGGTTTCTTGAACACTATAACCCTAGAATTCTAAGTGATATGTAAGTGGCCTTTAGGCATAAAATGCATCTACCAGCTAAAATTTGAGATCATTTCGTCCAGTTCCCACAGTTTCTTTTTTCATTATTTTCGTTTTGCTAAGTTCTTGGAATATGTTATTTGACCTATTGAATAATATTTTAAATTGCCGAATTTTGAGAACTATATATTAATTTTTATTTTTAAAATTGAGGCAAATTAAGCCGAGTGAAGCTAGTTCGGTTTAAAACCAAGTCGAACCCGACCTTAGATTTTCATCTCGGTTTCAAATCCAAGCCAGCTTGAACCCGAGCAACAACCCTATGTCAGATAATATTTCTCATCATATTTTTTACTTTTTCATTTCATTTTTCACAGTTATGTTATAACGAATATAATTATGATTTTTATATGAATATAGTTTTTTTTTTTCGATTTCTTAAAAAAAGGTTCGATATTTTTTTGGGTGGAACTCGTTTTGATCCAACTAAATTGACACTTTGATCTTAAAAACGACCATTTTATAATCTCAACTCATTTTTCTCATAACTTATTTGACTGAACCCAATTTTAACTGAAAACCAATATAGTCGATCCATCTTGCCATGCTTGCTTAGTATGTTCTTTTACTTTTATTAAACAATACTTCAAATATTTACCGTAGATTATCTATGTGTTTGTATCACAAAACAAATCATTTTAGGAATCCAGAATCACTCAATAGTAGTAAAGTTACAGAGACCATAACACAGACCCTTAACATAAATAAATAAAGTTACAGTCATGAAAATCGTAATTTATTAGAATAGTATCCAAGTTTTAAAAGTGTTTCAATTAGGTCACTTAAGTTTTAAAAGTGTTCAAATCAGGCCCCTTCATTTTTCATTAAAAATAAGGGTTTTTACTTCCATTTCATGGGTAACCGTGGTGATGTGGATTTTTGTTTCTTTTTTTCTTGATGCTAACGTCAAGTGATGGCGTGGATTTTAACTTGTTTTTTAATTTTTAATGTAATTAAAATGTTTTTATTTTTAATAAATATAACTTCATATATTAAAATAATCTGACCCTAACATGTTATGCTCCTTTTTTTTCTTGACACGTTGAAAAAAAGGATAAGACTCGATTTGAATGTTAAGTTATCTAACTGAGACAAAAACGATACACGAGTGACCTAATTAAAACATTTTTAAATCTTGGTTACTATTATATGATGATGTATATGATGGTTTCCCTAGAAAAAATATATAACGTCTTCTGCAATTTTCAAAAATTTTCTTCTTTGTCAAAATTTAGAAAATGTTCTATAAGAAAACAAAGACCCATCATGTACAATATGAAGTAGGTATATATACTTCGAAAATACCATATCCATCTTCTGTAATTTCTTTAAAAAAATCAAAATTTGGAAGACGAAAAAAAGGGTGAGATTTGAACTTTGTGTTCGTCCTTTGATCCTTCAAAGATATACAATCAATCAAGCCTGTGTAAAAAAGCTTGGAGTAAAAGCCAAAGAAGGGGCGGTGCTTAGTTCTTATTCTTTTCTTTCTAGACATTAGAAAATGCGACTATTATTATGGAAACATAACAAACCGATTTCTCATCCACCGGGTAGTATAAACTAATTTAACCAAATCGAGTGAATGGTGCTGGTGTTACCAAAAACCACATCAAGTCGAATGCCACTACCTGATACACCGAGAGTAGCCTAAAGGAATAGTGAAAACCAAAGACATTCATGATTTTTTTTTATGAGTACGTTAACTTTATGTTAAAGTTAAGATTATTATATGTTTTTGTATAAGATCCGTTTGATACAAAAGTAATTAAAGAGTTACTTAAGCTTAAGGGTTACTTAAACCATGTAAAAACTTCTATATCGTATACATAGTGGTTACAACTAAGTTATATAACGGCCAGAAAAATCCATAGGAGCAACCACAACACACCGTCCGGTGGTTGTGATTTGCTTTTCGGACAACCAAACAAACAAACCACCACATTGTGTGGTGATGGCTAGGTGGTGCGGATGGATGTTGGTCCGCTCCCGCGGACTTGTCTAGATGGTGAAGAGTGGGTCCACACACTCACAATTTTTTTTGTTGTTTATAGGGTAAAAAGTAGGGTTTGGAATGGTTTAATGTAATGGGAAAAAATAGGGTTTGAAATCATGGTAGTTTAAAATGATACGGAATACTAACTAGACTAGTCTGAATTTGAATCTTCCTTAAGAATTGTGGATGCTCTAAAGTTATAGGGTGTGATCATGACCTTTCACATAGAGACCATGTCATTCACCATCCAAAATCACTATCTTAAGTGTATGGTCATGAATTCAAACTACTATCCATTTAATTTTTTAATTTATTTTTGTTTTAAAATAATTAAATAAGAGAGTCATGGTAATCTATACGAACCATCATGATTTGGTGAAGAATGCTATATTTACACGAATAATGTTACTATATATGTGACAAATCATGACCCTGGTACCCTGGCCTAAAAATATATGTGGATGGTAATTAATTTTGACGGCTCCAGTGTCAGAGAAACGGCGTGGAATCTTGTTACACTCCAGCTCATTTTAGCAGCTTGCAGTGTAGTAGTATTGTATTACACTCAGCTCGCTCACTGGTCTATCATCGTTTCCAGTTATTGTCTGAAAACCCTTCAGCTTCGTCTCTTCACATCACAGTGCAGGTAATATCTTGCTTCTACACTACGATCGCCATCTGCTATGCAACTTTTTCATCATATGCTCGTTAAATGATCCTCTGTTAACATTTTTTCATGATCATACGCTCTGATTATGCCTGTTGCTCTTCCAATTTCAGATTAGGGCTTCACAGTTATAGTTCATGTTTCTCCGTTCATCTAATGTCAGTTAAGGATCGTCAATATATCACTCAACGAGTGTTGTTCACTTGTTTATTTAACTTTTTTTCCTTATTTGGCAGTTGATCGTATGCTTGTAAAATAATGCTCGTTTAACGTTTTTGTTACGATCATAAGCTTCGATTATCTCTTATTGCTCCTCAAATTTCAGATTACCGTTCATTTTTCTCTGTTCTTATGAAATTATTTGCAATGTCAATTGATCACATGAGCATCGTTACGTAAATGTAGTAAAATCACTCAATCACTGTTGTTCACTTGTTTCTTTCAACCTCTTCTGAAGATTATATTTCCTTATTTGGGAGTTAGATTTCGAGATGGCTGTTAGGGTTTCAAAGTTACGTTCCTTTTTTCTCTGTTGTTGTAAAATGATCAGCAATGTTAGTTAATCACAGTAGCATCGTTAAGTAAATGTTCTAGAAATCACCCAATCAGTGTTGTTCACTTGTTTTTTCAACTTCTGAAGATTATATATCGAGATGGCTGGCCGGTTAGGGTTTCTAAGTTATAGTTCCTTTTTCTCAGTTGTCGTAGAATGAAATTCGTAGTAGATATCAGTGTTGTTCACTTGTTCTTTGAGTTTAATTCTTTATTTGGTAGTTCGATTTCGAGATGGATGGTAAACGACATCTTCTAACGCCTCAAAAGCGACCAAACGAGGGCTCTGAAGTATGGCGATCTAACCAGAGGACGCCGGATTCTGGAAAGCAATCAAATGAGGGCTCTGACGTATGGCATCCTAAGAAGGGGACGTTGGATTCTGGAAAGCGACCAAATGAGGGCTCTGGCGTATGACGCCTTAAAAAGAGGACGTCGGATTCTGGAAAGGTTTAACAGTTTTGTCCATTTCATTATACATCCAACCTAATATTTAGCTGATATATGTCATCGATTCCGGAAAGGTTAAGAGTTATGTAATTATTAAAAGACATGTTATATGACTACTTATTGTTAAACAAATTTTAATTCTAGTGTTTGGCGGTTGATGATTCTGAACGGAATAACAAAATCGGGAAGCAATATCAGAAATGTGCATCCTCAATTGAGATACTAAATCCAAGGCAATGTCTTGAGTTGGGAATAGAATCGGTTAGTTCATCCAGTCGTATTGTCATTATATATATATATATATATGCAAATAGCAACCTAACTTCTATTGATAACGATTTTTTGTTTGATAACTTTCTCGTAGTATTTGAAGATCACAAGTTTCCATCGGATTTTAGGGTTACTTTGAATCAATATATTTAAAATATCAGTTAGTTGTTTAATCTATTTAGTTAAACTACAAAATATCAATAACTTAACCAATTTATTTCGGTTACCACTATACCCTTAAAGTAACTTAAAAAAATAGAGGATTTTTATTGGTTCAAATTAATCTTTGTATTGTTACATTATTTTTTTCTTCTCATATAAACTCTACAATATATATATATATATATATATATATATATATATATATATATAGGTTCATGTGAGAAAATTTAAAAGTGTGAGAAGGATAAGAAATAATCTAAACCATTAGATATTTAATCTAATGGTTGAGATCATAGTGACAATTCTGTAAATAATGTTGACTATTAAACTAACTAATTTTCTAGATTAAGGTTATAAAGGTAAATTTAATATTTTTAAATTAAGAAACTAACATTAATACACATGCAAAGTTCCCCTCTTCTTTTTTAAACATCAATAACTTTTTATACGTAACTCTTTTTTTAAAAAAAATTACACCATAATAACGAGTGTTTTTTTATTTTTAATATGAGTACCATATTGATATACATATGTAGAGTTATTTCTGTTTTTATATATTTAGGGTGTTATTTCTGTTTTGATTCTGATTAAAGTGTTGACTGGTGTTATATTAGGGTGTTATTTCTATTATATTCAGTGTTAGGGTGTTCTTTATAAGATGTGTGCCTTCAATATATCTGCTGTGGTGTTTTTATGAGTTATGGTGTTATTTTTGTTATATTTCTGTTTTTTATAAGATGTATGCCTTCAATGTTCATGCTGTGGTGTTTTTATGATTTAGGGTGTTTTTATGAGTTATATTTCTGTTCTTTATAAGATGTATGTATGCCTTCAATATACATGCTGTGGTGTTTTTATGAGTTAGGGTGTTATTTCAAATTCGAAAATCCCTATAATAACTGCCAAAAATCGGTTGCATATATTCATTCCATAATTAGATTTTATTAGTTAAATTACACTTATACCTTAAACTATCAAAATAAAAAGGGACACATGTCACCTCCATAATCTTTCTTATCCTTCTCATACTTTTAAATTTTCTCACATGAACCTCTACCTATATATATATATATATATATTGAAAATTTACTTAGATTTATTCATGCAAGCTTTACCTGATGAACCTGAAACTCATGCCAGTGATGTATCAGCGGGTGAAATTGTTGCTGTGGTTCGTCCGGCTTCTTATAAATCTGGGACTCCCTCCAAACATTTGGACCAGAAATATGTGATGAAAGATAAGTTTAAGATGTCACTAACGATTACATATCTATTCTGAACGTGTAGCACCATTATCACTGAGAGATTTACATGATTTGTATGTATTTAAACCAAGAAGCAAGTCACATCCTCTGTTTCAGAAAGCTGGCATTTATACATTCACCTTTTCTATTGTGAGTAACATTAAGTTCCTGATATTTAACATTTCGTGGGATGATTTCTCTAATATGCTGAACAAAATTCTTTTTATCATCAGAGAGATTCAAGTTGTGAGAAACGTGTGGTGAAGGTTCAAGTGAAAGCATCACATGATGTCCACAGATTGGCACTTGACAAGAAGATTTCTTGTCATAATTTGAAGTAAGACACCTATAAAATCTGATGTTTACATTTGTGTTTTCTCTATTTGATAGTCACTATGTATAGTTACAAGCTGATTGTTGTTTAGGGTGGGTTGTCCTTGCAATCCCATTTGTGTGGTAATGTTTGATAAATACAAAAATCAAATTCCATTCTTGGAACTGCTGGACGGATCAAGATCAAGTGCCCAAACGATACTAGGGTTCTTATTAGTGGTTACAGCCCATCTATATCACTAGATAAGCTAGGCGTAGTAATTGAGGTATGGTTTACCTTCATTCATTTTGATGTCTTTAATAAGAAGGTATCTTGAAAATTAACATGTGGCTGTAGGATTTGGTTACTGAGAGCTCTGAATTGGACAACATTCAACCAAGTTATGATGCCACTATTGTGTTATATCTGTCTGACTCGCACTTAGATATCCCCATCAAAGATGTGCATATGCCTGCCATTTACTTGATTACGTAATAATTTATTTGTTGGATTTCTGGCTTGGTATTTGTAGGACTTCATTTGTTAGCTTATTTTAGTTCTTTTATTTATTGCTCTAGCTCTTCCTGGATGCGTACAAAACTTCACGGTCCAACCAGAAAACTTTGAGAAGCTACTGGTTCCGGCACCATAATTAAAGAGTTTAATTTGGAGGTGCATGCACCATATTCTTTTCATAGTAAAATGTCTGTAATCTTCATATTATATATTTTGTGTTATTAGTTTTCAACGAACATAAATGCCCTTTGTATAATTTGAAGTGTTTGGGCTTGTAAAGAATTTTTATGGACCTGCTGATTTAATCTTGAGTAACCTGTTACAGTTATTTGATGCTCATGGGAATCATGTACAAGAAAACGAAAAGGTGGAGTTTAGTGTCGATGGGTTTTGTTGGTTGGACAGATCCTCTTCAAGTAAGAAGGTAGATGCTTGTGGGTGCATTAATCTTGGGGGACTTTTAAGAGTTACTCAAGGCTATGGAAGAAACGGTATCATACATGAAAAGCCTATCCGTTTATATGTTCTTTTTTGTATTTAGTTATTATATTCTCATCAAGAAATTTAACTTTCGTACACAGTATCACTGTCTATCTGTTCAAATGAAGAAGAACCTATTAGCAAGGAGTGGCAGATCGAGGAAAGGCAGCTGAGGATTTCCTCACAGGTCTAAATTCTTCTAACCTAATAATTTTACACAAGAAATGTGTTCTTATCAAACTTACGTCAGTTATATTTATAATTGTAGATGCCTGAAAGTTGTTTTGATGGTTCCCAACTTGAACACCTGGTGCTTGAAGTTGTCAATTCCAAGGGTGAAGTGGATGCAAACTTTCATGATGAAGAGGAGATTGGACAATCACATACTCTTGTGATTAAATCACAATTAATGGATATTGATGATACTGTCAAATATGTCTTTCGAGAAGGTCGGTGCATCGTTCGTGCTGTTCCGGTTCCTTCAGAGAAAGGGGAATTTACTTTTGTTGCCGCTCATTCTTGTTGCCATGACTTACAGTTGACCCTCGAGGTTAATTTTTCCTCTCAAAATTATTTATCTGATTAAGTTGTTACAATAAGCTTTTAGTGTTGGGTAAAAGGTACTTTCACTATGATTATCTGAGTTTTGCTTGATACAACAAAACAGATGATTATATGTTATAGGAATCTATAAGTACTCATTTCACCTTGCTTTTGATACTTTTAATGCACATCTAAGATTGTTGAGGTTTAAAGACATTGAATGTTGAATCTTGAAAATAAAAATATGTTTTAATTCTTGATAACTATAATACATATGATGTTCTTTCAAGAATTATTATAAATTTTTTTTGGAATTCATACAATTAGCATGCAGTAACCTGGATGATAACTTTAAGATGTTAATTTGCTATTTTAGCACCATTTCACCAACATTTTAAGGTATTTGTTGATATATATGCTAGCGTTTTGTTATTTTTTGTTATAAATTTCACTTCAATTGTGCTTTTAACTTAAAAGTGTTTTTTTTTTATTATCAAAAGACAAGTTATACGACTACTTATTGTTAAACAAAAAATTATTTCAGTGCTTAGCGGTTGATGAGTCTGAATGGAATAATCAAATCGAGAAGCAGTATCAGAACTGTCCATCCTCAATTGAGATCTTAAGTTCAAGGCAATGTCACGAGTTGGGAAAAGAATCGGTTAGTTCATCCAGTCAAATTGTCATTGAATCTTATCATCTTATATTACATCTAAAATTGTATTTGTATTTATTCATGCAGTCTTTACCAGAGGAACCTAATTCATGCAAGTGATGCATCATCCGGTGAAATAATTGCAGTGGTTTGTCCTGCTACTTGTAAATCTGGGACTCCATCCAAACATTTGGATCAGAAATATATGATGAAAGATAACTTTGAGATGTCACTAGTCATTACATTGTTTACAAACTAGAAACTTCAGGACGAAAAGAATATCTATTCTGAATGTGTAGCACCTACATCATTAAAAGACTTTCATGGTTTTTATGTACCAAGATGCAAGTCACATCCTCTGTGTTCAAAAAGCCGGCATTTATACATTCAACTTTTCTATTGTAACATTGAGTTCCTAATAATTAGCATTTACGTGGGATGATTTTCTAATTTGCTAAACAATGTATTTTTATCATCAGAGAAATTCTAGTTGTGAGAAACGTGTTGTAAAGTTCCAAGTGAAAGCATCATGTGATGTCCACAGATGGGCACTTACCAAGAAGATTTCTTGTCATAGTTTAACGTAAGACACCTATTAAACTAATGTGTTCATTTGTGTTTTCTCTATTTGATAGTAATTATGTATATTTACATGCTGATTGTTGTTTAGGGTGGGTTGTCCATGCAAGCCCATTTCTGTATCAATGTTTGATAAACACAATAATCAAATTCCTTTCTTGGAACTTCCGGATGTATCAATCACGATCAACTGTCCGAATGGAGCTAAGGTTATCATTAATGATTGCAACACTCTATTACCATAGATAAGTTAGGCCTGGTAATCGAGGTATGGTTTACCTACATTAATTTTGATGTCTTTAGTAAGAAAGTATCTTGAAAATTTAACATGATGTTGGATTTGGTTATCAAGAGCTCTGATTTGGACAACATTCGACCAAGTTATGATGCCACTATGTTGTTATATCTGTCTGACTCACACTTAGATATCCCCATCAAAGGTGTAATTGTATATTTGTTGGGTTTCTGGTTTGGTACTTGTAGGACTTCATTTGCCACTATGTTATTTTTGCTCTAGTTCTTCCTGGATGCTTACAAAACTTCACAGTCCAACCAGAAAACTTTGAGAAGCTACTGATTCCCGGCACCATATTTAAAGAGTTTAAGTTGGAGGTGCATGCACCATATTATTTTAATAGTAAGATTTGTGTTATTAGTTTTCAATGAACATAAATGCCCTTTGTATAATTTCAAGTGTTTGTGCTTGTGCTTGTGAAGAATTTTTATGTACCTGTTGATGGAATCTTGAATATCCTGTTACAGTTATTTGATGCAGCTGGGAATCATGTACAAGAAAAGGAAAAGGTGGAGTTGAGTGTGGATGGCTTTTGTTGGTTGGACGGATCCTCTTCCAGTAAGAAGGTAGATGCTTGTGGGTGCATCGATCTTGGCAGAAAACTTTGAGAAGCTACTGATTCCCGGCACCATATTTAAAGAGTTTAAGTTGGAGGTGCATGCACCATATTATTTTAATAGTAAGATTTGTGTTATTAGTTTTCAATGAACATAAATGCCCTTTGTATAATTTCAAGTGTTTGTGCTTGTGCTTGTGAAGAATTTTTATGTACCTGTTGATGGAATCTTGAATATCCTGTTACAGTTATTTGATGCAGATGGGAATCATGTACAAGAAAAGGAAAAGGTGGAGTTGAGTGTGGATGGCTTTTGTTGGTTGGACGGATCCTCTTCCAGTAAGAAGGTAGATGCTTGTGGGTGCATCGATCTTGGTGGCCTGTTAAGAATTACTCAAGGCTATAGAAGAAATGGTATCATTCATGAAATGCCAATCCATGTGTAAATGTTCTTTTTTAGATTAATTGATTATGTATCTCCTTAGAAAAGTTAACTTCCGTACACAGTATAGTTGTCTATCTCTTCTGATGAAGAAGAACCTATTAGCAAGGAGTGGCAGATCGAGAAAAGGCAGTTGAGGATTTCATCTGAGGTCTGAAATCTTGTGACCTAATTATTTTACACAAGAAATGTGTTAATATCCAACATATATGTATATCTGTAGATGCCCGAAAGCTGTTTTGTCTAAAATCTTTAAAGGAACAGTATTGTATTTTGTTAAGTTGTCTGCCATAGTTGAGTTATATTTGCTGACACCATCTATCCCTTCATTGTCAGGACCTTGAAGTCAACATCTATGAAATCTTTTCAAGGACTGGGAGATGTAAATCAGAACTTAAAATGCTCGAAGATGAGCAGAAAAAAATCGAGGCCAACCTTACAGAATTTATAGGTAGCAATTGTCCTTGTGTTATTAAGAGTTTTAAAGATGAGATTATTTGTGGGGTCGTCCAATGTTAATCTTGTCATCCAGGTATCAGGGCCCAGATTCTTAGTATTGGCACATATGGTTCACCGGGGAAAGATAAAATAACAGCACAAGTTGAATCTAAGTCTGACTGTGCGGCTTCTCTAGTCTTGAAACATTTGAAAGAAATGCAAGACCAAGATCGTCGCGGTTTGATGGGAAATATCATTGGTATTGTTGCACTACTAGGAACAACTCCAACTTTTGAGCTTAGCAGGTCGGGTTGAATCTGATTATGTGATTCTTCTGATAATTGAATATCATATAATCTTGATATGACTGTCCTATCCTCTCAGGCTATTTGCAGAATATCTTGGTGATCAAATGCTTGCAGTGGTATGCAAACATTATGCAGACAGACATTTACTTGAGAGCTATGATAAGAGCGGGAAGCTAAATCCTAATTTTGCACTTAACTTGTTTGCAAGAGAATTTGGACAGTTTACCTTGTTCTATGCATTGAAGAAATAAGGTTCCAAATAACAATATCCATCTTCTTAAAGTTTAACAACATTAAAGATATATATTTCATAGTTCTATATTTGACAGGGCGTGTAAGGTAGATAAAGATGATGAGGGAAAGCTTTTGTTTCCCGATCCTACACTTCCTGATGGATCCACACCAGCAGGCTTTTTGGGGTATGCTGTGAATATGATAAATATAGATGCTGATCACTTGGACACCAAAACAGATGCTGGTTGTGGCCTTTGAGAGACTTTATTTATCGTCTTTTTTGTGAGACGCGAGTTTATGATACCCGAGATAACATGAAACGTGCAATTTCATGCATTAAAGATGGTGCAATTTCCTTGGATGGTGGAATTCTAAGAGGCAATGGAGCCATGTCTCTAGGATGCTTGTAAGTATCGTTTCAAACTCATTTACTAATGTTTGATCTGACTAAGTTTATCTATTATTTTTGTTGATGTTCAGGGAACCAGATATTATTTTTCTGTAGCAGCTGTAAGAAATCAACTCTCCTCTGAGGATGGCATGCGAGTGGTGAAACGTTACTGGGAACTCAAATTGAAACTGAAAAAGAAGATAGATACGTTGGCTATAGAAGGAAATTTCAGGAGTGTGATTTGAAAAGGCTTGAAACGAAACGTGATCTATATGCCAACTCTATAAGAGACCGGATTTATCCGTCACGTACATTACTTGGACCCTTTTGTCCGCTCTACGGTAACTGTTTTATTTTGTTGTAGGAGAAACCCGTGTTTGTACTTATGTTATGACCGAAACATCTTTAAAGGATGTTTTTTGAAACATTTAGCAGATTGTGTTTACTATGGCTACATGATAAATTAAACTACTTGTTCAGTATATGTAATCTCTGTTTTCATGTCTTTTTTAACATCTTTGCTTGGCACCGTTTTTATTTGGTTTAAAATGGCGGAACTAACCCAACGATTTAGGGGTATCAAACAAAAAAATTGGGATCAGGGGAATCCTTTGTATAATGAAGACGGAGTTGAGGCGTATTTTTACACTACCGAGACGGAGTTGAGGGGCATTTTTACACTATGAAGACGGGCTTGAACCGTAGCCCGTGTTATCCCTGCTAACACATTAGCTTGGCCCGTGAGTTGGTTTCTGCATCAAAGATCATGAGATCATGAAATTATAAGCCTGGCAAACTGGATTGGTTGGGTGATGGATCGAATAGGTCGGAGAGTGGTGGTGGTTCCACCTAAAACAATTAGGTGGTGGAGATGAACAATGAAAATTCCGAAGGTCGCATCATACTTGGATGCTAGTGAGGTAAGTCATTGGGGTTCCGTTCAACCTGATCGGAACCTTCTAACCCTTTTCGTCTGGCCAACGAGTATTGATTTTGTATTTCTTTTTGTTGCTTCTTGTTATGTAACTAATAAAGGCCTGAAGAGTTTTCTTGTGAACAAAATAGATTTTCATTCACATCCCTTTCAAGTATTCTGGGCTTCAATTGGAGTCTTTGTGACGAAACTAAACCCTAATGTGCATATTTTTGTATTTGCATGCTTGTACATTTTCGTTAGGAGAGTTTATATTACAGATGTTAGTACATTGCAACCTTTTAGTTCGAAACGGGGTTCAAATTAGAGGTGCGCAAAAAACCAGATTGGGAACCGAACCGATACCCGAATTGAAACCGGTTTGAGAGACCAAGGTTTAGACATGAACCAAAACGTAGGGTTGTAGTTAGTTTAAGAACTCCATCAAAATCAGCCAAACTGGAACCCAAACAATCATCTTTCACTTATAAACCGGGTTTGGCTTTGACAATGTTTGACCCAAACAATTTTCAACCTGAACCTGTTTGGGCCAGAACCCGATTTGTGCACCTCTATTTTACATTGTCAGTATAGACCATGGGCCAACTATGTTAGGCTTGTCTTAACACCTAGGTAGGAGAGGCCATAGGGTTAGGGACTGTATCAGTTTTTGTGGTCAATCCACATGCCCAATAGGCAATAACGGACACGATATGTTACAAACCAGGGGTCCAGGAAGACTCTCTGGTATCCAATACCCACTTTTTCAAAGATTATGTATCGGAATTTTCAATATCGATCCTGATTCAGTACCAACACTATATAGAGAGAGCATTTTGTAACAAGTAACCGTTGCCGTACCAATAGATATGGTACAATACTTGGTGCCCACCTTTTCAAAAGTTTGGGATCAGTACCGGGTACGCTATCGATTTTATCCCTATCTCCAACTGTGAATGGGATGATATGGGTCATGTGAATGTCATTAACTAAAATTGAAATGAATAAAGTGCATCAAACTGGGTGACGTTACGTAATCTTATATATTTACATATTAAATGACAAATAAGCCTCACTTACATAATTCTACTGTACTACTTTTACTTTTTCTTAAGCCTAAGTTACAAGTTGTTTTATGCACACTATACACCACTTTTCATAACATTCTTTTTCTTGGCCAAGTTGTAATCTGCAAGAAACTACCAAAGTTTCACAGTCACATCATTCTATTATTATTTTTTTTTGTTGAATGGTTAGTTTACAAATTTACACTCACATATCATATAACACTTTACTTTCATTTATGCATACAGGTGAATTACATTTTTTTAATAATAAACAATAATGTAATTATTGCACTAGTAAAATATCTCGTGCGTTGCAGCGTACGTCACATCGTATATGAAACTTGAGTAAAACCATAAAAATATAGATAAAAAAATTACTCGTGATGAAATGTAGATAAAACACCATGTGACGACATATTCACAATTACAAAAAAAGTTGCGTCCTAAATTAAACTCAAGTAAAACCATTGAAATGTAGATAAAAAACACCTGTGACGAAATATAGATAAAAATACATATGACAGTATATTTGCAAATTAGGTAAAAGTTAGGTCTTAAATTAAACTCGAGCAAAATCGTGACATATCCAAATTTATTACAAATAATTTAGAAAAAAAATCCGATAAAACTATAATGACTTTAAAAGTAAAAAAATATATAGAAAATATAACACACAAATTGTTTAATATATTTAATACATAAAAAGATATTTAAGTATAAAGTTATGAATTATTTATATTTTCTATTTGGTTTATAAAGATATTATAAAATATGATTAGGTTTCATGTGGCAACAAATGAAAAAAAAAATATGACAAAATGTAAAAGAAATAACTTTCATGTAGTTAAATTGATGTAATTTAATATATATTAAACATTAAACACTATAAATAAGTAACAACTTTAAATTTAGGGTAGTTGTACCTTTGGATTTGGATGGTTTTTTAAAAAAAATTAGAATTTTACTTTTTAACTCAAGTCTTTCTATTTGTTACAAATTTAATTTACAAAATTGATTTTGTTCACCTTAAAGCCAAAACTTTTCTTTTTTTACAATTTAACCATACAACTTTTCTACTTTTCATCTTTCGCAAATTTCTGATTTACGTTTCGTACTAAATTTTACGAGTAACCACGGAGCAACGTGCTTGTGTGGTTCTACTACTTTCGTTTACTTTAGGTGGCTTTCAAACAAAAATTAGAATTTTACTTTTTAACCCGAGTCTTTCTATTTGTTGCAAATTTAACTTACAAATTTGATTTTGTTCACCTCAAAGCCAAAACTTTTCTTCTTTTACAATTAAACCTCACAACTTTTCTACTTTCATCTTTCGCAAATTTTCAATTTACGTTTCGTACTAAATTTTACGAGTTACTACGGAGCACGGCTTGTGTGGTTCAACGTTTTTACGTTTTGTTCATAATTTTGTGAGTTAACATGACACAAGTCCATGTGTAGTTCAAGGTTTTTATGTCTATTGCTTTTCATCTTACAGGTTCGTCACAACGAGTGGGTCATTGATCAACTTAGTTTTTTTTTATATGTTTTATGCTTTGGTTTATTGCAATTTTAACCTCACAAAATTGAAAATTTTATTTTAACCTCACAAAAATTGAAATTTTAATTTTAACCCAAAACTTTTCATCTTTTGTAATTTAACCACACTACTTTTTTACTTTCAACTTTGATCTCATATACTTTTAATCTTTCGCAAATTTTCGTTTTACGTTTCATACTAAATTTGCGAGTTAACACGACGCACCGTGCGTGTGTGGTTCAACGTTTTTACGTTTTGTTCATAATTTTGCGAGTGAACATGGCGCAACGTCTATGTGTGGTTCAAAGTTTTTACGTCTAATTTTCTCATTTGACAGGTTCGTCACAACGTGTGGGTCCTAGATCGACTTAGTTATTTTTTTCTATATATTCTACGTTTCGGTCTATTTCTTCGCTTTAAAATGCAACAACTTTGGTATTGGTTGTCACTGACAGTTGTGTGGCATTTGTGCTATTTGACATAGTTTTACATCCCCGTCGCAACGCTGGGATGCCTAATTCTAGTTATAATATAATTTACATATCCATATTATCACATAATTTTTTATATAAAAAATAATTTCAACTTTCCAACAAACATATAAATCATATGTGTATGTTGTTAGTCATATAGTTGGTAGGGTGATGTCGGCTAGCTTACTTAATAGGGTACTTGTTTTTTGAGAGTGAGGTCTTAGGTTCAAAAATGAACAAGAGAAGTATTTTATATTTAGTGTAAATTAGAGAAGTGCAACATTTGTCATTCAAAAAAATATAGTTTATATCACTTCAATTAATAACATTAATAGTTGTTTTATCTATTTAACTAACAAAACTTATTATCATTAAATATTATTAAAATATTAAATACATTTAACGTAACATTAAAGTTATTTTACTTTATTCTTAAGTTTGATTTTATTATTTAACCTAAATTAAGCAAATAAGTTTTAGTAGTTTTTGAAAATGTTTTCTTCACGTTTATTATTTATCTACTAATAAAAATTAACGAACAAAAGAGGTTACGACTATACTTTTGGTTTTGGATTATCTTTATAACAAGTGCATAGAAATGTGATATCAACTAACTCTCCGTCCCAACATCCGTGCAACGCACGGCAAAAATAACTAGTATATATATTAATTGATAATTTTACATGGAGGAAAGACCCATTAAAAATGAATTTTACCTAAGTAGACTAAGAAAGGTTATAAAGATAAATGTGATACTTTTTATAAGTAGGGATGAAAGTGTATTTTGGTCTAAAAACACAAACCCTTACCCTTTTGTTTTCTTAAATATACAACATAAAAAATCTAGTAAAAATGTATCACAAAAAAATCTAGTACAAATTATATATAGCACAAAAAATTCAACATAAAAAATCTAGTAAAAAAATCCAGCAAAAATTGTTATACAACATAGATTTTTTGGATTTTTTTAATTTTCATATTTTATATAGCGATATGGTACTTAAATTAAAAATAAAAAGATACTCTATTTTTAATACAATTTTTTTGAAAAAATAATGAAGTATAAAATTATGGATGTTTAAAAAATAAGAGGAATATGCATATGATTTGCATGTGTAGAGGTGAAACCAATAAAGATGTTTTAAAAAAAATACCCTTACACTCCTTTTTTAGTATATTTTTATCTTAGCCATTGATTTAAAAATAAAAACCCCTTCTTATCCTACTTAGTCAAAATTAACTTTACACTATTCACAAAATCAACTATTCATAAAATGTATAGGTGTACGTTACACACAAACTAACTCTCTTCAACACACTAACTTCCTCTCTCTCAGACTAACTTTTTTTCTCTCTCTCTAGCGAGTAGGGTTGAAGTTTAGAGACCATTTGAGTAGTGAAAGAAAGGACCGGCGTTTTTCAGATGACGATGGGCGGTTATAGGTTTTCAGTCAAGAGTGGTGGTGGTGGCAATGGTTGCGAGCCTAGTTATGTATATAAATTATTATAAATGGTTATAGTTTGAATTATTATAATCTAAATTATCAATACATATTATATTATACTAGAAGGTTGCCCGCGTGATGCAGCGGGAGCGACACATCGCATTGCGATACTCTTTTTTTGTAGTTTTCTTATTCATATAATATTTATTGTAGTATCATTGTGATAGATATACATAAGAAACGAAGCAATCGGGTAATCCATCTAATTGTGTTGTCGGTTTAGTAGGTTCGGTTATTATCCTCAACCGAAGTCGAAACCAAATTCATCGGTTAGTCTATTTTATTAACAAATCGGTTTTCGGGGGTTAGAGCATTCACAATGGATCCTTTATTTTCGTGTGAATGTGGCCTCTTTATTTTTTTTAAGTAGTTGTAAATTGTTGTGAGTGGAGGAGAGAGAAAAAAGAGAAAAAGTTACTGTTTATCAGTAAATTTGAAGTAGATGTTGTTCACTTCTATAAGTTTTTAATATTTTTTGAAAGTGGTTGTGAATGGAGAAGAGAGAAAAGGTAATGATAAAAGTATAAAAAAATATTTATAACTGACTGAAAAAGAGAGATAAATGGTAGTGTTGTTTAGTGTAATTATAAAGATGGAGTAAGAGGTTTGATTGAGAATGCTCTTAGATTGACGGTTTTTTGTTTGGTTTATTTAATTTCAGTTAATAGCAAAAACCAAACTTCAGCTAAAACTTTTGCTTAGAATTATATGAAATTAAGGTACAACTACAATATGAAATTTATGAACCAAAGGTATTAAAGCTAGAAATATATGAAAATAAAATATGAATGATTCGGTTTGGTTCAGCTAGTTTTGGTTAAATGAGATTACAAAATTTTGATAATTGTTTTTTAGCTAATTTGGTTTTCAGTTAATTCAGTTTTTGGTTTATTTCGGTCCGGTTTCATCTGTTTTCGGTTTGGTTTAGGTTAACGATCTAGTTATTGCTCATCGATAACCAGTTTTGCTTAATAACCAATAAGTGCGCGAGATGCAACGGGAAACACAGACATTGCCACAGTGTGCATTGTTCGGTTGGTTAGCTTATTATCCTCAACCGAAATCGAGGTCATCGATTAGTCTATTTTATTAACCAATCCGTTTTCAGTTAATTGGTTTGGTTTGGTTTATTCAATTAGATTGACAGTTTTTTGTTTGATTTATTTAATTTCGGTTAGTAGCCAAAACCAAACTTGGGCTAAAACTATTGCTTAGAAAAAAAATTTAGATATAAATACATGAAATGGATGTATAAGTACATGAAATGGTAGTATTAATACATAAAATGGGAATATAAATATGAAATATATGAACCGAAGGTATAAAAGATAGAAATATATAAAAATATGAATGGTTTGGTTCAGTTACTTTTGATTAAATAAGGATACAAAATCTCGATAACCGTTTTTGGTTAATATGGGTTTCGGTTAGTCAGTTTTTAGTTAATTCAGTTTCTGGTTGATTTCGGTTTGGTTTCGGCTAAAATTATGTTATTACTCACCCTTGGAGATGTTAATTATGTAACATATCAATTTTTTATTAAAAAAACTATAGCGATACTATACTTAAATTAAAGAGAATAAAATGTCACACCCTCCAATCCACACACGGAGTTTTAGCGCAAGAGGGGCGACCGACAAAGATCAAGTCACTAATCATGTTGATAAATTATTAAAGTTATCGAAAGTATCACCATCAACACGATTAGTGATCTAGAGTTTTAATGTCCAAAAACATAATTCAACCAACAGCAAAAGCAAATAGTTTAAAATCCAAACAATATTTAAAAACTATAATTGTTTAATAAAAACCAAATCAAATAATCAACACAGCCATGACACTCCAACACACCAAGCTCCCAAGTAGTACTTAACGACCTACAAAGCATGCACGAACATATGAACAAAGGTTGGCGAGTTCACAGTTTTTCAGTATGGTTTAAAAAAACCTAGTTTGTTAAATTACTTAATTTATAAAACATGTCATGGGGAACTACCCAATCTTTAAGCTACTAAACTGTGTGGTACCGAAATTTTGACTGTTTAAGTTGTTTGTTCCCCAGGTCAATGTCTATCATCATTGACCAGTTGGCAAGGCATAAAAGTTCACGCCCGTCCTCCCAGGTACAGTGTGAGGTTTGTCAACCTAATAGTGCTATCAACTAATCTCCCATTCGCTAGACCCCGATGATTAATCGGTATAATGCGTGGGAACTTTTAGATAGAGTTTGTTTAGTCCGCTAAAGACATGCAGTATAACTTAGCATTTAACAGTATCCCAAACTAGGGATACTAGGCAATCCCAAACCTGAGAAAGTGAGGTTTCCAACCACCGAAAATACATGCTTTTAGTAAATGCGTGAACTCACTTTAGATTAGCTCGGGAGATTAAGTTATGCGAGCTAGTATGGTCAACCACATCCTATTATGGTTACTAAGATTATTAGGGGTCGTTTATGTAATTCACGCAATTCCTACACATATCTAACAATTAACTTGCGCACAAGTTGTCACAACATATCACCGAGTAGTTTTCACGTATATGTTCACAATATAACATACGACGTGCAATTACACCATTTATACAATTATTTAGCCCAGAGCCGGCCCTGAGTAAGTGCAGGGTGGGCGCCGGCTCAGGGCCCAAACGTAAAAGGACCCGTAATTTTTTTACATATTATATATATATATATTACATATATTTAAAACCCTTATAAAAGTTCGAGATTCTGTTTACAGTCTTTTTTAGAGTTTTAGTAGTCATTAGTAATTTCTTTTTAATGCTGCAAGTTTAATGCTAAGAGAACGCAACAACTCTTTAATTCTGCAATAATTTTAGTACACATTCTCTTTAATGCTTGCAACATGTATCTACAACCCTTTCATATTTCTTGACAAAAAGGCATTGAGATTTGAGTTATAAAGCATTCATATATTTTTTTTCTTCTGTTTTAAAGCATTCATATATGTTCTTTTTTCTTTTGTTACTTGTTTTTTTCTCTTTTTTTAACAATCAAATTCTTTTATTATTTTAATATTATTATTAGTTATAAACATATTTGGTTTGGTTTTTCTCCTAACTTCATTTTTTTACAAATTATTCGAACTACCCGAATTTGTTTGGTTTGTTATAGTGCCCGTAATAGGGTTTGATCGAATTGTTGAGTGACACAACAACAACGCAAGAACGGACCGAAATTCTTGTTTTACTAGAGCGGGTAGGGCATATTTTTTATCTCACAAAGGGCCCAAATTTTTGTTAAACGTAGCAAGTTCGACAATTATACACTTATAATCATACATAGCTAAAATCACTGAAAAGGCTGTTTTGAGGTGTCCGTTTACCATACCTACGAAACTGCAAAAATTATGTTATTTTATGTGACTTGCCCCTCAGAGGGGTGAACATTGTGTTAAATTTTTAGAGCCTAACTCTTTACTAAAAAATTATAAAAAAAAAATCATTTACTAAGCAGTAATCAGATTCGTCACTTTCTGACTACAGCTCACGTAAAAATTTCATTTGAAAGTTCTCGGTTATCCGATTGACGAAATTCTAGTTGGAGGTTCACACCGACACCTAAGGTTATCTACAGTATGGTCTAACTCTAAATATTTACCCAGTTATGAATTAAAACATAACACGAAAAATCTGCAGAAAGACGTAGTTTTGTTTGCTGAAACGAAATAGTTTATTTAAAATAGCAAACGACGTCCATAAATCAAATTTCCAACGCCTTTGAATTGTATTTTGAAATAACACGTTACCGACTCAAAAAATCCAGATTTAGTTAAATTATGACCTGGTTACAACCGATACAAGTCAGCTCTAACGTTTTGGACAGATTACTGTTTTCGTTACCCGATCATCAAATGCGATTACTTAACACGCCAAACAACTCCTAATCATAAATCACACCAGGTCTTCCTCATGTAAGATGTCTTCCCCAACAATTCAGTAAGAACAAATAAAGTTTACTTAAAAATTATGCAAAGAACGAAACTCTAACGATAATTTACATTAGTCACACACATGATCTATAACAACTAAACCACTAGCACCACACATATCATCATACTCTCAAGATGACCAAGCAACGCAGTTAAGATGAGCAAGATAAATCAAGAACTACTAATCGAACCAAAGATCAATAAGTTTTTGAAACTTAGAAGATGCGATGGATCGCCTAGGATTTGCAACCGAGCGACTTGGGTTCCCTGGGTGCTCTTGTTCCCGTCCACAGCAGCTAGAGGGGGAGGGAGGAGATGATCGCAGGTAATAAAGGGTGTGAGGATTTGGGAAAATCTTATAAAAAAAGACCCTCATGCTAGTTACGTACCCTATTAAAAGGGATAGTGGTTAAGGCGGTTTGGAATTGAATAGCCTGGGCCGAAAGTGATTAAGTTTGGGCTGAGAATGATCTTGTTTCAAGGAATTCAAAGAAACCATATATAATAATAGTTGTAACAAGGACTCGTAATAGCGATATGCTTCCTGATCACCTCATTCTTATTTCTATAAGCCATTAATATTTGCATGTGTTGGGCCATAACAAGAATAGAGGATAAGGTTGTTTGGGTTAACTTTTTTAACTTAGGTCGTAGCTACTAAATGGGTGGCGGTTTGGCCTATTGATAAGGGGTGGGTTGGATTTGGTTTGGGTTTATTATTATTATTATTAATATTATTATTATTATTATTATTATTATTATTATTATTTTAAACCAAACACTAATATTAATCAATTAACATAAGTGTAGCTAATACTAACCTATTAATATAAAAGTACACAGTTCGTGCCATGGTTTGGGCCTCGTAATTTCTGAGTTACGCGAGTGAATTGAATCAACAAGCGAGATAGATGCATTTTGGTTCAAACAGTTTGGCCAGTTCAAAGCGATACAGAATAAAATTATAATTAATTCAACAAATAATTAGAGCATATGGTTTCATTTAATAAAGTGGAACAAACAGGTTTTAACCTCAAAGCTATGGGTTGTCACATAAAATACTCGTTTATATGGGATAAATTGCAACTACTAACTAATCATCTATAATTTTGTTAAAGATGAATTTTTAAAGTGTAATCTAGATGAGAGTATTAATTTGACGTATTTAATTACTTGACATTCGGTAGCTATTAAACATTTTGGGATAATGACCAAGTACGTTGGACCTTAATCACTTGTGCATTAAGGCATCATCTACTTGTACTTTTTAATCCACACGTCAATACTGACCAAGACAACTATCAAAACGTCGACAAAAATGAGTATGTGACACTTTTGGATTTTTTTTAAAACATTATAGTTTATAAGAGATAACAAGAATACGTAAAAGAATTATAAGTTTATTGTGGAGAGGAAACATGTAACTAATTACCCATAATTATGTTGAAACCCAGGACTTAAGTGTAATAAAATGAGGGGCTAAAATATAGTTATTGTTTAAAAGACCAATTTATTATCATTTTAGAGGTGTATTTATAAATTAGAAGAGAAATGCATCTCAATCATGTATTATAATATAGTGTTAATAAATCATATCATAATAATAAACGAAATCGATTTAAAGATTTCTTTACTAGCTAAGCTAAGTCAATTTAGCAATTTCACATCCGCTTGTCCCTTAGGAAAAAAAGGAAAGAAAATGAAAATATTCATATTACATTACTGGATCAAATAACCCACATAAGTAAGTTCGACCCATTTCATTCCTTGGTAATGATTACAAGAAAAAGAAAAAGAAAAAGAAAAAAACAATACAATTTCCAACATATACATTTTCACAAGATGAGAGAATAGTGAGAGGCAGCTTGTCTGGAACTTCCCTATTAGATCAATCAATTTTTAATTTTATTCTTAGTTTAAAATTATGTTTTTGTTTCACAGTTCAAAATAAAATTATGTTTTTGCCCCTAGCTCAAAAATAAGATTTTGCACTCAGTTTAAATTTACGATTTTCCCCTCAATTCAAAATTATGTGTTTGTCCCCCGTGACCAACCAATTTTTAATTTTATTCTAAGTTTAAAAATACGTTTTTGCCCTCACTTAAAAATAAAAATATGTTTTTGCAATAGCTTAAAATTATAATTTTGCCCTCAGTTCAAAATTATGATTTTGCCCTCAACTTAAAATTACGTTTTTGTCTCCAGTTCAAAATAAAATCAAAATTTTGCCCCAAGCTTAAAATTATGATTTTACCCTCTGTTCAAAAATACGAATTTGTCCCTATTTCAAAAATTACGATTTAACTTTTATTGATTCAAGTAGTTTGTCTAACACTTGCTTATTGGTCTTGGCAAATTAGTATTTTACCCACAGCTCAAAATTACAAACCTGTCATATTTTTAGTTTTTTTTAGCAAAACTATGATAGTGTTTGTGTTTAACTGGTTGTCTCAATGTATTTTTTTAGATCGTGTTATAAGTAGTATGTATAAGTAACCTAAATACATGCATACATGTTATGAAACTAATAAATATTCGATTTACCGCCCCGCAACGCGGACGGGTATAAGTGTAATTTTTATTTGTCCATGCATGCCTGACACATGCTTATTTGTCCTTCAAAATTACAATTTTGCTCCCAGTTTAAAATTATAGTCTTTTCATCGTTTTAATTTTTTTTAGCAAAAGTATGGTAGTGTTTTGTTTTAATTGGTTGACTCGATGTAATTTTTTTTTGAGATCGTTTTATAAGTAGTATATACAAGTAACCGAAACACAGATATTACAAGAGAAATATTCGGCTTATCGCCCTGCAACATGGGCGGGGTAAAAACTAGTTGACTATATGGGTGGAAGACACGGTTGAGATGATTTTAACTCATAAATCCAACTAAGGATGATGTAGAGTTTATGGCTTTATAGTCTAGTGATATTATGGTGGTGAGATAAGACTTTAAGACCAATAAGTCTTGGTTTAATTATCACAAAGATATTTTTCTCATAAAATATGAGTTTTCTCTCAAATTGATGTGAAAACATATTTTATCCTTTTGTCTACCTATCACACACTAGCTCATGCCCCTTTTCTTTCACTACGTCCTTGTTTTAATATACTACGTGTACTGAAAAGATGCAAATTTTCTAAAGTAAGCTATAGTTTACACTTGTAGTAAACTGTAGTTTATATCACCCTTTGGTATGTTTAACCCTTTGACGTGTTTTTTATGTTTTTTTTATATTGTTTGTTTATAATTTAGTTAAATAACTAATAATAATAATAATAATAACAATATAAATAATGAAAGGACAAAACAATCATTGGTAATGATTTATTTATTTTGTAGAAACACTTTATATTTGTTTTTTAATAATATTTTACCTGATAAATACTATATAAAAGTTTTTCAATCAATAAATAATATGACATGCTTTAATCTTTATCATTTAAATTACTAAACGCAAAGTTAAAGATAATGATTAAACAACGTTATATATATATATATATATATGAAATCCAAAAATCAATAAATAACATGTATGGCAATATGTAAAAATAAACACTCGTGAAAGGCCAACTACAAAAATCCAAAAATCAACCAAAAAAAAGCGAACCTTCCACATGCTAAACTTCCCCTTCAGCGAAGCTACTCCTACAAGCTTCCGAGGCACAGTTTATTTGGGAATTCCCAAGAGTGTGCTTACGCTCAAGAACCTCCAAGGCATAGTTCGTTCATGAACTCCCAAGCGCGTGATTACACTGTAGAACATGCAATACCAATTTATTTAGGCATCCAGAGGCTGCTACACAAAGTTCATTCGGGGCACCAAGTTATGATTTTATGGGGTTGAACCAAGATACTATCCGACAACGTTGTTTCGAAAACCCTTCAAGTGTTGTGAAGATCAATGGCTATTAGTCAGGAGAGAATGGTGGAAGAGCTATTAGAGTTTGAAAATGAGTGCACTGGTTGAGAAAATGTATTCGGATCACGTCAAAATATGTATAGAGATTGAATAGCACAACCTGCAGCACATGTAAACATAGATTAAAACTCATTATGTAAATTGAATAAATGATATCGTAACAACGTACAATTTTTTTATATGTTGCAATTATTATAGATGTAAATAATAATTATTGATATTATAAGGAATAAAATAACAAATAACTTATAAATAATAAAGAAAAGTTTGTAAATAACAAAATATAAATAGTAATAGTAATAAATTGTAAGACCTATCTTAAAATATTTAAATTTCTATTAAAAATTCCGTATTTAAACAAGTAAATGCGAATACACATTACTACAAATTTTCGAGTTTATTAAAAACTTCATAAACATTTAACATTATGACATGTCGTCATTGATTAGTTCCGTAACAACGAAACCAAATGCGAAAACTTGAGCTTTGATCGTGTTCGGTTCTTCATTGAGCTTGATCCTCATCCAAGAGTGCTAGCAAATACCTTAAACTGGAAATTTACAATTTAGTTATAAGGTGTAACACCACATAACTAAATAACCAAAATTTATCCAGAAAAATTCTAAACACTGAAGTGGCGTCGGCGACGACACTTAGCCGCGTCGGCGACGCCTCTTATAATCTTGCGTCGGAGCTTTACTGCCGTAGGCAGTAACTTAAGACGCTGGACAACCAAGCTACGTCGGCGACGCCGTCTTCTGTAGCAG
This sequence comes from Scalesia atractyloides, assembly GCA_947069175.1. Classification (NCBI taxonomy): domain Eukaryota; kingdom Viridiplantae; phylum Streptophyta; class Magnoliopsida; order Asterales; family Asteraceae; genus Scalesia; species Scalesia atractyloides. The sequence goes on along the minus strand of CAMTDV010000012.1, from coordinate 32,766,899 downwards.
ATTTGCTGCTGTGTCGTTTTGTTTGTCCGTTCGACCCGTTTCAAGTCCCATACATTTAAACATGACCCGGGACTTACAGAGACGTATCCGTATAACACTATTTTCTACTTTCAATCAGTAGTTGTCTACCATAAGCTACGACTACCCACCGTAGCTTAAAGTGGTATACCGCAAGTATATCCGTCTTGCCGTTTTTATTACGAAAACTTCCGTAACTTATTCAATTTTCATCTGTTTCCCATGAAACTTGTTTCTAAATGTCCGTAAAATGTTTTCTTACCTATTTAACCCGAAATCCTTAACCCGGATTCTTATTTCTTATGAAGTACGCATCCATTCCCAGTTTGTGCTCATATTGTTTTGACCCATTAAGAGATTTAAGCACTTAAGCTTAAATCTCACTTCCTCTTACCTTACTTTTCATTTCCATACTAAGATATCTATTTATTTTTTCCCACAACTATATTTGTGGTGGATTGGTTATAGATATATTTCCAAATTCTACCATTCGATTTGACAATTTACAAAAAAGAACCGTTATGAGGCATTAAGCCAAAACGGCTTATGCCATTTACTATTAAACTACTGCAAAGGTGTACTTTCTTATAAAACTCACTTTTAAACTACCCTCAAGGATCTTTTGGTCGAATTATCATTCAAGGGCGTTTTGGTCGAATTATCATTCAATGGCGTTTTGGTCAAATTTAGTCTTTTTTACGACGAAGGACATTTAAACGCATATTTTGACCAAGCAAGTTTCTTTAACCATGTTCTATTAAAATTTAACTATGTTCCTAAGAACATAATTTCTAGAATTTAGATTATTAGATATACCTCTCTTTAGGTAACCCAATGTTCACTCAAGTCTCATTCAACTCTCATCGGACCTTAAGTCCTTGTTGAGAGTTTGACCCGTTACACGTACCTGTCTTGGGTCATAGCATTGACCCGTTTTAATACCTTGCAATATTAAGCTTCAATTAAAAGCAATGCAATCCGTATGCTATTCTCCGTGTGAGCACAAAACTCAACAAGCGACCATTAGTCACTATTGTCAAATGGCGATAATATCACCATTTGACCCACTTGGCCTAAATGACCATTTTATCTTTGTGAGATGGTATTTATTTACCATCTCATCCATGTAACCCTTTTCGGTTTACACCGTACAATCATATTAATTAAAGATCATTTCTTAATTCGTTTGTCCCATTATGGCTTACGCCATAGGATGTCTGTTTCTTAAACTGTTTTCTATACGTTTACGCGTAACCAAATTACCTTTTTATCCTTTTTAACCATTATGGTTTACACCACAAGGTATCTCTTTCAAAACTCCTTGTTTATTTGCCGTCACATGGCCAACTTTCCGTTTTTGCCCTTTATTACCATAAAAATGGTTTCTTACCATTTTCACTTATTCCGACCCGTGTTATTCTGCGTCGGAACTTCCTATTTCAAATACTAATTTACCTTTTTCATAACCAATACAATAAGTAAGTGTTCAACTAGGAGGGTGTAAGCTTCACTTACCTTGAAATCCGATTATGCCTTTTTCCTCGTACCTGTTTCGTTTGACCCACTTCTTCTCAAGCCTCCACCTAGCTTGTCAAGTATCAAACTATCATTTATCATTCACAAAATGGTTAGATTAGTCATGATTTATCAAGACTATCCCAACTTACGGACTTTACATCAAATTTACTATTTGATCTTATTATAGGTCAGTTTGACTTTTAAAAGTCAACTGCCTATTAACATACGCAAATGCTCATTTAACTTTAATAAACTCATTTAAGCATTTCATCATTTACTTGGTAGGTGTTATTTCCAGGCCACCGTTTAACTAAATTTCTCTACTAAGTTCATACAATTGTTACATCAATTTAACATAATTTCAATCATTGTATGCTAATATATCAATGTTATACAAGAACTTGGTATTATTTCATCACTATAAAACAATCAATTGCATCATATACATGGAATTTACCCAAACATTAAACTTAGCCAAATATCTTTAAACATTCATATATACATGATGATTTTAAGCATCTATTAACATGTATATAACATCCATCTCATCATATCATGCAAAATCCATTTCAAGTCATGTATACTCAAATCTCAAATTTGCTCAAGTATCTTATACATACATACGAGTATGATGATCATGAACACTCATATATCACCAATTTCATCATATAATCAAAACCCACTTCATAATCTACTTGTTAATCACTTCAAGTAATCTTACATCAAATAGTGCATAATTTCCTTATGTCTAAAGAAATCAAGCATACACTTACACTTAATTTCATCTTTGGATCATAATCTAACAACCTAATTGCAAGTATTTTATTTGTCTCAAATTATAACTTTCACAAATCTAAGTTTTTAGACATACCTTATGATCCCTTGGTCTAGGTGATCAATTATTTATACTCATGCATGGATTTGAGGTCCGATTCCCCTTCAATTTTGATAATCTTGGAGAAACTAGGGTTTCCCCTTGTTTCTTCTCCTGATGATCAACACACACACACACTATGTGTGTGTTATGTCTAAACTTTTGTTTTTAAAACACAAGTATCATTTTTGGCAGCTTTGGTCCCTCAAGTTTAGTTTGCTTATATATATAAAGCTACAACTCATTGTTTTATCACTTATATACATATTATTAACTAGATTAATTTGTTCCTAGTTATTATGTTTACGTGTTCACTTTTATCACTAACGGTCTTTTACCCACTCTTTAATATTAACATGATTTGATTACTAAACCCGTTTTTGAGGTATTACATAAATAATGATAAAGTAATAATAAATAAAGTTTTTTAAATAATAAAAAATAATATATGATACTAAATAATAATTAATAACAAGTAATAAATAATAAAAAAATAAAAATAATTACACAACCAAAAAGAGTTAGTCTATTCAAAGTTTTTTTAGTAAACTGCAATTTATGAGTTTGCTTTTATACATAAAAAAGCTAATAAAACACTATATACTACAATTTATATATTCGTAAACTGCATTTTACAGTTGCACCTAAAAAGCAAACCAGACATTATAAACTGCAGTTTATAGTCAATTGTATATTTCAAAAGTAAACAAAATTCTTTTTTTCATTTCTTTTCATTTTTCTTTTCTTTTCAAGATAAGAAAAAATCAAAATTATAATTCTCTTTAAAACTGCAGTAAACGTTTATATATATATATATATATATATATATATATATGCGCGTGTGCGCAAACACTTTTAGTGAATTACAAAGTTTAAATGAAGAATATGAAGAATGCCTTGTGTGTAATGATAACATAGACAAAAAAAGTATTGTGCAATTATATGACAATGTATAAATCATAATTAAAGTTATACATACACAAACTGATATATGCTAAATTATACATATTTAACTCCCTCATTTTATTTCCGTTTTACGCGTTTTTTACTAAAACTTCGTTGTTTAGGTACTTAATCGGGCACTTTTGTATTTTCAGGTCTTAAACGGCGTGCCACAGACAAAGTTGGAGAAAAAGTGGGATTTACGAACATCCCAGATGAATTCTGCAGAATGTGTTGATGTTACAGCTCACGCACGGCCGTGCAAACCATTGGCACGCCCGTGCGCAACTCATGACCCCGGGAGCACTAGCAGTGCAAAAGACAGTGCAATTGATTTCTCGGCAGGCACAACTGTGCGACCCAAGTGCACCCCCTTGCACTACCTGAACACACAGACTGTTTTGAAGACCATGCACGAGCTTGCGGCGCACATGCACGACCGTGCACATCTGAAGTTTTGCCGCCCAATTGTCCACTTGTCAAGCCCATTCCCTGCAGCTGGCATCACGATGACACTGATGTTGCACGAGCGTGTAGTTTATGTGCACGGCCGTGCGGATATGAAAATCTCTATAAAACAAGGCAGACGCTACTGATCAAATTGTTGGGTAATTTTCCAAGCTTCTGGGCGATTTCTGGGGTCCGAGAGCTACCTGGTTGGGTCGATTTCAAGCCTCAAAGTTGCAAGAAGCTCATCTATCATTCAATCCATTAAATCCTTGCTTGTTTATGGTTTGATTTCTTGTTCTTAACATACATTTTGAGCACATTTGCAAGCATTGAGCTGATGTTTATGTATTATTGTAATGATAGTAAGATACTTGTTTCATGAACAATCTCTAGTTTGTATGAAGCGCTGGCAACTTTTTCATGTTTGAATCTTGATGATCATATGGCAAACTTGGTTCATTGATGTTGGATTCTTGATTGTGGTTGTTTATCTTGGATGATTAATAAATGGTTAGTTAGGATATGTTGAAAAACCCCCTTAAATAATAATTTGTTAGTAAACTATTAACTTGTTAATGTGTTTACACCATGAAACTAGAAATAGGTATTGGTTTAATAAAATATAAATCTGATTCTGATCAAGAATGCTTTCTTACACGTAAGGGCTCTAACGGGTTAGATGGTGTTATTGCGAGTTCTTGACATGGTTCATAATCTTTGTTTAGTATTTTTGGTTAAAATGGCTAACTTATTAGATTTGTGTTCAAGACTTGCAAAATGGAAAGGTTTGTGATATGATCTACGTTATGCTTGTCTCGGTGGTCGTATTGTGATTCGGTATTGCTTTGATAAGTGGGGGTTTTTAAACTCTTAACAGATAACTAACTTATTTTTAAAAGATTCGGATGAAAATATATCAATAGCTCGCTAATGAATAATTTTAGGCGGTTAAAGTGTGTTTATCGCGTTAACTTTTCGAAAAATTATCATGTTAGGACTCCCGAAAGGGATACTAAGTGTCTTTATAATTGGAAGGTTGTTCAAGTGCCTTTTGTGACATTTCTGACTTAGTTAACATGCTTAGGTTGTTTGTAAAATAAGATAAAAACATATATTTTTGTATTTGGAGTCTTCTATGTTTTAGAATACATTTTTAGATAATTTTAGTTAGAAACTCATTCACCCCTCTTTTTACCTGTAGACTAATGACAACGGTTTAGTACATGAGCGTCCGCCCGCGTCCATGGATCGACATCTGGTTCTTACCCGTACTTTACTATATATATGATAGGGTACACTTGTCATTTTGTGTGTGTTTTAATGTTAAGGTATAAGTCATTTTATAAATATTAAAACCGAGTTCGTGTGTAAAACTCATTGTAAAAATATGTATATACATACGCACACATCACAAACTCAAGTACATTTAATAGGTAAACTAGGTTGTTTTACCGCGTGTTGCGGTGGTATGTTATCGCGGGCATTTGGTCAGTATCGGTTTGTACTGGTATGATACATGGACTCGGTATAGAAATCAACACATGTTTTACATCGATCGAAAACGAAAAAAGGAACACTGGTACCAACAACGATGCCGTCCAAACGGTATCGATCAGTTCAGATCATCATAGTACTGGTAATGATATTCATTTGTCATCGCAAACAGAGTTGTACAAAAAAAAAATCAAAACCAGGAACCATAAAAATGAATACAGATACATATACCAATGTTGTTCGGTAGGATACATCAGTTTATCGAAAGCAAAAATAATAAAAATAAGTACCGTACTTATACCAATGTTGTTCAGTCGGTTTCGGTTCGGTTAATTATGGTAGTGGCACAAAACTCATTACCAAACAGAAACCATACAAATGCATACATGTACAGGTACCGATATTGTTCGGTACGATTTAGTAGCGATACGATGTCAATTTATCAAAAGCAAAAACAATATAAATAAATATTGGTTTATCAAAAGCAAAAACAATATAAATAAATATTGGTACAAATACGTATATTGTTCGGTTGGTTTCAGTTCTTTTTTGGTACGATAACGACACAATATCCGTTTCAATAAAATTTATATTGCAATGTTGAAAAAAACAATCAGTTTTGTTTCGGTTTAGTATGATAGTGGCACATTATCCGTTTTAAATAAATTATACTACAATGTTAAAAAAATAAACATAGAACGCAAGTTGTCAGAAAATTAATAAAAATATATGATAAAATATTATTAAAAAATCGAAACAATTGTTTTAATATGTAGTAATGAAAATCACTATTCATGGCAACTTTGTATATTATTCGGTTGGTTTCGGTTCTTTTTTGGTACGATAATGACACAATAACCGTTTCAATAAAATTTATATTGCAATGTTGAAAAAACAATACATTTTGGTTCGGTTTAGTACGATAATGGGTCATTATCCATTTTAAATAAATATACACTACAATGTTAAAAAAATAAACATAGAACGCAAGTTGTCAGAAAATCAATAAAAATATATGATAAAATATTACTAAAAAATTGAGACAATTGTTTTAATATGTAGTAATGAAGATCACTATTCGTGGCAACTTTATTTTAATATGTAGTAATAATAGTAATGGTAATTAATATGTAATTATATTATTATTATTATTAAATGTTCATCGCTTAATATAATAATAAAAAAATTTTCAAAAAACTATTTATAGTAAGTTTTTTTAATATACAATATATATAAATATATATTATATAACAATAAAGCCATGGCAGGGAATAGTGTTTCCCTGCCATTAGCTAAAATGGGCGGCGACTAATTGTAACACCCGAAAAACATCAATATATATATATATATATATATATTATATAACTAGGGATATTTAATCTAGTTAATGGTAAGTTGTTAAATAATAAAAATCATAAATTAGGGTCTTATTTATACCAAACTGAACATGAGGGACTAAAAGTGACAAATTGCAAAAGTTGTTTTATTAAAAAGAAAACTTCAAAACATAGCACACACTTATGTGTGTGTACGTGTGTGTGAGCAGAGCAAAGAGATAAACACCCAAACCCTACTTTCATCAAATTGAAGGGTGAATTTGGACTAATATTAGTACATGAATCAAGAACATTGGTCAATCATACCTAACTAACACAAGGTAAGTTACAATTTCAATTTTTATGATTTTTGATTTTGCGAGAAATTTGGTTAATTGAAGTTCTTGAATAAGTGATTGATGTTAAGGCCTAAGAAAGGTATAATCTTAGTATAGAATTGCAATCTTAACTGAAAATTTGTTGATGATCTCATAAAAAGTTTTATGTTGAAATCATTAAGATTAGTATGAAGAAATAGTCTTGAACCTAGCATTGAAATACCCCAAGTGCTTGTGTAGATAATGAATTTAATGAAAAGAGTTGTAGAAATTTACATGTTAATATGAATTATGATGAGTAAATCAAACTTGTTTAACTAGGGATTCTTGGTTAGCCAAGGTTCAATTGAACTTTAACGAATAACTAAAATGTATGCGTGCAAGGTGTTTGATAAAACGCATAAACGAATTGCCAATCTTGATCAATATATATATATATATATATACAAATGATGAAGATAACATGAGGTGTATGTATGGCAAATCTACATGCCTTAGTTATGCCGAGAGGTTCTAATAACACTTAGCTTGTACATTATAGGCAACACAAGCGAAGGGTCGGGAAGTCAAGCCGGTGCAGACGCACGTTTAAAAAGGAAAGCTTTTAAAGGTACGTGGCTTATTGTTTCATAAGTTTTAGTTATGAATCTAGTAGTGATACAATGTTTAAATAAAGGTTTGGTAGAACAAAAGCGATGGAATTCGTTAAGACGACCAAACGGGTCAAATGAATGATAAATAAAGGTTTGGTCGAATAAAAGCGATGGAATTCGCTAAGACGACCAAACGGGTCAAATGAATGATAAATAAAGGTTTGGTCGAACAAAAGCGATGGAATTCGTTAAGACGGCCAAACGGGTCAAATGAATGATACATAAAGGTTTGGTCGAACAAAAGCGATGGAATTCGTTAAGACGATCAGACGGATCAAATGAATGATAAATAATGGTTTGGTCGAACAAAAGCGATGAAACTCGCTAAGACGACCAAACGGGTCAAATAAATGATAAATAAAGGTTGATCGAACAAAAGCGATGAACTCGCTTAGACGACCAAACGGGTCAAATAAATGATAAATAAAGGTTGATCGAACAAAAGCGATAAAACTCGCTAAGACGACCAAACGGGTCAAATAAATGATAAATAAAGGTGATCGACCAAAAGCGATGGAATTCGCTAGGACAATTAAACGGGCCCAAAAAATGAAGTTTTATTACAAGTTAGATTGAATGTGAAAATAGCTATTTGGCTTAAGAGTAGTCAAAGGATAAAATCGGAAATTTAGTGTAATTGAGCAAGAATACATAAATCATATGGTAGTTGCCCCAAGGATGGGTATAATTACCAAGGGATGGGTATAATTACGTAAGTGATAAATTTGTAAAATAATGAAGTATATCAAGTTCGTTTGCTTAAATGTGCAAACGGGTCAAAATTATTAGATTTACGAAACTGGAAATGGATGATATACACATTCTTAACAAAAGTGTTATAGAAATGAAAACGAGAAATAATGTTGTACGGACGTTTTTCTGCAGTGCCCAAATTATGTTTTATTGTACGAGAATTGAAACGGGTCGAACGGACGAATAAAACAACACAGCAGCAAAAGTACTGCAGCAAATGGCATCGCCGACGACCAGTTGGGCCGTCGCCGACGTAATGCAGTTGTCCGACGCCCTAATTCACTGCTTACGACAATTAAGCTCCGACACAATGTATAGAAGAAGCGTCGCCGACGCCACCTCAGAGTTTCAAAAATAGAAACCAATTTATTTATTTGTTTTTTATTTATGTTATGTTTTCATTATCTAGTAAAAAAATACTAACTATTGTAAATTTAGTAGGTTAAAGAGATTGTAAGCTTTCGTGGACGAAGATCAAGCCGAGATGAAGAACCTAACACTTTCGAAATTCAAGCTTCCGTTTGCTACGTTCATTTCGTGTATCATATTTTGTCTTAAATGTTCTAAGTTATTTTAAAAATATTTATAAATGGTTAAACAATTTGGTATTTTGAATGGTAGACGGAATTGTGTTACTCTAAATAATAAATTAAGTTTATATAAAAAAGAGCTAAAAAGTTGTTATATAATTACATTAAGCATGGGCTTAACAGTTGGTTAAGCTTAAGGTTAAAGACGAAATGTGTTTGGTTCGAGGCTTGATCAAGACTTATAATAAGAATTAATTATGAAACAAATTCAATTAAGAATATAAGAAAAGGAAGCGACTAAAGGTGTATGGGAGGGAGTGTATTAATACACTCGAACTCAGGAAAATACACTAAACACAAATGGTAAAGGCAAGTTATATACTTGGCCGAACCGAAAGAGAAAGATACATCATGTAAACCGCCAATTTATAATGGGGAGGTAGATCTTATCATTTGCCAACGATGGATAAGTGACATGAAGGAGTATTTGAGCGGACTCATTGTGACGAGACCGACTTCGTAACATACGGGTCTAGTCAATTGAGAGGTCAAGAAAAAGATTGGTGAGAAAATCTCAAAAAGGAACAAGGGTTTGAAGTCACGAGGACCATGACATGGGAGGAGTTTAAGGTGCCCTTCCTTAAACATCATAGCCCCAATGTAACACCTCGTAAAATCGTGTCTAGTAGTATAGTGACACGTGTTGTAATTTTATTTAGCTACAAAGATAACAAGGACTAAAGGTGTTAACATGCTCAAACTGAGAATCTGAGTGACTTTCTGATGTCAACATGCATAAATAACAGCCTCTGAGTGACTGATATGTCAACATGCTTAAAATTGGCCTCTAAGTGATTGATATGTCAACATGCCCAGCCTCTGAGTGACATCGGAGTCAACATGCTTATAGTGGGCCTCTGAGTGATCCTTTACGAAGTCCTAACTCTCATACATGCCACTTGTTGGACGAGAGAGGTTAAATCCGTAAATATGTGAAAGTTGGATGACGGAGGGGTTAAAAGTGTCAACATTTAATTTATTCCTCTGAGTGACCTTTTAACGAACCGAGAGTTCGACAATGTCCGGGCATACTCCCGGGTACGCCAAATATTGGTTACGGAGGACAAAATATGCTATAAAGGTGTTTTAGGAGGTTTTATAAGTTAAGGGGCTAAAAATGACAAACTTTGAAACTGACCATGGCGCTCGCGGGGCGCGAGAGGCAAGGGCCTGGCCTCTCGTGGGGCGCGAGAGGCCTGTGTCTGCATAAAATTTGCTTGGCCTCCTCACAAATTGCCAAAAACCATTTGATTCGAAACAAGGGACTTCCAAACTGATATGCCACGTGTTAGGACACTTTTAAGCTCCCTCTTACACCCCTTAGCACCTGGCATCATCTCCTTCAAGCTCTCCAACTATAAATAGGTGCAAAGGTTCACCCTTTGAACTTGCACCTTTCTCATTCACAACTCTATCTCCCTCCTCTGGATGTTCCTAACTGAAAGGAGCATCCCAACTTAGTTCTATTGCATCCTAGGACCACTTGTAAGTGTTCCTTCCTCTTGCATTTTCGTTTATAGGCTTTTAAAGCCAAAAGTCAAGCGTTTTACGGAAAACGCTTTGAATTTCGGTTAAGACTATTATGGTCCAGCCATTGTTCGTAGCGAACATGGCTAAGTGATCGTAATATGGTAGGTGTTAGTCCCTATAAAGGGCACCTCCTGAAGATCACGTTTGCTAAACCAATTGACGGGTCAAAGTTATTGTATTAAAAAGTCAAACAGGCCATTTTCGGAAATGTTATAATTTGAGCTTATATATGTTATGAAATATGTTTTGACACTTAAACAAGTTCGTAATAATTTTTAAAACATGTAAGAACATGTTCGGCTCGTCAATTTCAGTTCTAGGGTTGGTTCGCAACCGAAAGTCGCGAAGTTTGACTTCTGCTTTGACTTTTGATTCTAACCCGATTTAGATTAGTTAGCCACTGATCTAAAGTTTTATTATGATCGTAATATTATATAGCATAACCCCCTGAGGTTATATTACATGATCATAATCAGAATCTGAGTTTATGCACAAGTTCCATAATTATGCCATTTTGACTAAAATGTCCTTTTTGCATAAAATGAGGTTTAAATGATAACGAACTTGAAAATGAGTTTCCTACTGATGTTATATCATAAGTAGGGTTATTTGGGATGTCAAATCAGAATATAAACCGAGTTTATGAACAAGTCCTTGTATTATGTCGATAAATAACGATAAGGCACTTGTGGCTTATAAAATGGTCTTAATCACATCTTTTAAAAGTAAATCTTTTGCCTACTGATATGTTATATTAAATAACATATCTAAGACATGATAACCTGACCTTAACATCAGTTTTCTTTAAAAATCACATAAATCGTCATTTTACGACATAAGCGTCGTTTAGGCGCATAATATGGTTTTAAACCATATTTACCAACCAAGACTTGTTACCTACGATTTTAAAACTTATTTTAAATATTTTTACAGTAGGTACAGATATAAACTCAGAATTCCAAATAATTTATAAAACTGTGTGTAAAATGACCAAAATGTCCATTCGGTGAATAGTTTGGTCATAAAAGATAAATTACACATATTATTAATATCCTACTGATATTATATCATAAACAAGTTATTTTTTCAGAATACTCATGGCTATAACATTAAATTATATTCAAGTTTCTTTTATAAGGTATTAAATTACCAAAATGCCCATATGAGGCATAGTTTCGCTTTAAAATCGTAACGGGCATAAAAGTTGATATCCTACTGATATTGCAACTTATTTAAAGTATAATGGCATATAGAACTTGCCCATGACTTATCTAGTTACCCGATATCATTGATATGCGTACGGTTAAGTATATGTAATTAGTTTACGAAAATTAACCGAAACGAGTCTAACCTTGTCATTTAAGTCTCAAAATCCAGAATCTTTATAGTTTATCCATATTACACAAGTCAAAGTACTTGTTGGGATTAAACTACATTCTATCCGATCATCGTTTAATCTAGAGTTATACGTTTTGATCATGTACGCTAGTCGGTCTAAGTCTATGACTTAAGAAAGACCGTTGGTATTTAATTGGTTAGTTTATGCCATAATCCAGACTAGAGATATTCCGGTAAATGCTATCTGCACTTAGTGCTTTTGTGTACGGCTGAGTTAATAAATCTTGCGTTTAAACGAAGACTAGCTCAGGTGTAACATTTGTAAAAAATCGGGTCTCCAAAACCCGCTCCGTTTTTGTAATCTTGTACCAAGTTATGAAATTTCATTAATTATTTATGATTATTTTGGGTTTAAACGTTACATAATTAATAAATAAACTAAACTATAAAAATTAAATGGATAAAAAGTTAAAATAAAATAAATAAAAATAAATTGTAGCTGACCGGACTCGAACCCGGGTCAACTGACTCCAACAACTTAACATCCACTTCCCAAACCACTCCGCCACAATGTGTTTTCTGTTAACAATTGGCAACCAAATGGATCTTATACGCGAACTCGAATTAACCATTGGTGCCATCTGAATAACGGAAACCGGCAAACCGAACGCTAAATCATTTCGACTTCTTTTGGCTAGCTTATAACCGATGAATATCGGTTTCTAATTAAGTCCGAATTGAATGAACTTAAAGACTTCATCATTTCCAGTTTTTGAAACCGAAAACATACCAAACTCTGATTTAATCCAAGTCCTGATCATTTGCGCGATTCATAACTATCACAACAACACTCAATTTCATTTTCGTCAAGATTCTGAACTGTAAGATCCTCTGAATTCGATCGCCGGAATTTTTTCTGCAACTCACCGGAAAACCGGGACTTGCATTCTCACGGTAATTCCTTCGACTCTTTTTGTTTAAAACATGTGATTAGTCAATCTCTAACACAATTCCATCATCAGAATCAATCTTAGCCAACAATTATCGGAAATCTCACCTTCGCCGGAAAGTTTCTGAAATTGCCGGAATTCCACTGTGAACGGGTAAGATATCCTACACTTCATTTAAACCTTGTTTAGATGATTTAATTCTATAAATAATCGAACCACACTGTTAATTGTTTCAACAGTCGGAGTTCAATTCCTGTACCGACAAAGCCTTCGCCGGATTTCTGTGTTTATCTCCAATCGGTAAATCCTGTTCTTTAAACTCTTTCCATTCCTTACTATTGAATTACTGTTAGTGTTTAAGATCTTAGTAAACCGCAAAATCAACCTTAACCAGTTGAATTACGCTGACAGTTGTAAGCCGACGAAGAAGATGAATCTATTCAGAATATAAGAATAATTAAAATTCGTTTATAAACGGGTTAGACACACAGTCCAGCGGTGGACTGTGTGCACATTTAATAATCACGTCGCGAGTTCGATTCTTACTATGCACACGCTTTACGAAACAACATTTCTTTTTATTCATGAACTAACCGGGTTAGAGCGGGTAGTTGTTAAGTATAATATAAATCAAGAATATAACCGGGTTAGACACACAGTCCAGCGGTGGACTGTGTGCAAAATAAACTTCACGTCGCGCGTTCGAGTCCCGTCACAAGCACCGGTCCATGAGGTTAAAACGTTTTGCAAAATAAAGAAATTTTCGGTAAATTCGAATAAGTATATAAATATAATTAAAACTGGGTTTCTAACGGGTTAGTCACGTAGCTCAGTTGGTAGAGCTACGTGCGCGTGAACGGAAGGTCACCGGTTCGAATCCCGCTTGGCGCAAACTTTTACCGCTGACCGAACCGGTCAACGGTCAACGGTCAAACAGTAAAAAAAAAAAATAATATTTTTTTTAAAATATTTATTTGTTTATTTTAATTTAAAAATCAATTAGAAATACTTAAAAATAACATTTTTAAAGATAGAAAATAGCCATAAACTCACAAAAATATATCTAAAAATCCCATTAAAGTCCTTAATAAAATCTATCCATTTAATATATCTTTCCATTATTATTTAGGTTAATATTCCTCGTCGACTCGCTCGTCTAAATCGTGCGCATCTCACCATCTCAAATCCAACGCACCCAATGTGAGTGAACCTTTCAAATTCCCCGTTTTAATCACGATTTTGGGGTGTATCATGTGTCTTTGCTTATTTACATATTATAACGAAATTGTTGTGCATACATCATAACATGACAGGTGTATTAGTTTGTTGCTGTTAAGTAGTCATTATTAGATGCAAGTTATCATTTCAGTACATGCAATTGCCGAGGCCGTAGCTCCCCATCCATCGAGGTTGAGTTTGATCCCCATTTTATTATGCGGTTGATCAGGGCGTGCCCGCACGATCGGCTCCGTTTGATTGAGCCTTGATCGGTCATTTCATTTTACATTTCAATACATGCAATACGCTCGGCTCCGTTTGATTGAGCTTTGAGTGCACAGTTCAATTTACATTTCTAGTTCATGCAATACGTTCGGCTCCGTTTGATTGAGCCTTGAGCGCACAGTTCAATTTACATTTCCAGTTCATGCAATACGATCGGCTCCGTTTGATTGAGCCTTGATCGCACAATTCATTTATGTTAGTTATCATATGATATTGGTATGTTCATGTATGCTATTAAATGTTAATGTATGTTGTAATTGTATCTGATATTTGCCAATGTTTGATTACATACATGTGCTCTTTTATGATTATGCACAATATTTTATTGATAAACTAACCATAAAATCATTAACAAATGTTTATCTGTAAGGTTCACTCGCCAACTTATGTTGACCCAAAAACCTCCTATTTTACACATGATATAGGTGAACCAGCAGCAGCTAGGAACACATAGGACCTGGATTAGAAGAAATAAAACGATTTAGTATTTGGATTATTATGTTTGGTTATTTTCCCTTGTAATGAATGAACATGTTTGGATGTTTGAGAAATGTAACTTTGACTTCATTTAATTATGAAACATAATAGTAAATGTCATGTGCTTTGGTGATAACCCAATTATGCCCCGACTCTTACTTCCGCTGCGGGTCGGGGTGTGACATCAGGTAAATACTCTTGACTTATTTCCCCTATATGGGCTTGGGTTATGGTAAACTATTATCGCTAGGTCGGAAATGGGATTAATCGAATGCCCGATTGTGGCTAGTAAATCCGCATATTCTGTTTTAATCAGTTTTTTTTATAACTTAAACATCGGGGGTTAACTACCGTGTCCTGGATATCCTCGGCTCATTACATTAGATAATGGCCACGACCTTAGCGTGGGGTGTAGGCTTACACCTGATAGACGCTCAAATGAAACTACCTACAACGTTGGGGATAACTCCTTCGTGAGTTCGTAAGTGGTGTGTAGCTAATCATGTCTCAGTTTTCGCACTGGGCCTGTATGTATGGACTGTCACACCCCGACCCGCAGCGGAAAAAAGGTGATCGGGGCATGATTGGGTTATCATCAAAGCTCATGATATTTATTTTAACGTTTCATATTCATTAATACAATTTAATGGAAATTTACAATAAATATTACAACATGTTCTAACTATCAATCTAAGCTTCTTTGTTCTCTTCTAAGGCATTTCCTATGTTTTCCTTGCTTCAACCTGTTCACCTGTATCATGTGTAAAAGGGTTTTTGGATCAACAAAAAGTTGGCGAGTGAATCCTATGGAAAACATTTGAACAAGTTTATTTAATTGATTATAAAATGAGTGCACAACCACACATGAGTAAAAATAGATGTAAACTTATTCAACAATCATTAGATATTAAATAAAGCACACATGAACAATAATGGAACGTTTAGAGGCACGCGTTGCTCTACTTGTCTCTCACGAGGAACTGATGGGCCTAATAAAATGAATTGCATAAACATGATAATATGAAAGACATAACTACAAACAATATAAACTCAATGATACACACATGAACAATAATGGATTGGTTTTGAGGCACGCGTTGCTCACTCGTCTCCCACGAGGAGCTGATGGGCTTAATGAATGAATTTCATACAAGTTGACAAAATGAAATACGTAATCACAACAATATAAACAATCTAAGTTTAGATCACGATATGGTATGGCACAAGTTTAAATAAACGAGTTAATTAATTTGTGACACATGACACACCCCAAAACGTGTAATTAAAAAGGGGGGAGTTGTAAGATTCACTCACAGTGGGTGCGTTCGGTTGATGATGTTGAATGCACGCGAAGTGGTTTTAACCACGAGTGAAATTAACCTAGATAAATAGCATTATGGTTCGGTAAGTAAACGGATTTTATTAATCCATTTTAGTAGGATTGTTGGGTGTATTTTTGTGAGTTTAAGGCTATTTTCTAACCTTAAAAATGTTATTTTTAAGTATTTTTAATTGATTTTTAATTAAAATAAATAAATAAAAATAATAAAAAAAATTTGACTTTTTTGACCGTTGACCGTTGACCGGTTCGTATGTGTGTAATTGTGCGCTGAGTGAGGCTCGAACCCGAGACCTCCCGTACGCGTGCACGCAGCTCTACCAACTGAGCTACGTGTCTAACCCGAAATATTTCTGTTTTTAATTATATTTATACATTAATTAGATTAAACAGAAAATCCTTTATTTTTAAAAACGATTTTAATCCAAAGAATCGGTGCGCTCCACAGGTCTCGAACCCGGGACCTGTGGCTTATGCTAACACACAGTCCACCGCTGGACTGTGTGTCCAACTTGTTAACTAAACTGATTTTTATTATTCTTAAATACAAACTAAGCATTTTCATTTATGCCGTATTTAAAAAGTTTGAATAATTGTCCGGATCGATGTAGTAGACCGGACTCGAACTCGTGTCCTGTGATTAAACATACACACAGTCCACCACTGGATTGTGTGTCTAACTTGGTTATTATTCCGATTATTAATAAACTTAACATATAACAGTGGTGACTCCGGTTGGGTTAACAAAAAAAAGCATTTTTATTAAGGCAGCGTGTGTCAAGATTCGAACTCGAGACGTTTGTGTGTTTAATGTGCACACAGTCCACCGCTGGACTGTGTGTCTAACCCGAGTTATAACTTGATTTTAACTATACTTATACATTACAGATACTTCGTCTTCTTCGTTGGTTTTAACCAGAATCGGAAATCCGACTGGTTCGATGATTAAATCATGTTCGTTAGAGTCTGATGGTTAATTACATGTGAGATTAAATAAAAAGAATGAAGAAATTAGGCGTGAGATATACCGACTGGATTCCTCTGTTTTTCCGGCAGAACTCCGGCGACAGCAACAGGTTCCGGCGTCGTGTGTCCTGCAGCAGCGAGTCTTCAGAAAGCTTGAAAAGGATGAGGGTGACTTCGGTATAAGCTCAGGGGGTTCAGTAAGGCTTAGAAGTAGAGGGTTCGGTTTTCCGGCGACGAGCAGAAGATTTCCGGCGAGTGAGTTTTCGCCGAGAAAGGGTGCGGTTTTGAGCGAAAATGTTTGCAGAGGTTCGAGAGGGTATTTATAAGGCAGGTTATCGATGAACTTGGTCCGATTTCCGACTTGATTCGTCGGTTATAATTTCTCCGGTTATAGATGGTGTCGCGGACTCAGGCGTCGGTTATAACCGATGTGTGTTTAAAGTTTACGTTATAACTGAAGGAATCGTTAAATTATTGGCGAGATCGCCGGGATTTCCGACGACTGCATTTGGGCGCCGTTTGTGAATTCGGAAAGACATGTTATGAATTAAATGATTCCAACATTTAACAAGAAACATCAGTGGCGCAGTGGTTTAAGTGTTAAGTGTTAAGTCTGTTGAACCGTGACCCGGCGACTGACCCGGGTTCGAAACCCGGCAGGAACATATTATTTTTATTTTCATATTTTTAACAGTTTTTCAAAAACTAATTATATATTCCCATATAATAATTGATTATGTATCGTTTAAAATTATTTTGGGCATTTAATTCGCAACGAAATTTTTAACTGATTGTTCGGTTAATAAACGGAGCGGGTTTGGTAAAATCCGTTTTTGACGGATGTTACATGGACAAACATGTGAATCTGTTAACAAGGTTGCAACGCCAACTTTCCCAAGTTATAAAAGATTTTGTGCTGATACTCATTTAAAACATATTTTTAAATGTTTTCAAAATGAGTCAGTTGAGTGTATTTACCAGCGAAAGCTGACGTATTTTCAAAAGACTAAGCTTGCATGTACAATACGAAAATAGGCTGGAAGTGCTCGTAGTGATAAGAGGATCTTGCAAATCCTAGATCTGCCCAAAGTCTGTTTTATATTCTTTCTTTTGTACAATTTATGATTCGCCTGTGGATGTTCTATTACGAACCGTCTGTATATTATTTTGTATTTTGAATAATAGTAATTTAAATCCAAGACTTCCGCTGTGCTGTGTTTAATTGTCTATGATGTTATCAACTTACGCCACGATATTCCACACCCGGGCCCACCAGTGTTTGGATTTGGCTGTAGAAAGACGGGGTGTGACACCCAAAGCCGTGATAAAAAAATAAAGGAATAATTTATTCAACTAAGACATAAGGGTGAAACAATTGATAAGATCACGGGACTGTTCCTTGACAAGTTGAGGTTTCGCGACGAGTTGGTACAAATGGTGGAGCAAAAGATTTATTACTATTACCATGTATTAAGCGAGGAGTCTAGGTAATTCATGACTCCTTTGAAATACGAAAATCTCACGGAGATTATAAATGTCGCACGAGAGCATGAGATTGAATTAAGGAAGCAGATCGAGAGGGGTGAACGAAGGGCGATAGATGCAAATCCAAGCTCTACTAAAAAGAAAAAAGTGAATGAAATTCTAAAGAAAGGGAGTACAAAAGGGGGGTCGCCTAGCTGCAAGACATGTGGTCGTGCCCATAGGGGTGAGTGCAAATTCAAAAACAAACCGAGTGTTATATGCGGGAAGACGGGACATGTGGCTTCGAATTGCCCTAGTAGAGTATCGGTGTGTTACAAATGTTAGCAACCGAGTCACAAGAGATCTGAGTGCCTAGAATTAAAAGGAAAGAAAGAGGTGCCCGACACAAAGATTGAAGTTCTTACACATGACTGCGGCTGAGGCCAAGGTTGAACCAATTGTGATTTCAGGTACATTTACTGTAAATTGTATTCCCGCACGCATTTTATTTGATACGGGTGCAAATAAATCTTTTGTTTCACATAGATTTATTCAACACCCTTCGTTTACATTGATAAAATTACATATGCCTATGGAAGTAGAATTGGGTAATAACAAAAGTTTTGTTGTCTGTGAAATATGTCGGATTGCAAATTGAACGTTGATGATGAGAATATCTTGATTTGACTTGATACCCATGTCCATGGGTGAATTTCAAGTGGTGGTCGGAATGGAATGGTTGTCTCGCTACCACGCTAAAGTGATATGCTTCCGTAAAGAAATACAATTAACATGTCTGAGCGGAAGGCGTGTCACTATTTACGTAGAAAAGAATTGCAACCCCATATTATGTACAATGGCGGAAGCCCATAGACTCGTTTAACATGGGTGTAAGGCATACTTAACTTACGTGCATGATTCGGAAAAGGAATTGCCAAAAATCGAAGATGTGCCTGTCGCTAAAGAGTTCGAAGACGTATTCCCGGACGATTTACCAGGGATACCACCTTAGCTGTTTGGGATCGAATTAGTCCCGAATGCAAAGCCGGTAGCTAAGGCATTGTATAGACTAGCACCGTCGGAACTTCAAGAATTAATGTCACAAATGCAGGATCCGCTTCCAAGAATCGACGACCTATTCGATCAACTACAAGGTGCTAGTTGGTTTTCAAAAATCGACTTAAGGTCGGGCTACCATCAACTGAGAGTGAAAGAGGAAGACATACCAAAAACGGCTTTCCTTACACGGTACGGGCATTATGAATTCCTTGTGATGTCTTTCGGACTAACTAATGCACCCACGGTATTCATGGATCTTATGAATCGTGTTTGCAAACCCATGTTGGACAAGTCGGTGATAGTGTTCATCGACGACATTCTCGTATATTCGAAAAGCAAGGAGGATCAGGCTTGTCATTTACATGAGGTGTTAGAAACTCTTAGACGAGAAAAACTTTATGCAAAATTCTCGAAGTGTGCCTTTTGGCTTCGGAAGTACAATTCCTTGGGCATATCATAAGTGCCGATGGAGTATTAGTAGACCCGTCCAAAATTGAGGCAGTGTCAAAATGGAATCCTCCAAAAAATCCGTCGGAGATCAGAAGCTTTTTGGGACTTGCGGGATACTACAGGTGGTTCATTCAATATTTCTCCAAAATTGCATCGCCATTAACTAAATTAACCCAAAAGGACGAAAAACTTGTCTGGAGGGATGAACAAGAAAAGGCATTCCAAATGCTCAAGGAAAAATTGACTAGTGCTCCGGTATTGACTTTACCGGATGGCACTGATGACTTGGTAGTGTACTCGGACGCATCGCACCTAGGTCTTGGGTGCGTACTTATGCAACGGGGCAAGGTGTTGCTTATGCCTCTAGACAATTAAAGGTCCACGAAAAGAGATATTCCGATTCACGACCTCGAATCGGCGGCAATGATATTTGCCTTGAAAATTTGGAGGCACTACTTATTCGGGGTGAAATGCACTATTTTCACTGACCATAAGAGTTTGAAATACTTCTTTGATCAAAAGGAGTTAAATATGAGCCAAAGACGATGGCTTAAAATAGTGAAAGACTATGATTGCGAAATCCATTACCATCCGGAAAGGGCCAATGTAGTAGCGGATGCGCTAAGCCGAAAAGAAGAGTATACACCCATACGAGTGCGGTCGATACAACTCGTAGTAACTTTGGGTTTGCTCGAGCGAATCCGAGTGGCACAAGAAGAAGCAATAAAAGAAGAAAATTGGAGAAAAGAACGTGTGAAGGGTTTATTGAAGGATATTGTAGACGGAGAAAATGGGATGAAGTCCCGATTCGGTAGAATTTGGGTCCCAAACACTTGTGGTGTTAAGGATCTTTTACTTGATGAGGCTCATAAATCATGTTACTCGATTCACCCGGGAGCGACCAAGATGTACCATGATCTGAAGCAAAACTATTGTGGCCTGGAATGAAAAGAGACGTAGCGAAATATGTTGAAAATGTCTAACTTGTTTACAAGTAAAAATGGAGCATCAAAAGCCCTACGACAAACTCCAACCACTAGACATACCAGTTTGAAAATGGGAATATGTTACCATGGACCTACTAACCAAGCTGCCAAAAACGGCTTGAGGATTCAACGCTATTTTGGTGGTCGTAGATAGATTAATAAAAAGCGCTCATTTTATTCCTATTCATGAGACTTATACGTCTGAAAATATGTCGGAGGTGTACATGAATGAGATTGTAGCACGCCACAGAGTACTAGTGTCTATCGTGTCTGATAGAGATACCCGGTTCACTTCAAACTTCTGGCATGATTTCCAAGAACAGATGGGCACAAAACTGTTAATCAGTACATCCTATCATCCCAGACAGATGGACAAAGCGAACGAACAATTCAAACATTAGAGGACATGCTATGGACATGTATTATCGACTTTGGCGGTAGTTGGGATGCTTACCTACCGTTGGTTGAATTTTCATACAACAATAGTTATCATTCAAGTATTGGTATGGCCCCGTACGAAATGCTCTATGGTAGGAAATCCCGAACCCCGGTGTGCTGGGGTGAAGTAGGCCCCCGCAAACTCGCTCGCAAAGATGTAATTAAAGCCACCAACGAGAAAATAGATGCGATTCGAGCCCATTTAAAAGCAGCTCAAGATCGACAAAAGTCTTATGCGCATAAAGACGAAGTCCTATTGAACTTCAAGTTGGTGATATGGTAATGCTTGAAGTATCTTCGTGGAAAGGGGTCATGCGATTTAGGAAAAGAGGAAAGTTGAGTCCGAGGTTTATTGGACCTTTTAAAATTTTTGAACGAGTGGGCAAAGTAGCTTACCGATTAGAGCTACCGAAAGAACTGAGTGGGATACACAACACATTCCATGTTTCACATCTACGAAAATGCATTGCCGACAAGACAACTTGTGTTCGATATGACGACATAGAGATAGACGATAAACACAATTACTTGGAAAAGCGGATCTCAAACCTTGACCGGAAAGTCAAGGGATTAAGGAACAAAGAAATTAGCCAAGTAAAGATTAAATGGGAGCATCGGAAGGGATCAGACACTAATTGGGAGTCCGAAGAAGAGATGAAAAGAATATACCCTTCATTATTCGGTACGTAATTAAGTTTCGAGGACGAAACCCCTTTTAAGGGGGTGGATTTGTGACATCCCAAAATATCTATCTATCTATCTATATAACTAGGGATATTTAACCTAGTTAATGGTAAGTTGTTAAATAATAAAATCATAAATTAGGGTCCTATTTATGCAAAACTGAACATGAGGGATTAAAAGTGCCAAGCTGAGAAAGTTATTTATTAAAAAGAAAACTTCAAAACACAGCACACACTTATGTGTGTGTACGTGTGTGTGAGCAGAGCAAAGAGATAAACACTTAACCCTACTTTTATCAAATTGAAGGGGGAATATGGACTAATATTAGTGCATAAATCAAGAACATTGGTCAATCATACCGAACTAACACAAGGTAAGTTACAATTTCAATTTTTATGATGTTTAATTTTGGGAGGAATTTGGTTAATTGAAGTTCTTGAATAATTGATTGATGTTATGGCCTAAGAAAGGTATAATCTAAGTATAGAATTGCAATCTTAACTGAAAATTTGTTGATGATCTCATAAAAAGTTTTATGTTGAAATCATTAAGATTAGTATGAAGAAATAGTCTTGAACCTAGCATTGAAATGCCCCAAGTGCTTATGTAGATAATGAATTTAATGACAAGAGTTGTAGAAATTTACATGTTAATATGAATTATGATGAGTAAATCGAACTTGTTTAACCAGGGATTCTTGGTTAGCCAAGGTTCAATTGAACTATAACGAATAATTAAAATGTATGCGTGCAAGGTGTTTGATGAAACACCTAAACGAATTGCCAATCTTGATCAATATTATATATATATACATATATATATACATATATATATATATATATATATATAAAATTGATGGATGTATGATGGCAAATCTACATGCCTTAGTTATGCCGAGAGGTTTAATAGCACTTGGCTTGTAACATTATAGGCATACGTAAGCGAAGGGTCGGGAAGTTTAAGCCTGTGCAGACACATTTAACAAGGAAAGCTTTAAGGTACGTGGCTTGTGTTCATAAGATTTTAATTATGAATTAGTAGTGATATATGTTTAAATAATGGTGTGGTCGAACAAAGTGATGGAATTCGTTAAGACGACCAGTAGGTAAATGAATGATAAATAAAGGTTTGGTCGAATAAAAGCGATGGAATTGCTAAGACGACCAAACGGGTCAAATGAATGATAAATAAAGGTTAGGTCGAACAAAAGCGATGGAACTCGCTAAGACGACCAAACGAGTCAAATGAATGATAAATAAAGGTTTGGTCGAACAAAAACGATGGAATTCGTTAAGACGATCAAACTGGTCAAATGAATGAAAAATAAAGGTTTGGTCGACAAAAACGATGAATCTAAGACGAAACGGTCAATAATGAAAATAAAGGTTGTTGACAAAAGCGATGAAACTCGCTAAGACGTCCAAACGGGTCAAATAAATGATAAATAAAGGTTGATCGAACAAAAGTGATGGAATTCGCTAAGACGATCAAAAGGGCCAGAAAAATGAAATTTTATTACAAGTTAGATTGAATGTGAAAATGGCTATTTGGCTTAAGAGTAGTCAAAGGGTAAAATTGAAAATTTAGTGTATTGAGCAACGAATACATAAATCATACGGTAGATGCCCCAAGGGATGGGGTATAATTACGTAAGTGATAAATTTGTAAAATAATGAAGTATATCAAGTTCATTTGCTTAAATGTGCAAACGGGTCAAAATTATTAGTTTTACGAAACTGGAAATGGATGATATAAACATTCGTAACAAAGTTTTATAGAAATGAAAATGAGAAATAATGTTGTACGGACGTTTTTCTGTAGTGCTCGAATTATGTTTTATTGTACGGGAAATTGAAACGAGTCGAACGGACGAATAAAACAACACAGCAGCAAAAGTGCTGCAGCAAGTGGCGTCGCCGATGACCAGTTGGGCCATCGCCGACGCAATGTAGTTGTCCGACGCTCTAATTCACTGCTTACGGCAGTTAAGCTCCGACGCAATGTATAGAAGAAGCGTCGCCGACGCAGCCTTAGCTGTCGCCGACGCCACCTCAGAGTTTCAAAAATAAAAATCAAAATTTTGATTTAATTATTTATGTATGTTTTCATTATCTAGTAAAAAAATACTGACTATTGTAAATTTAGCAGGTTAAAGAGATTGTAAGCTTTCGCGGATGAAGATCAAGCCGAGATGGAGAACCGAACACTTTCGAAATTCAAGCTTCTGTTTGCTACGTTCATTTCATGTTTCATATTTTGTCTTAAATGTTCTAAGTTATTTTAAAAGTATTTATAAATGGTTATATCAATAGTGTTAGGCAGCTGTATTGTACTTCTCCATTGATACAGCTAAATTACAATTTTGTCTTGTTTAAATTTACTGTTTTACCGTTGGTTTTGTTTTTCCCCTCCCAGCTAAATTACGATTATGCCCTTACTTTAAATTTGCAGTTTTGCCATCATTTTTGTTTTTTTTCCTGTCAGATTACGATTTTACACCCTGTGTAAAATTATAATCATGCGATCGTTTTAGTTTTTTTTATAAAAATATGGTAGTGTTTTGTTTTAATTGGTTGACTTGGTTTGATTTTTATTCGTACCAGGCGGTTGGCTGACACACGCTCATACTGAAAAAAAATAACAATTTTGCCCTCAGTTTAAATTATAGTCTTTCCACCGTTTTAGTTTTTTTATAACAAAAGTACGGTAGTGTTTTGTTTTAATTGGTTGACTCGATGTAATTTTTGAGATCTGTTATGAGTAGTACACAGACGTACGTGTTACGAGAGAAAAATATTCGACCTTAGTGCCCTGCAACGCGGGCGAGGCAAAAACTAGTATATATATATATATATATGTATATATATACATATATATATATAGGTTTGTTAATATTGCGTGTTGCGACAAAACGGAACAAATGATAATGTAAAGCAAATTTTATTTGAAAATAAAGCATTTTGTTTAAAAAGCCAAACTGTCAGAATCGGTTTACTTTATCATCATACCGTTTTACGACACCAAATAAATACTCTAATTTGAATACAACTTCGTTTTTAACAAAACTCATTACGGAATATTGAGGAGAAAAAATTAAACACAACTACGTACTTAAGTTTCTAGAAAAATAAAATTAACGAACGTATGTTATTAGAAAATTTTCAAATTATTTGATAAAGGAAATATAATTAAAAATATAAAAAAAAGAATTAATAAATTCACTATTCGTGATGTTTAGAAAAAAATTAACAAACATAAGTTATTAAAGAAATATGTACTAATTAATAAAGGAAATATGATTTAATAAAAAAATAATACATAATTAATAAAAACAAATGATAAAATGAAAAAAGGAAATATGGCTTTGAAAATAGTAAAACAAAAATGAAAATATTTTAAAACCTTAAAAGTAAATATAATAACAAGTTATTATAATATTAAATAATAAAATATTTAAAACCTATATTTTATTATAAAATTAAAGTTACCATTCATGATTCTTTAAAAACTATTCAGTTCGGTACAACATAGTAGCGATACGGTGTCAGTTTATTAAGCAATAAACAATATAAATAAAAATTGGTACCGATACAAATATTGTTTTCAGTCGGTTTTCTTTCAGCTTGGTATGATAGCGACGAAGTATCCATTTTTGGTAAAATTTATATCGCTTGTTAAAAAAATAATAATAATCGATTTTGGTTCAGTTTGATACAATCGAAGCACAATATGCGGTTTCAATAAAATTTTTACATAATGTTTAAAAAATAAACATAGAACACAAGTTATTAGAAACAAAAATAAAGTTACTTGATAATAGAATATATTATTAAAAAAATCAAAACAGTTCTATACAATAACCATTTCGAGTCGCGAACAGTGTTAAATCCTTCTTGGTCATTTTACATTTTAATTTATTTTATTTTATATGGTGACAACAATATTATTTATTTTCATTTAATTAATGTACGTTAAAACTTTAATAAAGTCAATTATATAACCTTTAAAATAATTTCATTTTTATAAACAATTTAGATTCATACCTGTTAACTTTAATAGAATTATATATGAAAATTTAATAATAATTTTTTTTTCTATAAAGGATTTACGTTTCGACCCCTAAACTCCAATAAAGTTATCATACAGTCCTTAAAGTTTAATAAAGTTTATAGTTTTAAAAAATATTTGTTCTTTATCTTTTCTATAAGTTAACCTATTATAATAAAAGCTAACTTTTTAGATTTTGACATGTTTACTTAATCGTGTTTTTTGGTTGTTTTTACCGTTGTTTAGATTAAAGTCTACATGGTCTATATTGACCCTTTAATATACTGGGTAACAAATTTAATTATATGTTTTTTTTACTTACCTTATTATCGTTAAAGCTAACTTTTAACTTTAGAAATGTTTATTTAACCATATTGATTGCTTTTTTTACTGTCGTTTAGATTAAAGCTTGTATAGTCTAGAATATGTCATTTAATGTATCATATGTATAGAGAATGGATCCTGTACATGACGATATTTGCGTACAGAGTATACGAGAGTTTGAGAGGAGGACAAGTGTCCTTGGCTTGAAGGATAATTTAGTCCTTTCTCACTTAAACCACTTACTCTTGATTTTCAAACAGCTATAACTTTTTCATACGTTAATATTTTTTTTTAAATGTCACACCATATTAAAGGGTATTTCATTCTCTTTAATTCGAGTAGCATATTGCTATAGTTTTCTTAAAAAATTATAGGATTTTGAATACCCATTAATTCATTACATGATTTTGAATACCCAGCATATGACTACATGATTTTGAATACCCATCACGTAATTATACATTCAACAAAACCATTACTAATTACACATTCAATATAAATCCATTACGTGATTATACATTCAATATGATTTGTTATAACTACTGTTATTACAATTATGTTTATTACGTAATTACACATTCAAATAATAAGAACTTGATTATTTATACTTTATTACGTGATTAAGTCTCTAATATTTGATCGGAGTGTCGCGCCCTGGTAAAAGATAAAATTTATAATCCCAAATTACCCTTAACAATGTGTTAGTGGTAGTAAGGGGTTGAACCACGAAGAGTTTGTGTTTGCGTGAAGACAATATTGATTTTAACTAAATGTCACGAATTATGAAACTTGCTAATATTTTAATTAACTTTGTGTGTTTGAAAGATATGTCGGAATGCTCCGACCAATTTGATTTTTATTACTTAACCACTAAAAACTTGAATACTTGCACGAAAACTTAATTAATTGATTAAAACAATGATTTGAGAACAAGGTTCACACCCGGTTCGGTAATGTAAATCCTAGGATTCCTACATGTTTTAAGTTCAATTCATTTGTAACAATGACCAACAAGTTTAGTGTTAGGTGATTTAGATGCCAAGAACTATTGACGTTATGAACAACGGACTACAATGCACTTTGTTATCACAAACAAGTAAACTCTAACCTAGACAAGACATAATTGCACATAAACATTTCACAAAGTCAAATTTAATCTTCATTCGACAATTCATGAATTCAATACAAATGCAAGTCATTATCATAGGATTCAAAATCAAAGCACAAATTCTCACAAATCAACACTCAAAACAATGTCAAACCCAGAACTTGCAAAACCTACACCGGGGTGAAACACAAGGAAATTAGCCGCTCATGACGAACGAAACTTGATCACCGAAAATTGAACTTGAACATAGCCATTTTGAAGCTTCGAAGGTAGTGATGATGACGGTTAGGGTTTGGTATGGATGGTGAAGATGAATGGATTGGGAATTGGAGGATAGTGATGATGTTAGATGATTAGGGCTATGATCGAAGATGATCAATTGGATGATTGGATGGATTGGAGATGATAGATGGAAGAGATGGATTGGAAGAATATGGTGTTCTTGGCTCTAAGATGGATTTTTTGGTTCAAAAACTTTGTAATCCCTTTGAAAACCAAAAAAAAAATTAGTTATAACTTGTTCAAAACACTCAACAAACGAAATTCAGCGATAACACTTTCTGGAGGGCGTCGACGACGGCTAAACAGAGCGTCGGTGACGCCCTCTAGATTTTCCGTTTTCTGCCGACGCCTTAATAGGTTGTCTACGCGAGTTTCTGGCCGACGCGAATAACCAAGGGGCGTCGCCGACGGCCAAATGCGATGCTAAGCCCAACTCTTGGTTTCCGTTTTCTTCATTTCCAATTCCCGGTTGATCCCGTTCGCTCCCTGATGCTTCACAAAGCTCCCGAATAGCTCCTTAAACTCCGTTAGACCTTCAAAACACAATTCTAATCAAAAGTTGGCCATTCGAAACCAAAAGTCATGTAAAAACATAAACATAAATACGATTCATCACCGGTTTTCGACCACGTATCACATCCCCACACTTGTCTTTTGCTTGCCCTCAAGCAAGTCTGTTTTTCATTTTCACGTGGGTCGAACGAGAAACACACTTCCCATTCTTGAGAAGTAAGCTAAGGTCTATTGTCATGCCCGGTTCAAAATCTGAACAATTTTTCAAACATTTAGCAGTAAAGTGATTAATCACATAAAGATAATTATCCAAGATCAACCGCCCTTGAAACTCACAAATCATATATACCTCTCGCAATGTTCTCTACACTCGGTTTAAAATTAGCTAATAGATGATGCATTAGAACTTTTGATGTAATCACTCAACCCGATTAGAACGCATACCTGCATAGGCTTACAACTCAATCATTCTCCACCATCGAACACAAACACTAAGCACAAGTCAAAAGGTCTTTGATGGGTTGTAACGGGGCTAGGCTAAGGGCTTGAAATAGGATATTTTGAAAGTGGCTAAGGTGATGAAAACTCGATTTTATTACAACACAACTATTCTATCAACAACTACTACGAATAAACAACTAAGAGGCAAAAACTTTCGCCTTTTATTCAACAAACTATCAATACATATTTTTTTCTTTTCTCAATGATTTTTCATCAATTTCTTTTCTTTTCTTTCCTTTTTTTTTTCAACTAAACCTAAAATCGAATTTTCAACACCACGGGTTAAAAATAAAAGGGTACACGGTCAAAGGCTAAATGGGTTGGTCAAATGAAAGGTTTAAGCTCAAAGTTGACGACTAAGGGATTAATTTCGGGTAAGGATATATAAATGGTGTAAAAGGAAAAGGTTTACCTAACGCCTTAATCATTCTTGTGCTCGTATTCGGTCTATGGTCTCAAACGCATCAAAAGTTGCAAGTTCTACAATACGCGACTAAGGGTCCACTCAACCAAAGAAATATATGCATATATGATGTATAAAAGAGGCTCAAAATCTCACGTATAAAGGGTATGGTATGCGATATGTACAAAACGCAAGTTTCTTAAGCGAATTATTCCCAAATAACCACCCGCTAAATAACCGTCATGTTATTAATTTGAACTTGACCATGACAAGAGACCACATGGGTTGTGCCATCCCTTCTTGACTTAGTTAATTGTGCTTTTTAGATTGCTTCAAACAAAGACATTTTGAAAAATTTTTGA
This sequence comes from Scalesia atractyloides, assembly GCA_947069175.1. Lineage (NCBI taxonomy): Eukaryota > Viridiplantae > Streptophyta > Magnoliopsida > Asterales > Asteraceae > Scalesia > Scalesia atractyloides. The sequence goes on along the minus strand of CAMTDV010000012.1, from coordinate 32,737,229 downwards.
AATTTTTCCCCATCCCCACACTTGAGGTCAACATTGTCCTCAATGTGTAGTTTTTAAATGAACGGGTCAAAATTGAAAAAACATTTTCTCTCCATCCCCACACTTGAGGTCAACATTGTCCTCAATGTGTAAGAATAGAGATTTTAAAACGCACAAGGGAGGTGACACGGCTAACCTTCCCAAAATTTCACTAGGAAAATAAAATACAAAATACAATCCACTTATTACTAACTAAAAATCAAAGCTAAAAAGAAACGTATGCACCTGGTTTTCGCTCATTCCTCGTGTGCTCTTCATTCTTCAACAAAAATGGTTGTCTAGCGAACATAATGTACCTACAAATCTCAACCCTCGTGTAGAAGCAAGCTTCTCACAACCATCAAAACTTGTCAGTTACCTAGTTCTACTATTTTTATAAAGAATTTACCTAGCCATTTCTTATTCAACTTTGACTTTGTGGAAAAATATTTTACAATAACAACAAACCTAAATCATTTTTGTAGGAATCACGGTTGCATTTAGTGCATGCAACAAGCCCTTTAAACCTCTCGATAGCTCTGAAGGACGAGGAAGGTCTCGTGAGGATTATATAGGGAACACACCCACAAAGTTCATTTAACTAGTAAAGAACAATACAAAAGGCAGAAAATACAAAAAATTAAGAATAAACGAAAAAAAATAACTAAAAATTATATACAACAACAAATAACTTACCACCTCATGGTGGTCGAACGGAGTGTTTGTCGCCCACGAACTCTTCTACATCACCGACCGGTGACTCATACCATTTATTTCCAAATGGGCCAAACCTCCTTAGTTCTTCCTCTGTCTTCTTCTCTTGAGGTGACCTTTTCACCTTCTTCTTCTTGACCGTTTTCTTCTTCAATTCTCCAAACCTACCAACCTTAACACACATCTTTTTGTTCGGATTTATGTCCACCTTAGGTCACCTATCCTCATTGAGCGGGTTAGTAAATTTAGGAAAGACATTCAAATTTAGTTCCCGGTCCCCAAATTTCATGCTTACCGTTCCTGTTGCACAATTTATTATGGCATTAGCAGTTGCCAGGAACAGTCTACCCAATATGACTATCGGTTGTGTGTCCTCAACACACCCAACATAGTCAACTACCAAAAAGTCAACTGGGTAATAACAATCTTCAACCTTCACTATCACATCTTCCACCATCCTTCTTGGATGCGTGGGAGTCTGATTAGCCAACACCACGGGAGTGTCAAACTTTTTTAAAGGACCAAAATCATAATGGTCGTACAGACTCCTAGGCAAGATACTCACACAAGCTCCAAGATCTAGGAGTGCCATCTTAATTTTAAACTTACCAATTTGGATTGGAATAAGAAGATCTCCTGGATCTTGAGCTTTTTGGGGGAGGGAACTCGATAAAACGGCATTAACATGAGATATCAAATCAACCGGTTCGAGTAGTTTGTTGTGCCGTTTTTCGGTGCTTAACTCTTTCAAACATTCGACATGAGCAGGAACCTTTATTATGGCATCAAGCAATGCTAAATTAATTTTTGCTTGTTTAAAATTTTCCCAGCTCTCGTCCTTTGGTGGGGTTTGATTTTTCACTGTTGATGCCTTAATTGGTTTTAATAGAGCCAACGGATCAAACTCCACACCCATATCATTGGCCCTAGCATGCAAATCAATTAAACAATTTTCACAAAAAGACTTTTTAAATTTTTCTTTTTCTATTTTTTATTGTGAAATTGTTTCCTGCCCATGTTCGCTTTCATCAGTATAATCCTCCACTACACCATCAACAACTTGTGGTAGTGGAGTGCCCTCAACCCTATAAACCTCATCACTTAGAAGAAGACTTACCGCACTAATGTGCACATTTCTCACATTGTTCGTGCTTGAGTTTTGATGCTTTGGGTTTACCATAGTGTCGTTTGGAAGTCTTCCATCGCTTCCTTTGAGTTGGGCCTTTCTTCCGCAAGTTGACCCACTTGCTTCTCCAATGCCTTGTGCAACTTGTCTCGCACTTCAAACTCCTTCTGCATCTCCATCTTGATCTCTTGGTTCGAGTCTCTAATAGCGCTCATGATCGCGTCAAGCTTGGAGTTCAATGGGTCATCACTACCCGATTGCGAATTCAAATTACCACCACCATGTCCACCTTGGTTATAACCCTTTTGATAGTTGTTGTTATCATGCTTGTTGTATCCTTGGTTACTTCCTTGGTTGTAGTTGGACCATTGGTAACCCCCTTGTTACCACTTTGGCGGTTTTGAAATGACGATCCACCTTGGTTACCTGACTGAAAATTTAGGTTCAACTGATTCAAGGTATCACCATACCTAAGGTTAGGATGGTTCCTCAAACCCGGATGGTAAGTGTTGGAATTCATATCATATTGCTTCCGTTCCCCAAACACTTGATTCACCTCCTCGGTGGCTTGTGCCATATTAACTTGGCACTCCTCGGTCCGATGACCGATGTCCTCACAATCTTCACAAACCGCGAATTGAACCGATCCCACATCCTTTTTCTTGATACGGGCCAACTCCCGTTCTAAAGTGGCAATTCGCTCCTTAGCACTTGAATCAAGGTCGAGAAGTGATTGAGAGACGGGGTGCTTTTTAGCTCGGTCCGCCATAGCAACCGCTTTTGAGTTTTTGCTCATTCTTTCAATGAATTCCCAATCATCTTCTTCGTGATTGTTCAACAATGTGCCATTACATGCCGATTGCAAGTACTTCTGATCTTCGGCGTCTAACCCTCGTACAAAGTATTTCAACAACTCCCATCTTGGAATCTGATGATGAGGACATTTTCGGACCAACTTCTTGAATCGAGCAAGTGCCTCATGTAACAGCCCATCCGAAAACTATCGAAACGACCGAATTTCGTGTCTCGCATCGTCGATCTTCGCGATTGAGTAATATTCATCCAAAAACACTTGTTGCATCTCCACCCAAGAGTGAATACTATTTGCCGGAAGCGTGAGGAACCACTATTTCTCCTTGTCCTTCAGCGAAAACTGAAATAGCCTAAGCTTCACCTCCTCGATCTCGAAATTATGGCCCCCGATCATGCCACATGTAGCGGAGAATTCCGCCAAATGAGTGTATGGCTCGTCATTAGTCCTACCATTTAAGTGCGGTAGGATGTTGATGTAGTTAGGTTTGCATTTGAACGATCTCATCCCTCGAGGTGTAGGCACAATAGGTGAGTCATTTTCAGTGACTACCGGTCTAAATCGCCCATTAACACCTCTTGGGCCTTGTTGTTGTTGCCGACGTGGACCATTAACTTCTTGATTCATCGGCCGATTATTACCTCTTTGATCACCACCATGATTACCGCCACCCACGAATTGCGGAATTCGGTTGCGGTTGACGTTATTGTTGTTATTGTTACCGTAATCCCGATATCTTTGATTGTTTCGTGGTTGACGGTTATTCCCGTAGTCGTAGTCTCGACCATAATCGTACCCGTATCCATCGTCATTCCCCACAAAATTGGCATTTTGATAGCCACCCACTTCAAACTCAAAACCCCGAGCATGATAAAAATTCCCTTCATTTTCATTCCCCCAAGCGTCATCTTCAACCCGATCATTATTGTTCCCTCCTTCATCCGAGTATTCCGAGTGAATACTCACATGTTCCGGTGATTGGTAACTGGGAACACTATAAGGTGCATCATCGGGAATATTGTTTCTCAATTCGTCGAGATCGAGAAACCGAGCTTCATTCGTGGGAATGCCATGATTTTGGTCAACTCCACGGTTGGCGTTAATATTCCGGTTGTTGAGGTTGAGTGGTAATGGGCTTTGTCGATTTTGGTTTTGAGGTGGAGGTGTGGGTGTACGTTGGCTATTGGTTTGGTTTCGGACGCGTTTTGAAATGGTGGTGTTGGTGGTCTCGAATTATTACCACCTCCCGGTTGGTTGTTTCGAACGTTTTGGTTTTGGGGTTGGTAATCATGGTATTGGTGTTGGTTGTTGGGTTGGTTAGATTTTTGGTTATCAATTGGAATGGGTCCAAAGGATGGTGTAGGTGGTGAATTGGTATTGGGTGGATTAGAGATAAGAGTTGCCTCTAATCGGTTGGCTAGGTTACTTCTAACGACTCGCTCGTTCTCGGGCTCGAACACTAACGGTGATGTCCTCCCGGAGTTCCGTGTATGCATGCACTACCTGTACCCTGCATAAGTAACACACCCGTGTAACACAAAAGCAGAAAAGATAATATGAACACAAGCACTTAAACAGTTAATCAGAAATCAAACAAAATCCAAACGCAAAGCGCACGAACTCCCCCGACAACGGCGCCAAAATTTGATCGGAGTGTCGCGCCCCGGTCAAAGAAAATTTATATTCCCAAATTACCCTTAATAATGTGTTAGTGGTAGTAAGGGGTTGAACCATGTAGAGTTTGTGGTTTGCGTGCGGACAAGATTGATTTTAACTAAATGTCACGAATTATGAAGCTTGCTAATATTTTAATTAACTTTGTGTGTTTGAAAGATATGTCGGAATGCTCCAACCAATTTGATTTTTATTACTTAACTACTAAAAACTTGAATACTTGTACGAAAATTTAATTAATTGATTAAAATAATGATTTGAGAACAAGGTTCACACCCGGTTCGGTAATGTAAATCCTAGGATTCCTACACGTTTTAAGTTCAATTCATTTGTAACAATGACCAACAAGTTTAGTGTTACGTGATTTAGATGCCAAGAGCTATCGACGTTATGAACAACGGACTACAATGCACTTTGTTATCACAAACAAGTAAACTCTAACCTAGACAAGGCATAATTGCACATAAACATTTCACAAAGTCAAATTTAATCTTCATTCGACAATTCATGAATTCAATACAAATGCAAGTCAATTATCATAGGATTGAAAATCAAAGCATAAATTCTCACAAATCAACACTCAAAACAATGTCAAACCCTAGAACTTGCAAAACCTACACCGGGTTGAAACCCAAGGAAATTAGCCGCTCATGACGAACGAAACTTGATGACCGAAAATTGAACTTGAACATAGCCATTTTCAAGCTTCGAAGGTAGTGATGATGACGGTTAGGGTTTGGTATGGATGGTGAAGATGAATGGATTGGGAATTGGAGGATAGTGATGATGGTAGATGATTAGGGATATGATCGAAGATGATCAATTGGATGATTGGATGGATTGGAGATGATAGATGGAAGAGATGGATTGGAAGAATATGGTGTTCTTGGCTCTAAGATGGATGTTTTTGGTTCAAAAACTCGTAATTCCCTTTGAAAAACCCAAAAAAAGTGAGTTATTACTTGTTCAAAACACTCAACAAACGAAATTCAGCGATAACACTTTCTGGAGGGCGTCGGTGACGCCCTCTAGATTTTCCGTTTTCTGCCGACGCCTTAATAAGTTGTCTACGCGATTTTCTGGCCAACGCGAATAACCAAGGGGCGTCGCTGACGGCCAAATGCGATGCTAAGCCCAACTCTTGGTTTCCGTTTTCTTCATTTCCAATTCTCGGTTGATCCCATTCGCTCCCCGATGCTTCGCAAAGCTCCCGAATAGCTCCTTAGACTCCGTTAGTCCTGCAAAACACAATTCTAATCAAAAGTAGGCCATTCGAAACCAAAAGTCATGTAAAAACATAAACTTAAATATGATTCATCATCGGTTTTCGACCACGTATCAATATTTGGCATTATGTGGTTATTATAAGTTGATTTGGCAAATGTTTTGTATATAATTTATCCTTAATAAGTGATTAGACTTGAAATATTTGGTATTCAAAATCATGTAGTCACGTAATAATACATAATCAACTATTGTTACGTAATTACGTAATCACTTTGTGGGATTTCACATAATATAATGAAATCAGGTAATGGGTGTTCACACTACTAGAAAAGTAGGTAATTTACTATGCACTTTTCTGTCGCACATGTGTAGCAAACAAGCATTTCCTACACGATTGCTACGTACATGGTAAGTAGCAAAAAAAACCCCGTCGCAAAACTGATTGCTACGCACTTGCTACGGTTTTGGTGACGTATTTGATACACAAAACCGGCGTTGCAGTTTTGCTACACATTTGCGACACCATGTTTTTTTACTTCGATTTGCTATTTGCAACGCATTACAACGTATTATTTGCTACGCATCTGCAACATATCATTTGCTACGCATTTGCAATACACTCTTTGCTACGATTCACAACGCCTATTAATATTCAATATTTTTTCTATTTGAGACACATTTGCTGCGCAAGTTGATTAAGAAAAATAAAAAAATAAAATAACAAAATAAATCATTAAAAAATCAGAAAATCCTCACTACTAAAATTTGCAAACCTGTTTAAAAAACAATAATAATAAATCCAGCAAAACCACAAATACCATAACCTAAATTAAAAAAAAAAAACGTCCATTACAACTAAGTTTATTATTGCAAACTTCGAATTTGATATGATAAGGAAAATAACAAGCAACAATTGCTATTAGTTACTAGGACCACAACTTTTTATAAATTCTTCAAGAACTTGCATGGCTTCGCGCTGAGCTTTCAGTGCATCCTCAAATGCCTTTCTATCAGCTTCACGTTGAGCCTCAAGCCGAGCTTCAAAATCTTCAAATTGAGCCTCCGAATCCTTAATTTGATTTTCCAAAGCTAGGATCTAGAATAATAGCAAATATATAAGAAATAGACAATAATAGGCAATCTGAATCAAATTAAATCTTCTAGTCAGGGCTATTCACAACCCAGGGTAATTAGATCTTTTTCTAACTCTTGGTCAAATAAACGTCGAAGAGGAGGGTTGGTCGAACCATGAATTTATAGTTGTGTATCCTATCCCACATGATGGATCAAAATAATAACACCTTATCTTGAGATGGCCCGACCCCAAAAGATGTGGATGGTTTCCCGGTCATCAAATAATTTATATCTGTAGATCCTATCCCATATAAGCGGGTCGTACGACCCTTCACACGCTTCCATACATTAGCATCATCCTCGGTGAATTCTGCCCCGTACAACTTCAGATCTATCAAGTATCCCCCCCTTCAATTTATTAAAAGAGTTAAATGCTTGGTTGGTCCCTGTGGTTTGCAAAAATTACAGACTTGGTCCTAGTGGTTCACTAATTACACACTTGGTCCCGGTGGTTGTAATTTTTGCACTCGGGTGGTCCTTATCACTAACATCTGTTAAGTTTTCCAGTTAAGTCCATGCTAAATGACCAAAATACCCTTGCTTATTACCAAGTTATATATATCTTCACAGGTCTCTTCTCAAACAAGCAGCACAACCACCACCATATCACCTCCGCCGCCATCTCACGTCCACCCCCGAACACCCACCGCCACCGTCTCACCTCCGCCACTTCTCACCTCCACCCCGGAACACCAAAACACCCACCAACACCGAAACCCACCACCACCAACGAACACCTCCACCACCGGGCAGGCTATCACCACCGCCGATAACCACCACACCAGCTCGTTGCCCCTGCTGCTTCACACTGCCACAACCACTTCTTCCCCAAATCACCGCCACACACATATGCATCAATTACACATAACACACGTCAATTTTTAAATAGCACAAACAATCAGGAACAAAATTACACAAAAACAAATCATCAGAAACTAAACACGATGCAGTGACGTCGAAGGGGCGACGGAGGAGCCGGCGATGTCGGATACGATGATTCACATATCGGTGGTGGAAGATGAGTTGCAGGTTCATTTTTCCGGTAGTAGGTTCCGGCAGTTCGATGTGCATCATCAGCTGGGAGGTAGAGAGAGAGAGGTTAAAGGGTGTATGGTGGAGGTTGAAGGAGGTGGCGATGGCGATGGCGATGGCAGGTAGGTTTTGTGGTGATGGGCGGTGGTTTACGATGACGGCAACAATAGCGGCGGCTGGTGTGGTGTTCCGACGACCCACGTCGTTTTTTCCGACGGGTTGGGTAGTTGAGGGCAGTGAGGGTGGTGGTCGTTGGTTGTTATTGGGTGGTAGGTTTTTTTAGGAGATAAGATGATGATGAAGAGGCCCCCTGTTTTAAGTTTAGGAAAATAGGGAGATTAATTACCTGAAACAGTGAATGGGAGGAGAAGGTAGGAGACGGCGGTGGAGGCGGTGGTGGAGGCGGCGATGGTGGAGGCGGTGGTGGAGGTGGGAGACGGTGGTCTAGTGGTTTTAGAGAGAGAAAAGGAAAGTGAGAGAGAGAGATCAGGGTGAAGAAGAAGAAGGTGTTTATTTATTTTTGTTTTATAATAGTAAGGGTAGTGTGGTAATTTTACATAGACTTAACTGAGAAAGTTAACATGGGTTAGTCATAAGGACCACCCGAGTGCAAAAATTGCAACCACTGGGACCAAGTGTGTAATTAGTGAACCATTGGGACCAAATCTGCAATTTTCGTAAACCACAGGGACCAACCAAGCATTTAACTCTTATTAAAACAACACGAATGTTACCGTGGTAAATGTTAATACCATAGTTTTATAAATACAATTGACAACTTACATATATTTCTCCGGCACGAGCTGTACAATAATCCATCATTTCCATGTTATTAATTTCAAGCTCTCCGTTCTCAAGCCTTGCTTTAGACTCTTTTGTGAGATGGGTTAGGAGGAAGACTTCTCTAAAACTAGGTTCCTGGCTGGTTTTATTTTTCTACACAAAATAGAATAAAGTTAATGTAATAAGTGTTAAATGCTAAAACTTAAATATATTTATCTTACCAGTTGAACTCTATGCTCATAAAATCCCAACTACCCGCTTATGTCGGCTCGGGTCTCTTGTTGATGCTATCGGTGTTCGTTTGGTTTCTTGTTCCACTCTGAGGCTTCTTTTTCCATTTATCTGTGTTTCAAATCTGTAGGGAGTAAAAAACTCTCTCACACACACATATACAATAAAAATATACAATAAAATAATTTCTTAACTCACTTACCTTACACATATCATTCCATATGTTGTATGGATATGACTAGGCGGAAATTCACTAAGTTTATTGAAAAACCTTGGATCTTTTCTCTCAATAACACGTCCGACCTTCATGGCGTCCTTGATAGCGCTATATCTCATCTTCGCCGTAATGTCTCTATAACAGTTCTTCAGCGCATTTCTAAATCCCTCATAATTCATTTGCTCGTTTCTCGGATCCCAATTCCAACGAGTCTATAAAAAAACTAAAATAAAAAATAGAAAGATAAGATACAAAAAAACCAATTGGCATATTACCTTAAATTTGTTATACATTTTTCCCACCACATCGTTTGGAACATCTGGAAATGTGATCCAAGGTCCTTCCAAATGCTCTTTAGTATTCCAATGATGTTCCTCACAACTTTATTTGATCTAAACCTGTAGTAATAAAATAATAGATTAAGTATATTACATTATGTGGCCATATTGTTGCATTAAAATTAAAGACATACCTCTCTCCAAGTCAAGATATAGGTGGCCTTTGAGATATATCACGAGCTCCATCTTGGTAATTTGGATCACGCTTGGAGTCAAGCCGAGAGTTGCGTGGAGAGTAGTGCTGGGAATCGGGTGGAGATTCACTTGGATGGAAGCGCTGAGAGTTGACTAGAGAGTCGCCCGCCAGAGATTTGAGCAGAGATTCGCGTAGAGTGGCATCTACGTCATTGTCATCATTCTCCTCAGTGTAATCATCATAGAACTCATCATCGTCATCAACATCAGCAAAATTATACGAGAATGTCTGACTCAAGGTGTGGCTATCAACTCCCCTGTTTGTAGGTCTAGTAGTTTTTCCCCACAAATAAGGACGCGTCCCCTTAAGTAATATGTACCCGGATGGATACTAGAGTTTTGTCGATGTGATTATCTCTTCCCATCATCAGCACCCGAATGGCTACTAGAGAACAATGGAAGTGGTTGTCGCCTCCTATCATCTGCACCCAAACGACTCCATGAGTGTCCGACATCGCTCCAATAGATGATATATGCACCCTGCATTTAGTTACATACACATACATTCATGAAGTGTTATACATGTACATTCTGGATGAAAAGATGCAAAAGTAAGAGTCAAATCTTCACATAAACCAACAAATTAACCCAAAATGAAACTAGGGTTTACAAACCACCACAAAATTTCCGAACCATTATACATATATAAGATGTTTCTATTGTTAAATAGTTTGAAAATTGGTACCTTTATCGTCAAATTTGGCCTGCGAATAAGTCTCCAACTTCGATAGCACAAAGGGACGCTGGTGTAGAGGGTTTTGCAAGCGGGTAATGAGACTGAATTGAATCATCGAGTGGGAACGTGGATAAGAGATTGGCATCTGATTTCTTTGGTGAGTTGGTTGCGAAACATAGATACAGAGCATATATTGAAATTGTTTAATTTTGAAGAAAAGGTCTTCATTCAATCAAGAGTCCTGGTCCCACGTTTGAATCCCATTCTATCTTTTATTTTCCCTTTTGTTTTGTTTTCTTTTTTTTATTTGTATATTTAACTTTTTTATGTACTGAGTTTTTGTTTTTACTTTTTTAATTGTTTGCTTTTTTTTTTACTGTTTTATATGTTTTTTATACTTTATTACTACAAAATTTGCAATATTTTATATTAGGATTTTTTAAAAACTTACGGCCTAACTTTTTGGACGTTACATTTTGAGGTGGATAGCCGAGCTACCGCCACAACGGACCGAGCACGTGTAGTAATCATTTTCATTTTGGTAATATTACGACTTTATTTTTTTGGGTTGTCTTTTGGATAAAAAAAGTTTGCACGATTTTATATTATGATTTTTTAAAACTATGACATAACTTTTTGGTCGTTGCGTTTTGAGGTGGATAGCCGAGCTACCGCCACAACAAACCAAGCACGTGTAGTGATCATTTTAGTAATACTATTACTTTATTTTTTTATGTTGTCTTTTTGGGTTGTCATAGCATGTGCACATTGTGCAGGTATCGTACAGATATCATAACAAACCAAACTAATATCGATCGAATTTTTATCACATCCTCGTTGCAACACTTCAATTTAATATCACTGGTTCTATTCAAGTTTCTGGTTTATCAACTTGTAGCATCGATTTAATTTTATTATTATTATTGTTATTATTATTATTATTATTATTGTCCTTATTTGATCAAGTGTGACTTTGATTATCCAATTTGATTTTGTTAACCAACATAGTTAACTTTATAGATTGTAATGGGTCATGCGTATCTTAATTAATCACATTGGGTATTATAAGTTATAATAGCTCTTAGTGACCATAACTGACCATCAATCATCCTAACTGACAATCATTAATCCTAGTTAACCATCAGTGTTAATAGGTCTTGTCGAGTTAATGGGTCGTGTTAGAAATTTATAGCCCATTATTTACTAGATGCTTTTTTATAAATAAATGGTTGATTATTAATTTAATAAAAGGATTTAAAATCAATTGTTTCAATGAGTCTATTGCTAATATAGTTATAGTAAGGGTATCATCAACAATGGGTTGTTTCAGCGAGTCTATTACATGAGTCTATTACATTTTGTTTGTATTCTTAAAAACTTTTAAATTTAGTTATAAGTTAACGTAAATGAATCATAACTATGTAACTCTATTTGTAATAGGTTTACCCAAAATATCACATTCAAGTGAAGAATCCTATTAAATAGTATGAGTTGTCACTCTATCATTTGAATAGTTACTTTTGTTTTGGTTAAAGTGCTACTAATATCTCTTCATCTACATAAAATATTAGGTCAATATTTATATATAAAAGGGAGTCCAACAACCAAAGCCAGGTTATCTTCTTCCTCACATTCATCTTCATCAGAAAATTACAAACGTTGCTAGTGCTTTATCGGAAAGCTAAGCTCTGAATAAGTTATTATCACACTCTTTTTGCTCAAGGGTATCATCATATTTACTCAGGGTATCCGATACGTAAATATAATAAAAGAAAATTTTTGCACTTCAGAGACACGAACTTGAAGGGTAGCATGGGCAACCCTTCGGCACCCTCTATGCATACACTTAATATGACATATACACATACACGCACAAATACACACATACAACTTCATACATACACATGTTTTTGTACATATAGAATATGTATGTGTTATTATAATTACATGTATATGTATGTATATGTGTTGTTACTTGTATAACTATAAGAGTAAATTGCACAAAACGTCCTTTATGTTTTCTCAAACTTGCAGGTTCCAGCCTTAATGTTTAAAACTTGCCAAAAACAACCTTTACGTTTATTTTTGTTGCCGGTTCAGTCCTTTATTACTAACCAAGTTAATTATCTCAGTTTATTTCCCTCACATGCCTAACATGTGAGGGTATATTCGTCATTTTGTTTCCTCTTCTTATAAAACCCTCAAAAAACACATCACCTCCTCCACCGACACCACCTCCTCTGCCACCACCTCCTCTGCCGAAACGAAGCCCTCCGAAACAACCCGAAACCGGAGGAACTAATAGCATAAACTTCAAATGACATTATCACAGAAATTGTGACCAAACCAACTAGTGAGTCATAAGTTCAGCGGCCATGAAGATTACGAAGATTAATCGCTCGTGACGCTATTGCCCTCAGATTACTAGAGGCTGTTGCCACAGAGCCTCTTCTTTGTTGCTCTCGCGGTTGTTCTTCAGGCCCTCCAAACGCTCCCATAAACTCCTCTCGCTGCAATCTCAGAGCCAAAGTAGCATCGTCATCTTGCACTGGTGGCGGCCTCCTCCTCCTCCTGCTCATGCTTTTATCTCCAGCTTCTCTACTGTTCAGTAACACAACAGAAGCCGGACGGAAATTTTGGTGTCTCAAATTGTGGTTGTGGTTGTTACTGGTCCTCCGCCTCCGTTCCAAGCTTAGCTGTTCTCCTTCAGGACTATTTAACGCTTGAATTACGCTCCGGTATTGGTTCCTCCGCCTTGAAGGTGGGCTTAGGAGATCAACGGATTCCGAAGCGTTTGAAGCTCCAGCAGACACCTTTCTTGCCTCTATTTCTTGTGGAAACAAGAGCTGTATCGTGTTCCATAAAACTGTATTGACGGTACAAGATCTTCCATTGCTGAAACAAATCAACAAACCAAAGATTTACCATTAATTCATTATGAACATTTTAAAACGATTTAATCATCTACTGCATAAACAGGGTTTACAGTAGTACCTGATGAGCTGCCTGCATTTCGGTCAACGCTTACCACACTTATCAGCAGCAGATCTCAGACATTTCTTACAAAAACTACAAAATTTCAAAGTCCAATTAAAACCCTAACATAAATCGGGTCATCATCGCTCTCCTCTCCATCTTCTCTGTCCTCCTCCACCACCGACACCACCTCCTCTGCCACCACCTCCACCTCCGACACCACCTCCTCTGCCACCACCTCCACCTTCGACAAAACCCCCAAAATCCCCAACACATCACCTCCTCCACCGACACCACCTCCTCTGCCACCACCTCCGACACCACCTCCTCTGCCACCACCTCCACCTTCGACAAAACCCCCAAAATCCCCAACACATCACCTCCTGCAAGAACAAAATCCCCAACACATCACCTCCACCTCCGTCTTTTCTGCTAGTGAGGTTATAAAACCCAAATAAAATCCCAGACCCATGTTCTTCTCTGCAAGAACAAAACCCACTTCTAACCAAACAACGTCTAAAGAATCACTTACAAACAACAATACATATACATACAGAAGAACGAGTGTTGAACAGAGTGGCGTGGAGCAGGGGGTGGCTTAGGCGGTCGAGTAGGAGGAGCAGGGCGGCGGCGGTCGAGCAAGCGGTGCCGGAAGTGGAGATGGTGGGGGAGGAGCCGCGTGGAACAGGGGGTGGCTGAGGCGGTCGAGTAGAAGGAGCAGGCGGTGGGGGTCTGGGATTTTATTTGGGTTTTATAACCTAACTAGCAGAAAGACGGTTTTACCCTCACATGCTATGCATGTGAGGCCATTTAACACGGATTAATAACTAGGTTAGTGACAAAGGATGAAACCCGTAACAAAAATAAACGTAAAGGATGTTTTTGGCAACTTTTAAACATTAAGGCTGGAACCAGCAAGATTGGTGAAACTTAAAGGACGTTTTATGCAATTTACTCTAACTATAATTATGATTATTATTAATATTATTATTATTATTACTACTCATATTATAATTTATATAACTATATATTAATATTATTATTTAATGAGTAAGTTGCCATTTTAGTCCCTAAGGTTCGGCCTAAAATGTCACTTTAGTCCAAATAGTTTTTTCTCCCATGCGTCCTGTTGTTTGCAAATTTTTGCCATTTTCATCCAACCCACTAACTTCATCTAAAATATCAATTAGCTTAGGGGTATTTTGATCATAATACATATAAGTTTTTTTGCCATTTTAATCCAAAACGCTTCTTACATTTATCTTTTTTTTTATTATTTTTATTATATATATATAATTGTAATTATAATAATTATTATTTTATTTTTATTGTTATAAATGTATCTCTCTCATCCTCCATCTCATAGTTCACCCACCATCACAACACCATAATATTTTTCTGGTTAACAAATTTTTCGTAGCAAATGCGTTGAAAATTATGAAAAATTTATTCATTTGTGACGCATTTGCGACGCATCCTATAATTTTGAAGTTAAAAAAATTATGAGTAGCAAATGCGTAGAAAAGTAAAAATAATTTATAACTAATATATATATATATATATATATATATATATTTAAAATGCTATTATCTTTATACATTAATGGAAATTAAGAAAACTGAATTTTGCTACGCCTTTGCGACAAAACCGGGTAGGGAAAACTAGGGTTTCTTGTTGTGTCGCAATTTCGTAGCAAAACTCGTAGGAAATTTCGGGTTCTTTTTTGCATCGCAATTTTGTAGTAAATGTATATCAATTTGCGACAAAAAAATGCGTAGCAAATTTAGCTTGCAAAACCCTTGGTTTTCTTGTAATGTCAAAATCATGTAGTCATGTTGGGTTTTCGAAATCACGTAATCACATAATGGGCATTCAAACTCATGTATATATTTTTTAAGAAAACTATAGAAATAGGCTACTCGAATTAAAGAGAATGGAATGCTTATTAATACCGCATATTTTTTCAAAATATTTACGTATGAAAAAGTTATAGCCGTTTAAAAATCAATGGGGTAAAAAGTTCAAGTGAGAAAAAACCAGAATACCATTTCTCTGTTTGTTTTTCTTCAATTGTTTGAACATCATATTTACGAAAATGCCACTGTATAGTTATGAGCAAATAATCCTGAGAGATCAATGCTTGTGAATTTCACGTATCCTCCATAGAAAGGAATTGGCTTGTACGTGATCTGCAATCTGTATATAATTTCTTTTTGTTGGATTTTAAAAGTTAAGATGGGTCATATAGTTACTGAAAATATCGAACAAATTTAAAAGACATAAGTAAATATTAATTTTTGATAATGTTTATAGCGGGAAGCTAAAATATGGCTTATTAGTTCCGTGTGAAACAACTTCACAACACGATACAAATAATAAACAAGCAAAAATAGCAGCTACTTTATTTTGACTGGGCACTTGAGCCTAAACATGCATATTTTTTACGTAATAACGAGGAGTTTTTATATTAAAATACAAACCAAATATCTAAAAAAGAATTAAAATTTAGTACAGCTAGGAGTCTACTACAACATGTCTCTTGCAGTAAACAAAAGTTGTCTTTTTTCTGAACGGGAGTAAAACTTGTTGACTATTTTAAATTTGCTTTTAAATATTTAAATTGTAACGTGAGTCCTATTTTTTTTTATCAACTGATAGTAATAAATATGTTTTTAAGTTTCGTATTTAGGATCTCGTACTTTGCGGCGAGATCGTAAAAACTTTGAATCACGTAACATGTTTAGACTAAACATAAAAAACTTTGAACCATGCGTTGCGACGAAACCGTTAAACTGCAAAAAAAAAAGGTTAAACCATACACACGTTCTAGCTTATCCCGAGTCCAGGTGGAAAAAAAGTACACAAAAAACATGACCAACAAAACAATATGTACAACCACATAGAACATAAACTTGTAAGTTAAAAATTAAATACTGATATTGTCGAAAACTTAACATTTATATAAAAAACGATAATATAAGGGTAATAATGAAACTTAAAATCTAAGGTTAAAATGTATATTATATAAGGATAAAAATTTGAAACTAATATTTTTTTAATCCTTTATTTATTTTTTTATAATTTTGCCTTCTAACTTTTAGAATTAATACTTACATCTCTTTAATAATACAATTATCAACTTTTATGAATAGTAGTTTAACTTCTTTATTTATCTTTTTCTTTATTTATTATTATTTTTTTGTGTTTTTTTATTTTTTATACTTTTACCTCTCAATTAATATTTTTCTTTATTTTTTTTAATCTTTTTTTACTCTTTTTTTTATAATTTTGCCTCTCAACTTTTAGAATTAACACTTACAGCTCTTTAATAATACAATTATCAACTTTTATGAATAGTAGTTTAACTTCTTTATTTATCTTTTTCTTTATTTATTATTTTTTTTTGATATCTATGACTTATTGGAATGTTTATTACCATGCTAATGAACTAATAATGTATTTCGTCGAAGTTTAAAACTTATTTTGTGTTGTTTAACTTGATTTTGGCTTGTGACTTATTATGTTGAACTTATTTTGGATATGTTATTTTAAAGTATTGAATAATATTTTAGAGTAATTAATTTTTCAAGCTATATATTAATTTTTATTTTTAAAATCGAGCCAAACCAAACCGAGCCGAGCTAGCTCGGTTTAAAACCAAGCCGAGCCCGAGCTTTGATTTTTAGCTTGGTTTCAAATTCGAGCCGAGCCGAGCCAGCTCGGTTTATAATCGAGCCGAGCCCGAGCTTGGCCTAGCTCGGCTTGGCTCGGCTCATGAACAGCCCTAAGCTGCCATCTACCTTACTTGCATTAAGAAAAGAAGAAGAAAAAAATCAAAACCTTGAGTCACCCATATGTGAGAATTACCAAATTGAATAGTAAATTATAGACTCAATGAGATTTTGTAAATTAGTATATAGGAAACTTAAAATCTAAGGTTAAAAATGTATATTATATAAGGATAAAAATTTGAAACTAAAACAAAAGAAAAAAAAAAGAAAACTACCTTACTTGCATTAAGAAAAGAAGAAGAAAAAAAATCAAAACCTTGAGTCACCCGAGTCACCCATATGTGAGAATTACCAAATTGAATAGTAAATTATAGACTCAATGAAATTTTGTAAATTCGTATATAGGAAATAACAATTTTTATTTAATATGGTAAATACATAATAAGTATAACAATGATAAAATAATTAAATAATATATTTATAATATAATATAATAAAGAAATCAAACTTGTATCAAATTCTAGATTAATAATTTACCTATGAAGAAGGTCAAGTTTAAGTAACATGTTCTTATATGGATCCTTTCACCCTCTTGAAGTTTATACACGTGATACTATAATTTAGAGATTTCATCTGTAATATATTATAATATATTTAAGCTTTTAAGGGTTTAAGAGATTAAAAGTTTAGAAGCGAGTTTAAAAAACCATCTGTTATGTTGTATATAATCATCCATTATGTGGTTTAATGATAGTTTTAATATAAAGGTTACTAAATTGCTACTTTTTAGTGTATAAGTAAATTGTTTATGAGATAAGATCTTGTTTTTGTTTTATTTAGTTGTCCTGACTTACAGCTGACCCTTAAGGTTGATTTTTTCTCTTTCAAAACTGTCTATCTGATAAGCTGTACTATAAGCTTTTAGTGTTGGGTTAAAGTTATTCTCGTTTTAATTATCTGAGTTGTTTTACACTTATTATATTTCATTCAGGAACACAACTGATGATATAATATGAATATACAACTACTTGTTTTACCGTCCATTCTACCCTGTTTTGAACACTTTTCATGCACATTTACGTGTGAATGAAAGACAATGAATGTTAATTCTTATAATTCAAATACTTTAAATGTTAAATTCTTGATAAGTAAAATACATTAAATGTTGTTTTCAAGAATTAAAGTAATTAAAATGCGGCAACCTGGATGATATACTTTACATTTTAGTGTTGTTAATTTGTCTTTTTTTTTTTGCATCATTGTACCAACCTTTTTATTGTATGTGATCATGATTATTTAATTGTTAAAAAACCTGAATCAGTGATCTTGTTTCTTACACATAGGTTCTCATTGAACCTCCTTTGGAGATGGAGCCTCAGCCTCTGAATATAAGACACAGTTTAAATGCCATCTCATTTATGGAATCAGAGACACCTATAACTTATAAGAGTCCCCAACAATTTACTCCAGAGAAAATGGATATATGCTATGCTGAGTCAAGGCTACTAGAAACTGACCGAGAATCTTGTAGTGAATTTCGGAAGGTACAGTATCATATTCTGTTAAGCTGTCTGCATTAGTAAACCATTGTTGAGTAATATTTACTCACACCATGTATTCTTTTGTTTTCAGGACCTTGAAGACGACATTCATGAAATCGGTTTGAGGCTTGGGAAAGTTGAAGCAGAAATTAGATGGCTGGAAGATGAGCAAAGACAAATTGAGGTCAACCTGTCAGAACTTGGAGGTGACAATTGTCCTTATCTTATTAGGAATTTAAAAAATGAAACTGTTTGAGTGGTCATGTAATGTTAGTTTCGTCATTCAGGTATCAGGGACCGAATTCTTAGTATTGACTCGTATGGTTCATTGGGGAAAAATAGAATACTAACACGGGTTGAATCTAAGTCTGATTGTGCTGCTTCTCTAGTCATGAAACACCTGAAAGGAATGCGAGATCAAGATTGGTGTGGTTTGATGGGAAATATCATTGGGATTGTTGCACTTCTGGGAACAACCCCCACTTTGAGCTTAGCAGGTTGAGTTTAAACTATTTATGTATTTCTTATTATTGAAATTTACATAATCATCATTCATGATATTACTGTCCTGTTCTTTCTCAGGCTATTTGCCGAGTATCTTGGAGATCAAATGCTTGCAGTGGTATGAAAACATTATGAGGACGTGTGGTTACTTGAGAGCTATCAGAAGAATGGAAAGTTAAATCCAGATTTTGCGCTTCACATGTTTGCAAGAAAACTTGGTCAGTCGATAAATGGTCGCTACCTTGTTCTATGCATTGAAGACACAAGGTTCCGTTTAACAATATCCTATTTATTTAAAAAAAAATTATATCTATATTTCATAGTTCTACTTTCACAGGGCATGCGAGGTAGATAAAGATGCTGAGGGGAAGCTTTTGTTTCCTGATCCTACCCTTCCTAATGGATCCACACCAGCAGGCTTTTTGGGGTATGCTGTAAACATGATAAATATAGATGCTGATCACTCGGACACCAAAACAGACTCTGGTTGTGGCCTTCGAGAGACATTGTTTTATCGTCTTTTTGATGATACTCAAGTTTATGAAACCAGAGACGACATGAAACGTGCAATATCATGCATAAAAGACGGTGCGATTGTTAAAAGGTTGATTCATAAACACTGAATTGATGTGTGTATTTTTCATATTTTCATTACAAAGAAAGGTATTGAATTTATACACAAAACCGTAATCTATACATAGAAGACAGCTGCTGATTTCTAGCTGTTTTAACATTGCAGTGATTTGCTGTTGATTAGCTGTGAAGGATGTCCGGCTGTTGATTAGCTGCTGAAGGATGTCCGGCTGTTGATTAGCTGCGATTACCTCCAAGGTTTGACTTTCCTTTCTAACACTCCCCCTCAAGTTGCATAGTTGGATTTCCAAAGTTCAACTTGCCCAAACAATCGTTGAGAATTTTCCCGTTAACTGCTTTTATTAGAATGTCAGCAAGTTGATCCTTTGATCGAACGAATAGTAGTTCGATCGTACCATCTTCCAATTTTTCTTTGATGAAGTTCCTATCAATTTCCACGTGTTTTGTTCGATCATGTTGCACTGGGTTTTCTGAAATCTGAATTGCAGCTTTATTATCACACATAATCTTACTTGTTTCTTTTGACGGAAAACCAATCTCAGCTAAGAGTCTTCGCATCCACATGGCTTCTGTTAAACCTCGAGCTATACCTCTAAATTCAGCTTCTGCACTTGAAAGAGCAACCACCTTTTGTTTTTTACTTTTCCAAGTAACAAGATTTCCTCCAACTAAAGTGAAATAGCCTGTTGTTGATCTCCGACTTCCCTTATCTCCTGCCCAGTCTGCATCGGTATAGATTTGAACATTTAGGTGTCCGTGTGATTGAAACAGGACTCCATGACCCACTGTTCCTTTGAGATATCTAATAATTCTCCAAACTGCTTCCATATGTGACTGTTGAGGTTGGTGCATGAACTGGCTTACTACCCCTACAGCATAGGCAATGTCTGGACGAGTATGTGAGAGATATATTAGCTTTCCCACCAGCCGTTGGTATCTTTCTTTGTTTGCTAACTTTGCTCCTTCCTCCATATAAAGCTTTTGGTTTACACTCATAGGAGTGTCTGCTGGTTTGCAATCGATCATTCCGATCTCTGCCAACAAGTCTAAGACATACTTCTTCTGGCTAATGAAAATTCCTTGTTTTGACCTTAGTACTTCGATTCCGAGGAAATACTTAAGTCTGCCCAAATCTTTCATTTCAAATTCAGCAAACAAGTTTTCTTTGAGTCTTACCATTTCTTCTTTATCGTTCCCCGTAATGATCATATCATCTACATAGATAATTAGGCAGGTTACGAATTTTCCTCTTTTTTTGAGAAACAAAGTATGATCAGCATTACTCTGTTTATATCCAAACTTTTTCATAGCTACCGTGAATCTGCCAAACCAAGCCCGGGGAGATTGCTTCAAACCATAAAGAGACTTCTTCAGACGGCAAACTTCTCCAGTTTTGAAATCTTCTGTGAATCCTGGAGGAGCGTCCATAAATACCTCTTCATCTAGGTCCCCGTGTAAAAAGGCATTTTTTACATCAAACTGTTGAAGCGGCCACCCTTCATTTGCAGCTATCGAAAAAAGGACCCTAATTGTGTTCATTTTTGCAACTGGGGAGAATGTTTCAACATAGTCAATCCCATGTGTCTGGGTATACCCTTTCGCTACCAGTCGGGCTTTATATCTTTCAATTGTACCATCTGGTTTATACTTAACCGTATAGACCCAACGACACCCCATGGATCTCTTTCCCAATGGGAGAGTACACTTTTCCCAAGTATTGTTCTTGATTAGGGCTTCCATTTCCGTTTTCATTGCTTCCTTCCAATGTTTAGATTTTAAGGCTTGATCCACGTTTGTAGGAGTTTCTTCGGAATACACAGATGAGATAAATGCTTTGGTTTCCTTAGTGAAATTTCCATCGGCCACACTAGCTATAGGATAACTGGATCTTCTTGGTTCCTTTCCAGGAGAATACCGTTTCGGAGGAACTCCTCTGTTTGTTCTAGGGGGCAACACATATCTTGATGGTGGTTCTTCTTGTCTGGATTCATTTGCCTGCAAATTTTCAGTTTGTTCTGTGGCAGTTTCATGGTTAGAAGTATTGGTATCCTCGGAGTCATTAGAAACTTCAAAGGTACCACCAGACTGAATAGGGTGAGTATTACTTACCTCGGACACCAGGTTAGGAGGAACATTAGGATCGTCAGTGGCACTGAAATTGAAGTCTGGTGACTCTGTAGTAGGTGACTCTTTAGTTGGTACATAGGGAACATATTTTAACCAGCTTAGTGTGTCTAAACATTCCTTCTCCCCCTGACCACTGAGTTGGGAATTGTAGTAATACTCGGTTTCAAGAAAGTCACAGTTTATCGTGGTGAACATATGACGTGTTTTTGGATTATAACATATGTATCCCTTTTGATTCATTCCATACCCAACAAAGACACATTTTTCAGCACAAGGGTCAAGCTTGGTTCGATCTGATTTAGGTATGTGAACAAAGGCAGTACATCCAAAGATTCTTGGTTGAAGAGTAAGAACTGAGGGTAGTTTGAAGAATTTTGAAAGGGTGTGTAACGGAGTGTTAAGCTTTAGGATTTTTGTTGGGAGTCGGTTGAGAAGATAGGTAGCAGTAGCAAGGGCTTCAGGCCAAAAATATTTCGGAACCTGAGATTCAATTAGGAGAGCTCGTGTCATTTCTAGCAAAATGCGATTTTTTCTTTCGGCGACACCGTTTTGTTCTGGGGTGTTTGGGCATGTAGTTTGGTGGATTATTCCCTTGTCTTGGAAAAAGGATTTAAACGAGGTATTAACAAACTCACCGCCATTATCAGATCGGAATATTTGGATGTTTGTTTGAAATTGGGTTTGGATCATGGCGTAAAACATAGTGAACTTTTCAAATACTTCGGATTTGTTTTTCAAAAAATAAACCCAGGTCATTCGGGTACAATCATCAACGAACATCACAAAGTACCGAAGGTTTTGCCCCCCAAGAACTGGGGCAGGACCCCATACGTCAGAATGGATTAATGAAAATGGCAAAGCAGTCTTAGTATTATTGGGTTTAAAAGTTTTTCTATGGCTTTTTGCTAAAACGCATGTTTCACAATGTGAATAGAATTAACTGGAAATAGTTTTGGAAATAAAATATGCGAATAACTTGTAGAAGGATGACCTAATCTTCGGTGCCACAGCCAAGCTTCTCGTTCCGATGTCCCATGAGTCAGCATCACAGTACCACTTTGAGTCACCTCATCCACATAGTACAACCCTTGACTTTCAGTGCCACGCCCAATGATCACTCCCGTCCTGATATCCTGTAAAATACAAAACGTAGGGTACATTAGGACAATACAGTTAAGTTCCTTTGTGACATGGCTGATGGAAAGCAGTTTATGTGATAACGAGGGAACATAAAGACAATTAGAGATTTTTATTGTGGGCGAAATCTCAATAGTCCCTCCCGATTTTACATCCATTATCCCGCCATTCGCCGTTTGAATATGTGTTTTTTCTGGTTTAGTTGTTGAAATAATATCCGATGACTCATAAGTCATTGTGTCGGTTGCACCGCAATCGAATATCCATCGTTTTTGTTTACCATGATGTTTTTGGGCCATATTAGCATTCCCATTACTTTCAGGGACTAAATGTGACATATTCACATTTTTATTATATACGCTCGGTTTATCTGCCCCAAACCTATCCGCCCCATACCCGTTCCCTTTTTCTTCTTCTCCGCCTTTACCTAAGCATTCATCTCCTTCACCTGTTGCGTCGGCCATTCCGCCGAACCCTGATCTGCTCCGGCTTTCATCTCGGCTGCTGGTGGTAGATGACTTCCCCTTTTCCGTAGTCTTTGTGCCTCTCTTCTGACCATCAGACCACCATTCGGGATATCCAACGAGTTTGAAACATTGTTCCCGGGTATGTTTCGTCATACCGCAATGATCACACTTGAGGTGAGTTTTGTCGTCTCTGTTACTTGTTCCGATTCTTTTTCCCTCGGCCCGTCGGTATCCCTTTGATGCAAGCCCTAATCCGTCAGTTTCAGAGGCCATTAGACCCACTGTGATACCCTGTGTGTCATTGAGAGGTGTTCCCAGAATGTTCTGGTGAGCGGCCTCCTTGCGGATAGTGGCGTATGCAGTTTCTACGGTTGGAAGGGGTTCTAACCGGAGTATTTCCCTCTTTATAGGGTCATATTTCCGGTTGAGGGCGTTTAGAAACTGAAACAGTTTCTGCTCCGTCCTGATTTTGTGATATGCTTGGATATCGGTTGGGCAGGTCATAGGGTTTGGGTCAATCCGATCAATTTCTCCCCATACTCCTTGGAGTATAATCCACAATTCTTCTAGGGAGAGATTGTTCTGCTTGATTTCATTCGCCTTGACATGTAGGTTGAAGGTTTGGAGCTTGTCACGCCCACTGCTATATGTTATAGCTAGGGCATCCCACAGCGATTTTGCTGTCGGGAATTCAGTTAGATTGCTGGCGAGGGTTGGTTCGATGTTTTGTATGAGCCATGAGAAGACGACTAGGTCGTCTTGTTCCCATTGCTCATATTCCTCGCTGGTTTGGTTCGGCGGGTTGGTTGATAAATGGTTTAGAAAGGCTTTTGATTTACCGCCTATGGCTACCCTCATCATCCGGGTCCATAAGGCATAATTCTGGCTGTTGAGCTTGAGGTTTATTTGAAGGTTATCGGACAGTTTTGGGTTTCGGTTTTGTGGGTTTAGGCCATTCTTGAGCAGGTTGGCGATTTGAATTGATAGATCTTCTCCCAAGTTACCGGCTTCGGCCATGGCAGCTTGGTTGAGAGGATGATTTGGTTTGGGTGAGCAAGGTAAATGATGAACAGGTCAAGAACGACACTGCTCTGATACCATGTTAAAAGGTTGATTCATAAACACTGAATTGATGTGTGTATTTTTCATATTTTCATTACAAAGAAAGGTATTGAATTTATACACAAAACCGTAATCTATACATAGAAGACAGCTGCTGATTTCTAGCTGTTTTAACATTTCAGTGATTTGCTGTTGATTAGCTGGATGTCCGGCTGTTGATTAGCTGCTGAAGGATGTCCGGCTGTTGATTAGCTGCGATTACCTCCAAGGTTTGACTTTCCTTTCTAACAGCGATTTCCATGGATGGTGGGATTTTAAGAGGCAATGGAGCCGTTTCTCTAGGATGCTTGTAAGTGCATGGTTTTAAATTCATTATGCTATGTTTGATCTGCCTAGGTTGATGTTTTTTATTTTTAATGATGTTCAGGGAACCAGACATTGTTTTCCCTGTAGTACCTGCAAAAAAATCGACTCTCTGAGAGTGGCGAACGATTGCTGAAACGTTATAGGGAACTGAAGTTGAACCTTAAAGAAACAATTGCTATGTTGGTTAAAAAGAATAAATCTCGTGAGAGTGATTTGAAAAGGTTCAAAGAGAGACGTGATTTATATGCCAGGTACTTCACTCCGCGGGTTCCTATATCTTGTTTGGAGGAGGAACCCGTTGTTACACAAGCTAACTTTAATATAACTCTACTCCCATTTTGATATGTATCTAGCAAACAAACTTTAAATGGTGTTTTTAGGGGTATTAGCAAGTTTCCTAGCCAACTTTGACATCTGGCAGAAATGTATATAATGTGTACATAGTATATTAAATCAATATAATATAATGGTATGTTTTCCTTTTATTGTTGGGTTTGTATGCTTTTCATTGTTCCATCCAGTTATTGATTGTAGACACTTATGAACAATACTATTTTATATATATATATATATAACTAATTAATAATCAACTAGTTGTTTCACGTGTTATCTTTGAGACCAAAATTCTTTTCCCTCTTCTCTTGTTTCATCCCTTTATATTGTGATTCTTAATTTAAAAAGTTATTTAAAAAAGCAATAGTAATTCAATTATATCTTATTTCAAAATATCATAATAATCACTACTTAATATTTTTTATTCAACCCGTGTAATAAATGGTAAATAGGTAATCTAGATGATGGTTTTCAAGGGGAGATATCAGCGGTGAGCATTTCTTGGGCCGACCGGAGAAACACGTCATTGATACATCTCTCGGGCCGACTGAAGAAACACGTCCCTGATACAACCTTGTCTAGTCTGTGTTTCTGGAATTCAATACATAATCGGTTACATGCCGGTTTGGTCTAGACCCGAGGAAAACCGATTAAATACATCATATAGAGGTTTGGTCTAGACCCGAGGAAAACCGGTTTCTTTATTTCCAATGTACGGTTTGTTATTTTAAAATAGCAGTATGTTGATTGTTGAACTTTAAAACTATGTATGTTTGTTGATAGTTGAATTTTAACAATGTTTGTTTTGCATATCAATACCGAACCTTCAAAGAGTAGGAGAATCTCAGGATCAAACACAACATGTTTAAAGGTGCAACCTCCATTTGTGAAACTAGATTATCACTACATGTCTTTCATAGCAAACCTTTATAACTACTAGCTACAAAAACCTTTAAAATGACGGCATGAACATTTACTCCCATTGCCCCGAGATGAGAGTAGACAATGTTAAGAGAGGTGTAATGTGTCAAGGTGTCAGGATGGTCACACCCACACTTTCAAAAGGCGGCAAGAACATTTACTCCCAATTTGGCTTTCTGTCTCACCCTATAAAAACTCTACATAGCTATTCCAAATTAGGGAGGAGCAAATGGTATGCCGGGTATCGATACTTTGTATTTTCGGTACCGGTATGAGTTTTTACCTTCAAATACCAGTCCGTACCGGTACCAAACCATGTTGTATCGGGTATCTTCGGTACCAATACCATTTTTGGGTCCTCCGTACCAAGCTCAATCCCTAATTCCAATACCATTGTCATTGTAGATGTTGAAGATCAGCTCACCCATCTTTACCATCCGCCTTCAATAACTTTGCAGTCAAGTATTATCAAACGGTCCTAAGTTAATAATTTTTTTTCTATGAAAACCCTTAGGCTCTTTAAATATTTATTTTATATTTATATTTTATACAATGTACAAACATTAAGAAAAATTATGGCATAATATCCGACTAATGGACCAATTCTAAGGCCAGTTTGATGATCTTTAGGTTTTTAAAACATTGATAGTGCCACAACCATGATCTATAGACGATTCAAATAATCTCAAGAGTTTCAATCTCAACCTTAACCGATTCACATATATTACCTTATATCTTAAAGACAAAGGCCGGTGAACCTTTGTCTTTAAGCCCTCAACTTTTGCAATGTGACAACTCGTAATTTCGAGGTTAGAACCGTTCTTTTTGTATTTATAGATCGAATCTTATACTTGTTTTAATTGAAGAGTTAATTAAACTTAACTAAATTTTATTATAAACTTATATTATACAAGCGATAAATTAGAAACCGAATCCTTATTCTTTTGAACCGACTTGAACCGTTTGAACCAAAGCCCATGTCGCGTATCGACCCACCCCACTCGCGTAGCTCGGAAGTTACGAGACCTGAACTATAGCATGAATATTAATTGTAT
Source organism: Scalesia atractyloides (assembly GCA_947069175.1). Taxonomy (NCBI): domain Eukaryota; kingdom Viridiplantae; phylum Streptophyta; class Magnoliopsida; order Asterales; family Asteraceae; genus Scalesia; species Scalesia atractyloides. Next base: position 32,710,239 of record CAMTDV010000012.1, on the reverse strand, counting down.
ACATATATATTAGTGGGTTACTTATACTGTTATAATTAGTGTTTATAAAAAAAAGATAATACTAATAATAATTTAAATTGTTATAATTAGTGTTTATAAAAAAAAGATAATACTAATAATAATATAAGTATATGTTGCAAACAATTAATTGCCACCACACCTTTCACCCTTTGCGTTTTATGTGGCTGCTCACTTTTGAATTGTTGTGCAGCCTAAACACCCCACAACTCCTTAGTTCTCGGCCCAGATTATTGCTCAAAACCATCTCACTCATGCTCCCTATTAGGATACGTAACTTTGCATGAGTATGCATTAGAGATAAAGAATAGAAACAGAACCCTAGCATCTCCCTCAAGACTTACGGCAGCAGGTGGATACCCCCACCGTCGCAACCCTCTCTCCTCTTGCTAACTCTCTCTCGCTTCTTCTCTTGGTTACTATGTTCTTTTTTTATTGACTTTGGTTTGTAGTTCTCGAATCTCGGATGCATTTTTCTGATTCTTGTTGAGTGTTTATGTTCTATGATGATATTGGTAGTATAGGATTGCTAGATATGATTGTTGTTGATGTTATACTCGATTAAGGGTTGGTTAATCGCTAAGGTTATGAGCATGGGATGGATCTTAAATGGTTGTGGGTTAAACCTTGCTGTTTTGACGATGTAGATCACTTATGGTAATGATATTCTGCTGTAATTAAACAGTATGGGACGTTGGGTGCGTTAGTTATTCGGTTGGGGAGACTGGGAAACCAAAACAGAAAGCTATCATGCAGTTACAGCCGACTTTACTCGGCTGTAACGGGGTCATAATCTAACGAAAACAGGATTTTCTTGAGTATATTACGTGTTATTTAGAAATACGCTTCGAATGGCGCTGGAATCATGATTTTTGGACGTTGTTTGCTATTTTAAAAAAATTGATTTGTTTCAGCCATGAAAGCTACGTTTTTCTGCAGATTTTACGTGATATGTTTTGCATCATAACTTACTGCTTATCTGGAGTTTTCCTATGAAATTCCTACTGTAGGTAGTCTTTGATGTTCTAAGAATTTTGCCACTGGTTTCAAGTCAATCGGATAAACGAGGAATTTTTAAGAAAATATTTAGTGGGCAGGGGTCAGATTTCGACGAATCTGACCACTGTTCAGTCTTTGATTTTTCACGGAAAATCCTTAAGGAGTTTGGTCACCAAATTTTTATATAATAGTAGATGCTTCGTTGACACACCTTGTAATGTTTTGAGAATCTTCCGGTACACGAACTATTCCGGATAACACTCCGAAAACTGTCCGAAAATGCACTATATTGCTGAATTTTTGTTGAAGAGTATTTTAAATCTTTCGTGACACTTGTGTGGTCGCTAAGTGATAGATGCATGCATGTTAATTAGTATTTTATGATAAAATGTGCTACGTGCTAGATACGTGTAGGATTCGTGTTTCCGCATGAGCACACACACTAACCCTTAAACGGTAATCATGTTAGGATGTGATTGACCGGTTCCGCCTCGCGTATTTCTTTCCATTCCTTATTCCGAGCATTCAAATGTGAGTTCACTACTCTTTTACAGGCATGCATCCCGAGGGGACAAACTACTATTCCTTGGAGGAGTACTTTTTATAGATGTTGTAGTTTAATTTCGATGTTAGTTAATAAACTCAAACTCTATCATGAAAGTCCCTACTTACTACCGAACTAGTTGCCTGGGAGGCAACGGGTATTAGTTGATAGCGCTATTAGACTTGACAAACCTCACATCATGCTGTGAGCTGGGCGTGAACTAAGGACCTTAAACGCATCGCCAATGTTGATAGGCATTGATGAGGGCAAACAAACATACGTCACCCGGTATCAAGTTATTAACGACATGTCTTTAAACTAAACACTAACCCGTTTTCGTTAAATAAAACTGTGAACTCGCCGACTTAATCGCTGATACACTTTTCTGCATGCCTGCAGGTCGTACAGTGATGTATTGAATAATACATTCATTTATCATGTATAGTTTGTAGTATTTTAGTTGGTTTCGTTTCGGTTTGTCAAAAATATATCTACTTTTAATCCAAATACGTTTTGCAGGTCTTGGTTTGTGAAAGTGGCTGAAAAGACGGGAAAATATGAGCTGAAATGATAAACGAAACCAAGCCGGATCGTAGTTGGAAAGCGAGAGAGGAAACGAATCGCAAAACAAGGGAAAATACCTGCTGGTGGGCCGCGACTGCCCTGTTATAAGCCACTCGCGGCCAGGGAGAGACTGTGAGTTATCCGGAGTTATTTCACTCGGCCGCGGGGCGCGACCGAGATTCTATCCTCTCGCAGCCGGCGAGAGGGTAATGTTTCCAGAAAGTTTCGTAAACTTATCAGATTTGTGAAAGATAGGTTTATAATTGGAGTTTAAATACAATTACAATTAGACTTAACGAATTGGAGAGTTAGAGAGCAATTCTTGATCTTGAGAGCTGGTAATTGGAGTTGAAGCTGCTAGGAATCATCAAGGTGAAGCAAGAGCTTGGAGACCAAATCAAACACGGGTTTTATTGCGAAATCTTTTCACTTTTAGTTCCCGCTGTTTTAACTTTGATGAATTCTGATTTTAGCTTTGTTTTAATTTTTTGTGAAACCATGTTAGTTGGCTAAACTTATGTTGCTACCTAGGTTTTGATTTATTTGTTATGAAAGTTTGGAACTTGTTTTGATTTAATGATGTTTGAATGGTGTTTTTAGTAAAGTATACAACTTTGACTTTTTGATTTAGTGTATTTGCATGATTTGAGTTGGTTATTGATTAATTAGTTGTTTTACATAAATCTTGTTGGATGTCTTCCATAAAATATGTTTGCGTTCATTTTTGGGTCTTGACGGGTTTGGGTAATCATTCGTAGAATTGGCCAATAAACCGGAAAAACGACTAAGTAAGATATATAATTAATTCTTAACATTATACTAAAATTAATTATTGAGAAATAATAATCTATTAACTGAATTGATTAGGTAAATTGTTAGATTTAGGATTTGAGAAAATTCCAAGTCTAGTTTACTTGCCCATAATCGAGTCGGTTAAACTAAATTAAGAGTCTCAGTTGGTCTAGGCTTTCTATTGAGAGGTAGTTAGCTAATTTAGGCACTTTACTAAATAATAGATAACCGAAAGGAAGTCTCTAAAACCGGTAAACCTAAAATACTTGTAGGATATTATACGTGTCTTCCCGAGAAGGGTTGGGGGTCCTGTTCGGTATACCTTAGAGTTTAGTATTTCAAGATCCTCGTTTCCCATTCACATTATTAATCAATTAAAAGACCAAATCGGTAGTAATAAAAAATCCAACCTAGGTAGCCATTTTACCATCTTTGAATTAATCTCTAATTTAAAAGTTCAATTTAATTAGTTTTAGTTAAGTAATTTAGTTTAATTATAATTTTAGAATTATTAGTGAAACCTACCCCCAAATTAAATAAGTGTGTTAATTGAGTCTAGATCATGTTGTCAATATAATTAGAGAGTCTCGTGGGTTCGATAATCCGGACTTACTTAAACTATTCTACAATTGATCGGTCCACTTGCCGGTTAGTAGTTTAGTAAAATTTAGTAGTCTAGAGTATAATTTGAGTCTAGAATTAGGGTAATTTTAATTGCTTTTAATTAACTACTTTTAGAACATTAAGTTTTTGGCGCCGTTGACGGGGATTCTCTTTGGCAGTTGCATTGATTACTCGATTTAGGCTTAATAGTTTCATATGTGTTTACTGTTTTTGGTTTGCGTCGTAGGAGTCTAAATAATTTAGTTAGTTTAGTTTTTCTTAGTTTAATTATTTTTAGTATCTTTTCTGCATTCTCATACTTGTCTCGTTTCCGGTTTTCAGTGGATGCCCCATACATGTTCGCAAGGACCTCCGCCGAAGCCGCCAACGGACACATCGTCTCCTTTCGCGCCAAAGGTTACTACTTCTTCGTCCTCTTTTTCCGGTTTTTCAGATTCATCTCGTCCTTTTATACCACCCGACTTTGACTTTACACCAAAGCCCTCACCGCCTAATTCCCCATCGCCCCGTATAGTTCATAGAAAGCAAGTCCACCACCGTTTTTCCCATGGCCAATAACCAAACCGTTTACCAACATGCAACCACCGGTTTCACCGTTGCGAACTCCCCAGAACTCTTCCTCCCATGAATAATGACAAATCTTGGCAAATCCCATCTTACATCATAACCGCCATAACAAACTCGTGCCAATTCCACGGTGGTGATGATGAGGATGTGCATAGCCCATATTAACCGCCTTACTCGCCTCTGTCACACTTTCAACATGGGAGGTGCAGGAAACGATGCCCGTTTCCTTCAAGTCTTTCCTTTTTCTCTTGGAGGACGAGCCACCGTCTGGCTTGACTCTCAACCACCCGGTACTTTCACTACTTGGGCTCTCTACGAGATGCTTTCCTTAAGAAATACTTTCCACCCGCAAAAGCATCTCGCCTTCGTGATCAGATCCATTCGTTCTGGATGGAACCTGACGAGCCTTATCATCTAGCCTGGGAGCGTTTCCAAACCTTGGTGTCCCGTTGCTCTCAACACGCTCTGTCCGATTGGGCACTTGTAGAGAAATTCTACAATGATCTCACCCCTGAAACCCGAGCCCCATTTGACACATCTGCTGGTGGACACCTAATGGGAAGAAGACGGTTGTTGAGTGTAACGACCTCTTCGAAAGCTTCACACATTCAGACATAGACTATAGCACTGCGGGCAGGAATTCAATCCCTGTTTCTCGTACTACCCCGGTTAACCAGGGTTTACACCAAGTTAGCTTGGAAACTACGGTAGCGGCTGCATTAGATAGTTTTAAGCGTGAGGTCACTAAGGAGATTCAGGGGTTGAAAAAGAAAGTGGATAGCTGTGAGGTGTGTCGAGGGGGTCATGATACAATAGAGTGTTCCACGCTCACTGTTGAGCAGGGAGAGTTCATTACATGTCAGAGTAGAAGCCAAACGAACCCTTATAATAATAACTCAAATTATAACCCTAACTGGCGTAATAATAATTATAACTTCCACTCTTCCGGTAACCCCTAGTTTCCAATCAGGTTCATATCAAAATAGGGGGCAGGGTCACTACTCTAGTGGAGGTTCAGGTCATACAGGTCAGTTTAGTGGTGGGGGTTCGAATCAAGAGGGTCAGAATAGGAGTGGAGGTTCGGGGGGTAGTCTAGATATGATTAAGGAGCTTTTGTTTCAATTAGTGGTTAAGGATTAAGCCACCCAGAAAACTATAGTGGAACATGATCTTCTATTGAAGAATCAGCAATCCGCACTCTTAGATCTTCATAGGTCAGTAGGTGGTATCGCTAAGCAGCTGCAAGAGCAGCCACACGAACAGTTCTCGGGTAACACGCAACCTAACCCGGCGAACCAACATGCGAAAGCGATAACCACACATAGCTTATAAAAGGGGTTAGAGAGGGGGTAGAATTAGAGGAGCAGGATGAGGAGGTAGATGAGGAGATAGAAATGGAGGCTCCACCTAGGGTGCAAATTAGGCTAGACCCAGCAAGTACCGCACCAAACAGTGGACCTTCAGTCGAGAGTAGGGGAGAAAAGAACCGATAGAGGTTAGGCCATCACCATATGTAGATCCTTCACGCCTACCCTACCTAGCCTCTCTTAAACAACAAAAATATGTTAAGGAATACGAGAATTTCCTTGATATGATTACTCAGTTGAAAATCAATCTCCCGTTCATTGAGGCCCTCCAGCATATGCCTAAATATGTTAAGTTTTTGAAGGATCTTCTTAAACGAAAAGATAGGCTGGGGAGCTTTCAAATGTTCCGTTAACTGGAGGGTGTTATGCCATAGTTCAGAATAAGTTACCCGAAAAACTCACTGATCCGAGTATCTTTACTATTCCATGCTTATTCGGTGGTTCCATCGCTCCAGCGCATGCATTAGCTGATCTAGGGGCTAGCATCAATCTGATTCCCTCCTCTCTTTATGAGAAATTAGGTCTAGGGGATCTCACTCCTACTCGTATGTCACTGTCTCTAGCTGATCGGTCCGTTAAGTATCCGCGGGGAATTATAGAGAACTTGTTAGTTAAGGTTGATAAATTTGTTTTCCCCGTGGATTTCGTCATCTTAGATATGGAGGCCGACGAAAAGATGCCCATCATGTTAGGCCGCCCATTCCTCCGTACCGCGAAAGCGATTATTGATGTTCATGATGGAAAAATCACACTTCGCGTAGGGGATGAAAACGTCACTTTTGAAATCGCTAGGTCGATGCAACACCCGAGCGGTGGAGACAGCGATAGTGGTCCATGTCATTCCGCCTATTTTCACAATTCATTCATGTCGTGTGTAGATCATTGTATCGAGTATATTAGTGGAGTCGATTTAGTGAATGAGGGAGTAGTAGTTAAGGAGAGCGAGAGAGAGGATACCGAGGATGACCCACTATGGATCCCCAGACTTCAGATTTTTGTGAGGTTAGTGCAGCAAGTGAGAGTACTCCTATAGACACTCTAGCTCCCTTAGAGCTTAAGGTCTTTCCCTCCCATTTAGAGTATGCCTTTTTAGGTGAAATTCGAGCTTACCCATTATAAATTGTCAACGGAGGAGAAGGTGAGATTGATAGATATTCTTAAGGAAAATAAGGAGGCCATTGCTTGGAAATTGTCTGATATCAACGGGATTAGGCCTACCTTCTGTACTCACCGGATCCTCATGGAGGATGTCTTTAAGCCTGTGGTGCAACCTCAGAGACGCCTCAACCCGAATATGCAAGAGGTCGTTAAGAAAGAGGTGCTCAAGCTGATGGAAGCCGGTCTCATTTACCCGATATCTGATCTGCATGGAAGAGTCCCACTTAGGTTGTTCCCAAGAATGGGGGGAATGACTGTGGTCATGAATGAGAAAAAGGAACTCATTCGATCGCGTACGGTCACTGGTTTGCGGGTGTGCATTGATTATAGAAAATTAAATGACGCCACCTGAAAAGACCACTTTCCTCTCTCGTTTATCGATCAGATGTTGGAGCGACTCACGGGACAACAATTTTATTGTTTTCTCGACGGGTTCTCATGTTACTTCCAGATCCCCACCGTTCCGGAGGATCAAGAGAAGACAACCTTCACATGTCTTTACGGTACGTACGCCTATCGCCACATGCCCTTTGGACTATGTAATGCTCCAGCTACATTTCAGCGATGCATGGTCGCTATTTTTCAAGATATGATCGAGACTTCGATGGAGGTTTTCATGGATGATTTCTCTGTCTATGGAAACACTTTCGATTAGTGCCTTCTGAACCTTCATGCGATGATGAAGCGGTGTGCAGAGACTAGGCTGATGTTGAACTGGGAGAAGTGTCACTTCATGGTGACAGAGGGGATAGTTCTAGGATACAAGATATCTCGCGCAGGTATAGAGGTTGACAGAGCTAAGATAGATACAATTTCTAGACTTCCTCAGTCGACAAGCGTGAAATCTATCCATAGCTTCCTAGGTCACGCGGGTTTCTATAGACGATTCATTAGGGATTTCTCTAAGATTACAAGACCCATGACTCGACTCCTAGAGAAGGATGTACCCTTCATCTTCGACGAAGAATGCTTGAGGGCTTTTACTATCCTGAAAGAGAAACTCGTGAGTGCCCCTATCCTTGTCTCACCCGATTGGAGCTTGCCCTTCGAGCTCATGTGTGATGCGAGCGACTATGCAGTCGGCGCAATTCTGGGTCAGAGACGAGATAAGCATTTCCACCCCATCTACTACGCTAGCAAAACCCTGAATGACGCTCAAGAAAATTACACCACTACTGAGAAGGAGCTCCTAGCTGTATTTTCGCTTTCGGTAAGTTCCGCTCCTATCTCGTCCTTTCCAAAACCATAGTCTAACTGATTATGCGGCTTTGCGTTACCTCTTCCAAAAGAAGTACACGAAGCCTCGTCTTATTCGATGGATTCTCTTGCTTTCTGAGTTTGATATAGAGATTAAAGATAAGAAGGGAGCGGAGAATGTAGTTGCCGATCATCTATCCCGATTAGAAGATCCAAGTAGAGAAGAAATTAGAGAGGAGGAAACCGGCGATACGTTCCTTCATGAGTCTGTAGAGTTTGTGACGGCGGAGAAGGAGGGTATGTCGTGGTTCTCGGTTTGTCATGTATAGTTTGTAGTATTTTAGTTGGTTTTCATTTTGGTTTGTCAAGAATATATCTACTTTTAATCCAAAGACGTTTTGTAGGTCTTGGTTCGTGAAAGTGGCTGAAAAGACGGGAAAAATGAGCTGAAATGATAAACGTAACCAAGCCGGATGGTAGTTGGAAACCGAGAGAAGAAACGAATCGCAAAACAAGGGAAAATACCCGCTGGCCGTCCATGACCGCATTGTTATAAGCCTCTTGTGACCAGCGAGAGACTGTGAGTTATCCAGAGTTATTTCACTCGGCCGCGGGGCGCGACCGAGATTCTAATCCCTCTCGCGGCCGGCGAGAGGGTAATGTTTCCAGAAAGTTTCGTAAACTTATCATATTTGTGAAAGATAGGTGTATAATTGGAGTTTAACTACAATTACAATTAGACTTAACGAATTGAAGAGTTAGAGAGCAAAAATTCTGGATCTTGAGAGCTGGTAATTGGAGTTGAAGCTGCTAGGAATCATCAAGGTGAAGCAAGAGCTTGAAGACCAAAGGAAACACGGGTTATATTGCGAAATCTTTTCACTTTTAGTTCCTGCTGTTTTATCTTTGATGAATTCTGATTTTAGCTTTGTTTTAATTGTTTTTGAAACCATGTTAGTTGGCTAAACTTATTTTTCTACATAGGTTTTGATTTATTTGTTATGAAAGTATGGAACTTGTTTTGATTTAATGATGTTTGAATGGTGTTTTTAGTGAATTAAACAACTTTGACTTTTTGATTTAGTGTATTTGCATGATTTGAGTTGGCTATTGATTAATTAGTTGTTTTACATAAATCTTGTTGGATGTCTTCCATAGAATAGGTTTGTGTTGATTTTTGGGTCTTGACGGGTTCGGGTAATCGTTCGGTAGATTTGGCCAATGAGGAGGTATGGTCCCATATGACCATACCCTTGCCTACATTTCACAAGGATAACCTTGCATGCAACATGCAATGGTGTGCTTTCCTTGGAATCAATAGGTCGTACAATGAACCTTGTGCGCTCAGCACAACGGTAAATTAGACCAACAACAATAGGTCGTACAATGAGCCTTGCGCACTCAGCGCAACGGTAAATTAGACCAGTACAATCAAGTCACGCAACAGGCCTTGTGTACTTGGCGCAACGGCAAGTTAGACTTACACGCGCAGACTACTAGACCCTGCGCAGAACAACATCCTCTGAGCTGCGAATCCCAAAACCTTGTAAGGACAAGACACACATGAGAAGCACTCATAGTCTTGGACAAAAGGATATATCCCTGCACCCTACACTGGCGGGAAAAACCTTGACAACCTCGAAGTAGGGGTAAGCACTAAGAGGTGTTGGCCATACTCAAGGGTACAACGTGGCATAACTGTGACCAAAGGTTACTCAGCAGGTTTCGTGTGACAGTGCCCATGACCAGTGAGGCAGACGTCAGACCATACACCAACCACGTCTCTGCCAGTGACTGTTCCACGTTCTCCACTTTCGGCTGGCAACAAGCCTGACACCAGAAACGGCTGCCTTTACACGTGGCACCACTCAACATCCGACAAAGCACGCCTCCTGACAGAGGACATTAATTCTCCTGTAGGGAGTATTTAATGTCTGACATAGAGGGACAAAAAGGATGTCTCTGGCTGTATGGGCCGGGCCCAAGGCCCACCAGCACTTCTCCTGAACATACCTTTTTTGGCTATAAATAAGTATCGGATCTCCAGGTAAAAACATGCTTTACAACACCTACATGCTTTGATACGATTAAACACACACAAGCTTACCATTACTTGCAATTACTTTCTACCCACAAATACTTATTCTCACGCTGGAGTGTGGTCACGGAGAAAACCATCCCTTTCCCCGTGGTGAGACTAACCGCGCTGCTAGTTTTACAGATCAGCTGAAGTGAGTTTAAACCCGAAGAGTGAAGCGAAGGGGTAACCTTTTATGCAGATACACCCTGGTTGTGACTTATATATCTCCGGATATCTTTAGGTTCAACTGGTGCTTCTTCATTGGCGCCATCCGCTATCCCCTCACTTTTTCCAGCTTTTTCCTCTCAGTTTCACTTTTTCAAGCTTCGCTTTCATATGGCTGATTTCCCATCAAAAACCCCATGAGGTCCTCGAGTCGAAGGCAAGAACCCAGTTCATGCCTCTCGTATCGACGGACAAGTAAGGGTAGATTCTTCCGAAGATACCGGAGCTCAACACGGCTCTGGCCGTATAAACATCCCGGTCACTCCCGGAGCTCAACTAGAGACTCCCTTTGTACCGATCACATCGGTCTTACCCCGGCGAGACCCCGATGTCATGGTTCATAAAGTCTCAGACGGCCCTGAATGTCGTCTATGCGCAACTCTGGTGCGCAGACAAACACCCTTGCTGTCCCATTGCAGCCCAACGTTCAGGTGCATGTTTCGCCTACACCAAGGATTTTGAGTTACGACTCTCCAGCTGGGGCGAGCGCACCGTATAGTCTCCATCCCCAGGAGATGTAGTACTCACAACCTCCGCCTAAACCGGAGTCTCGTTCCCCTAGACGAGCATCTGTCCATTCACGGTTGGGCCCGCGTCCCCAAGGGAGCGGTACACCCAGCGTGAGGAAGACAAAACCTACGGTGAAGGTGATAGCGCTAGCGTTTTTCACTGGATACCCAAGAATCATGCGGCGTACATATCCGCTCCACGCGGCGCGTACAACTTGGAAATTACAACTTGATCTACCGACCGGCGGACGCAGCAGAGCACTCCAAGTTTATCACGGAGATAGCGCTCGCACCATTGGAGCGTGCAAAACTGCCCTCCAATGTCGGGAAATACAACGGGTTGACTGACCCGGACGATCACCTGCGTCTCTTCACCGGCGCAGGACTGATTGATGGATGGACACTACCGATGTGGTGTCACCAGTTCGTTCAAACCCTCGTAGGTGCTGTACGCCTGTGGTTTGATAATCTGCCCATGGGCAAACTCGCGTCCTGGAACGACTTGAAAGATAAGTTCCTGGCGCATTTCAGCCAACAAAGGCGTTAGTCAGAGACTCTTCTGACATAATGAATATTTAGCGGCGGGACGATGAAAGTCTTGAAGACTTCATCACCCGCTACAACAAAGAGGTGCTGGAGATTGGGGATGTGCTTGAATACCTGATTCGTGAACAGTTCAAGTACGCCGTACGCTGTGATGAGATAATCAAAGTCTTGTTGGGAGAAACTTATGGCAACGGCAAAGGTCTACGCGTAAACGGAGCGCAACCTCAACAATAGTAGACCACCTCTACCTCACCACCGTCCCCAAGACTTGAGTAGGAGTTTTGGGAAAAAGAATAAAGGGTGGAGGGACCACAGCCAGAACCATCCCCACACACCGGTTGACGCTCCGCGCGACCATTAATAAGCTCGCCACCTGGTGAGCAATAAAGCAAGATAATCGCGACCGTCAGTGGACTCCATTGACGAAGACACAGGCGGATGTCTCAGCACAGAAGACCATCAGTTCAAATAACCACCGTCGATGCGCAATAAGAAGGGTCAAGACCCCAACCTCTTCTGCGATTATCACAAAGACACGGGGCACACAACTAATAATTGCATCTCCCTGCGCATGGAGATTGAAAAAGTACTTAAGAGTGGGAAGCTCACCCACTTATTGCAAAACGTGCGCAAGGAGGTGCGCCAAATCACTCGAGGCGGTGAGGGCCCGAGTAACAAAAAAGTGAAGTCTGTTCATATGATTCAGGGTGGTCCTTCGCGCAAGCGGAGTCACCAGAAGAGCTGCACGTCTCACTGGCGTGAGCAGTAGGTCATCTTCCCTGTCGTCCCCGGGGGTCCACAGGAAGACAGACCGGTGGTGATAACTGGTATTTTCGGTCACTACCGCACCGACTACATGTTCATAGACCCTGGGAGCTCCATGGACATTATATATGAATAGTGCTTCTAGCAACTCGACCCGGAGGACAAAGCACGCCTGGAGCCGGTGGACTTCCCACTCACTAGTTTCTGTAATGTGGCCTTTTTTTCCTTTGGGACAGATTTCTTTCCCGGTGACTCACTCTGATGGGCGCCACACTCGCACCATCTAGGTCAATTTCATGGTCATGCTCGCAACCTCGCGCTATGACGTACTATTAGGATGATGCGCCCATCGGGATTTCAGCATGATCACTTCCATCCCTCATGCCGCTTGCGGTTTTCCCACGGAAACCGGAGTGGCCATCATGTATGCAAGAAAGGAGGTCATGTATGTGGATGAGGAACCGCCAATAAAGCAACCCAAGCCATCATCCAACAGTGAGCCAGAAAAGTGGGTGCTCAACAGTAAGTACCCGGAACAAACTGTGCTCTTGGGACCCGCCATGACTCCCGCAGTTAAGGCGCGGTTGAAATAGTTGTTGTTCCGAAATTCTGATATTTTTGCATGGTCACCGACAGATATGATAGGGGTGCCAAGGGAAATAGCTGAGCATGCATTGCACATATTCTCTTCAGTTCAGCCTGTCGTTCAGAAAAAGCGCAGCTTCGGGCCTGAAAAGAACCGCGCTCTGAACGAGCAGGTCACAGAGCTTCTCCAAGCAGGAATCATCCGAGAAGTACGTTATCAGACATGTGTAGCCAACCTAGACATGGTCCACAAGTCCAAGGGCAGTTGGCGCATGTGCGTCGATTTCAAGGATCTCAACAAGGCATGTCCCAAGGACTGCTACGCCTTACCGGAAATCGATAAAAAGGTGGACTCTCTTGCTTCATTCAGGTGGAAATGTTTCCATGATTGCTACAAGGGCTACCACCAGATCCAAATGAAGAAAGAAGACGAGGACAAGAATGCTTTTCGAACAGATAAGGGCATTTACTGTTATACAAAGATGCCCTTTGGATTGCGCAATGCAGGAGCCACCTATCAACGTTTAATGGACCATGTCTTCGGGGATGACATTGGTGAAACCGTGGAAGTATACATTGATGACCTAGTCATCATGAGCTCGGATGAGGAGAAGATGCTGGAAAACATCCAAAAAAACGTTTGCCTCCTTGCGCAAGGCAAATATGAAGCTGAACCCCAAGTGCTCTTTTGGAATGGAGGAAGGCAAATTCTTGGGATTCATCATGACGCACGATGGCTTCAAAGTCGATCCCGATAAAGTGGAAGCAATTCAGCGTATGCCATCACCCTCAACTATCAAAGAAATGTAACAGTTGGCAGGGCGGCTGGCTGCGGTGAACAGGTTCTTGTCCAACCACGCGATGAAGTCCTTCCCATTCATCAGCACTCTACGGAATTGTTTGAAGAAGAACAAGTTTCAGTGGACTCCGGATGCGGAGAAAGCCTTCACCCAAATGAAGGAATGCTTGATTCAGCTATCAAGGCTCACTGCGCCGCAGAAGAACGAGCTACTGATACTTTACCTTTCCGCATCAGATATCGCTCTAGGAGCAGTCCTGCTAGTAGAACGCGCAGGAGTTCAAACTCCGATCTACTTCGTCAGCAAGATGCTTACTGAGCCAGAGACTCGATATCCCATGATGGAAAAGCTAGCTCTAGCTTTAGTCCATGCATCCCGGCGGTTGCGCCGATATTTTTCAGGCCACGAAATAACATTCTCTCGAACTACCATCTAGGCCAAATTTTGTCTAAACGAGATATATCTGGTCGCCCAGCAAAGTGGGTCATCGAGCTTGGTGGATACAATGTCGTGTATAAACCACGACCAGCAATAAAGGGCCAGATATTGGCTGATTTGATCGCGGAAGTCCCGCGGAATAAAGCGCAGGAATGTGAAGAAGTACAGAATCCAACGCCAGTTACGGATGACCGCGCATGATACGTCACACCGATGGCGCATCCAAGGATGATGGCGCAGGGGCATGCCTCCTTTTAATAAGCCCCGATGATCAAGAATTCACCTATGCCATTAGATTGGATTTTAAAAGCACAAATAATGAAGCGTAATACGAAGCATTCCTGGTAGGTCTTCGGTTAGCAATCAAAATGGGTGCGCAGAATTTGGAGGCCCATGTCGACTCACTCCTAGTCGCCGGACAGGTCAACGGCATGTACGGTGCAAAGGGCGAGGTAATGGCCTCGTATCTAGAACAGGCACAAGCCTTGATAACAAAATTCCAACATTTCAAGATAACCCATGTCAACTGAAGCGAGAACAAACATGCCAACGCTCTCAGCAAGTTAGCTGCTACAAGCTTCAAGCACATTGCGCACGAGGTGCGCATTGAGGTACTAAAAAACTCTTCAGTTCCTTTACGACAAGTCAACAACATCGAAGTGGGAAATCCATCTTGGATGTCTCCCATCATCATGTTCTTGCAACACGGGAGCCTCCCCGAAAACAAAGCGGAAGCCAGGAAGGTCCAGAACAAGGCGCTCAACTATGAACGGCAGACGATATCTTATACCGGAAGTCATACCTTGGGCGCTCCTCCGCTACGTTGATACGCAAGACGACAAGTACTTGATCCGTGAAATACATGACGGGTTATGCGGAATTCACGCCGGCTTACACATGGTCGTGGCAAAGATCATGAACGTCGGGTACTATGGCTTGACATGCACCTTGATGCAGTTGAAATCTTACGTAAATGCGCATCATGCCAGCGTCATGCTCCAAAGACATTGCACCCCAAGAATCCTTTGATCCCAGTGACAACAGCGTGGCCCTTTCAGCAATGGACAATCGATATGGTGGGACCATTCCCAGACACTCCAGGCGCGGTGAAATTCATAATCGTTGCGGTCAATTATTTCACCAAATGGGTAGAAGCCAAACCTCTTGCATCCACCACGGCAACTGTAGTGCGAAAGTTTATATGGGAACACATCATATGTCGCTTTGGCTACCCTTGCGCATAGTCACTGACAACGGTCCCAATTTCGCAGCCGAAGAGCTACAACAATGGATGAAAGAGATGCATATCGAACACGTTTTCACTTCGGTCGCGCATCCCCAAGGGAAAGGCCAAGTAGAAAGAGTTAACAAAAGCATAGTCGAAGGAATCAAGACAAGGTTGGGAACAGCGCGTAGAGGCTGGGTAGATGAGCTGCCAAGTATCCTATGGGCTCATTGAACCATGCCTAAAACCAGCACGGGCGAAACTCCTTTTAGCCTTGTGTATGGGACGGAGGTAGTGATTCCAGCAGAGATAGGCCTCCCATCACCACACATGTTAGCTGCGCAAAGACAAAACAATGAAGACGAGCGCATACTTGACTTGGACTTACTAGAAGAAAGGCGTGAGAACGTTGCCATCGATGAAGCAAAATACAAGTCCAAGCTCGAAAAATATCACAACACGTGAGTCCGCATATGTACCTTTCTACCCGGTGACTTTGTTCTACGCGACAATGAGGCCTCTAACGCCAAATGTCCTGGAGAAATTACTCCTAAATGGGAAGGTCCTTATGTTATTCATGAAGTCCTGGGAAAAGGCGCGTATGCCCTTAAACGCCTAGACGGAACAAATATCCATAGGACATGGAATGCGCAACAGCTAAGGAGGTGCTACATGTAAACTTGCAAGTTCATTATCTCTTGTCTACTTTAAAGTACGGCTCTCATGCCCAATTATGGAATAAAGACAAGAGTTACTTGATTTATTTTTATCTTAATGTTTTGTTACAAATGCGCGGAACCATTTGGGTATACGCAAAAACACCTTGGTGCACAATGACTCGTAAAACATACGTCACTGCCTATGAAGCACACATAGGAGCTGATATCCATGTGCGAATTCATTACCAGTTTCATTCGCTATACCTACACGAAGTTGGTCCATTTCATGCAAATATTGTAACAAAGAAGAAACATTTCATTAAAAGATAAAAATATGTACAAAACCGTGCAAAGCGCGACACAATCAATGACCCTACAAGATATTACATGAAGCATCCTACGCTAGCCTTCTTCTTCAGCAGTGGCCTCAGCTTCTTCCGAGAAGATATCCTTCAAGCGGTCGATGAAATCATCATGGGTAAGCGCTTCACTCACCAATTCCAACGCCGGGATATCAAGACGGTTATACCCTTGCTGCGCCTTCTCGAAGACATCTCCGGTATTAACTCCATGAGTGGAGGCATGACTGGAATCTCATGGAATGTTCAAGGCATGAGTGACCTGTTGCGCGCACTCAGCATAGCCTTGCGCATGCCCATCATGGCGTAGCAACCACTTGCTTGGCTACTGCACCATCCAACTCCGCAGAGTTCAACATGGAATCGGCAATCTGCAAATTCAAAGGAAAGTTCATAGCCATTACATAAAGATAAAAAAAATAAACGAAACACTTACATGGCCAATCCCATGCTGCTGAAGCCACAACATGTTGTTGGTGAACGACTCCACCAACGACTCGGAGATGGTGCGGGAACTTTCAGAACCCTCCATTTTTTTCTCACCTTCCTCCACCTTCGCCTCCGCCAACCGCAGCCTGCGCAGAAGCTCAGCATTCTCCACAGATGGTGCTTGGAGATCTTTTCAAGCGCTCGCTAAAGCAGCGCAAGCTCCGACCTGTTCGTTCACAACAAGGTTAGCATCATAACTTAGTAACATTAAAAGGGAATAAACATAAGACAAGGGGGTACCTCTCTCTGCTCACTGTGCTCGCGTTGCACACTAGCTTGTGCAGCCGTGGCAGCCGCCGCCTCTTTTTCTTTCCTCTCGCGCGCTGCATCAGCGCGCAATTGGGCCAGTTCATCCCTCAGGGATTTCTTCTCCCTGTTCTCCCTTTCACAAGCCTCCTTCCACAACTTGCGCTCCTCAGCAAGTTTGGCATCCGAGGCTTAGGCCTGATTCTTCCACCATTGCGCGGACTACCCTTCAATTCGCTGGTTATCGGCGAAGGCAGTCTCCTTTGCCAACACTGCAGCTTCAAGCGCAACCACTTGGACTCGCTCTTTACCAAAGGTCTCTTGAGCAGCCTTAAGATCTTTCTTTTGCTTCACCAGGCCCCACCATTCACGAACAATCTTGTAGGTTACAGAGGCGGACCTGGCAGCTGCCTGGAGGTACGTATGATACGTCTCTTATTCTTCACGATCACAAAGCAAGCGTACCTCTGCTGGGGGAAAAGCTCTCTTAAAGAATTCACGGCACGCTGGCCAGTGAGAAAAGTCGTCTCCTTTCTCTAATTTCCATACAGGAGTGTGGATCTCTTCAGCTTGAGCGGAGGAGAATGACCTATAATAATAATAATCCCCTGGAGTTTCATCCGGGCGGATGGGAGACAAATCAAGGGCGACAGACCCTGCGCCACCCTCGGGTAACGGTTCCATCACATGCTCCCCTTGTGGAGTACTGGTCTGAGCATCTTCGGCAGACGCCGTTCCCAATGGCTCCGCCTCACCAACATTAACCGCGCTACCCAGATGCGCGCGTTCTGCCCCCACCACAACGGGTTCTTGCAAAGCGAACCCTGATTCTTCCACTTCCACAGAAGGTTCCCAAGATCCACCCGTGATTCCTCAACAACAATCACAGGCTCTTCAATATCCAGCTATGGTTGCGTCAATGGAACACCCGAAGTTTCCAAAACCGGAGAACCCACATTAGTACCCATACCAAAACCTTCCACCTCCACGTGAGGCCCCTCCCTCACGCCGACCGGTTCTTCTGCCCCAGCAGCAGAGCTCCCGCCTTGACCAACGGCCTGGGTCATGGGGGAATCACATGTGCCGGAATCCACAAAAACCGGCTCATCCCCACTGTATAACAACAAAAGTTAGTCATGTACAACATGAAAACCGGAAGAAAATATCGAAGGGTATAGAGATTTACCAAGGGATATTCTAGAAGTTAACAACCCTAGATCCGCCTGCTTCCCAAAATGTTTCCACGCAACCTTTTTAGGAGGTTGCGCGGAGAGGTCCTCCTTCGGACGCCTTTTTTTTCTTCAGAGGCACTTCTGGGACCTCCTCAGCATCCTCCGAGCTAGCAGGTATGGCGATAGGGATAACCGCCTGCTTTGGTGCAGCCCTCTTTGCACCTATAGGTTCAAGACCTTCCCATGAGTTAGAAATGACCACATAAGCTTTCCACTTATCAGTAACAACGCGCTTACCTTTGGGAGGGCCTGCCCCGGGTTTAGATGCCTTTCCTTCTACCATCGCGCTCGACCCTGCGCGTCGCTTCTTTTTGGGATCTGGACCAATGCCCAAATCTCCCAGAGTGCCTGCATGTAAACAAGAACAACAAATATATCACCTGAAACAGTGCATAATTAAACAACCAAGACTCACCAGTTTGCGGCGCGACGGCCTCCAGGTCCCCATCCTTGACTAGGGTAAAATTGCCTAGGACCTGCGCATACCAGGTGGGCTCATCCGGCCCCAAGCAGAGCTTCTCAATCCGCCACTCGTTCATTTGGAAGGCGTCAAGGAAAAGGGGGCTCCTACAAGAAAACACGGGCACATTAGCCAAGACACAACCCAAAATTCAAGGGAACACAATGGAACGAGAATACTTACTCCTGTTACCCTCCACATATACTGGTCGAGACCGGCAGTCAGGTCCCCACAGTAGGCTCATCCCCGCCGCCACTACTATCCTCTCCGGCAGCTGAATCGCCAGGATCTCTTTCAAATCACAATACCAGGGGTCCAACACTGGTATTGGTAGGGTCTCCGCCGGAATCTCTTCCGGCCCCTGGAACGCCAAAGGCATAGGTATAACACCGGCCTTCACAAAAAAGAATTTTACCTTCCAGTCATGGAAGGACTTGGGGGGAGAGAGCAAAATCTTCGTGCCTGCGCATGGTGCTAAAAAGAATAAAACCAATTGAACAATGGAGTTGATAAAAAATACGAAAACGATCGACGGTCCCGTCGACCGGCAAAGAAACTCGAAGTGCTTGATTCTCACCATTCCCGTCGGATTCAACTGGGAAAGGTGGAAGCCATAGTGTACTGCAGCACTTCCAGGAAAAATTTGGTGGCGGGAAACCGAAAGTTCCCTCACCAAAGAAATCATAAAATAGGGTGATGTAGCCCGCCGGAGCTTCGGCGGCTGTCTCACCCTCAGCCGGCAACCCAATATCCCAAGTGGGAGGCAATCGGAAACTAGACACAAGATCATCAAGAGCCTGCCGGCTCAACTTACAAGCCGGCAACGGAGGCGCAACACCAACACCAGAGGCAGCCTGAGGCCCTCTAGACACCATTAGAAATCAAGAAAAGAAGAAAGTTTTTGAAGACAACTTTTAAGAACGCAAGAATTCAAAGAATGCAGAGAAGAGAATAAAAGAAAACTTGAAGGAATGAGGAAACCCTAACCGGGGCACCCCTATTTATGGTGCTCGTATTTAATGCGCTTGGAGAACGTGTCTCACACGTGGTAATAGCAACCAATCACAAACAGACGCGTGGCGAGCAAGTGGGTAATGACGGTTAACGTGCGCGCGTGGCCACCACGCTCTCTGCCAATTCTTAATGAATGGCAGACGAAGCGGCTGAGTGCACGCTACAGCTGTCAGACGTCTTTTCAACTCCCATTTTTTCTCACCAACTCACCTGCAACGTCAGAAGATCAGATTTTCGAATTCCAAGAGCTTGATGATGTCATTTCCTTCATATAAACGTTTCCTCTCAACACTGATCAGAATTTCGCCATCACATTAACGGCGCAAACAACAACTCTTTTAGTCCAGCACTCCTCCCACCTTACAACATGCGCGTACGAGCAGCACTGGACTGGGGGGACTTGAGGAGGTATGGTCCCAAATGACCATACCCTTGCCTACATTTCACAGGATAACCTTGCATGCAATGTGCAAGGGTGCGCTTTCGTTGGAATCAATAGGTCATACAATGAACCTTGCGCGTTCAGCACAACGGTAAATTAGACCAACAATAATAGGTCGTACAATGAGCCTTGCGCACTCAGCGTAACGGCAAATTAGACCAGTACAATCAAGTCACACAACGAGCCTTGTGTACTTGGCGTAACGGCAAGTTAGACTTACACGCGCAGACTACTAGACCTTGCGCAGAACAACATCCCTCTGAGCTGCGAATCCCAAAACCTTGCAAGGACAAGACACACATGAGAAGCACCTCATAGTCTTGGGACAAAAGGATATACCCCTGACACCCTGCACTGGCGGGAAAAACCTTGACAGCCTCGCTGAAGGGGTAAGCACTAAGAGGTGTTGACCATACCCAAGGGTACAAAGTGGCAGAACTGTGACCAAAGGTTACTCGGCAGGCTGCGTGTGATAGTGCCCATGACTAGTGAGGCAGACGTCAGACCATACACCAACCACATCTCTGCCAGTGACTGTTCCACGTTCTCCACGTCTCTACTTGTGACAGTGCCCTTGGATGTTGCTTGGTCTTCGGTCTTCGGTCTTTTTGGTCTTTAGACTTTGGTCTTCACATAGAATGGTTTGGAGTATCAACAAACTCCCCCTGAAGATCTGCTATCAATTGATAGATCTGTTATCCAATGATTAGAGCATCAGGTCTTCGAACTTCTTAGAAATTTCAAATCTTTCTTGTTTCCTCTTCTGACTTGCCAGATTTCTTTATTGCTGGTCTTTGTTCATGTTCTTTTGTATCAATCTGTACTTAATAGACAAATATAATTAGAACACAACTTTCTCAAGGGATACACATGAAAGACTTATCATAAAATCTTCGTATGATTGTATTCTCTGAACGAGATACACACACTCGTATGAATTCTAGCAGCAGATTTGAGAAAAACAAGTGACCAAGTCAATCAAGTGACCAGGTTCATCCGTATGAGATACACACACTCAAACGAATTTCAGATTTTGGTTTTCTTTGATGGATTACTTGTTGCAAGATATTACTTTATGAAGTTGCGATATCAAACAAATGGTTTTCTGGCGTATATTGATAGAAACTTTCGAGTATCAACTTTGGCTAACTTTCAAAAAGTAGTTACATAAGCAACTAATTAAACTAGACTTAAAGACTAAATATACAGATAAACTATATATCTATTTAACAATCTTTTTCGAGTTTCAAGGTAAAAGAATCATACCAGCATTTTAACCTTTGTCAAAGACGGTATTAGGTTTTCAAAATTAAACAGATAAGTATTCAACTATGGTTATCGATATTGTTGTCCGCGTAAGCTCAGACTTGTAATCATGATTAGGAGATATGATTAAGGTATGGATTTATACTTACTAGCCGGTGTTCAACCACATCACGACACATTCCCGTATCAATATATGCACAAGAGAAAATCTTACCGGTGAGTATACTGCTTTATCATCTGTTTTGATGTATATGTATGATGTGAGATACTCACTTATTTTTGATTGAAAACAAGCCCTTTGTGATTTAATCACTTATTGATGAAGAACTTGATTTTCATATGAATGCAGGGCATAGGAGTAAGTCCGTGAACAGGTTAGTACCATCGTACCGACAAAGAGACGAACTTAGCTCCCGCATAAAGCTGTGATATTTTATCACTTATTTTGGGGATGTGATATTTTTATCACTTATTTGAAGGTCAAATGCGGTATGTACACGTATGTATGATATCATGGAAGTTCTTAGACTTGCGCCACCGTTATTTTTTGGCAAAAGATTCAACCATGATACCCAGATGATAAGCCAGCATAAAGACCGTATATCTCAGAACCTCGGCACTCTATCAAACGAAATTTCGGTACCAAGACCATATGCCAATGAATGGTTACCACCTGGCGTTCTGTCTGTTAAGTTTTTATCAACCTGCACATTTTAACTTGATTATGAGCCTACCCATACATCATTAGCAAAGCTACTTATCAATCTTCTTTCTATGCTTTTAACCATTTCTGACAGATTTACCGGTGAATTTCATCATCTTCAAGTTATCCAAGAAACTCATTTTTTATTTTTCTGAATTTTCTCCCCCTTAACAAAGAAGGTAAATACAAGACATATTTTTGTATTTCTTGAAATTTACTCCCCCCTAAAATATAAAACTGAAAATCTTTTGTAGTTTTAGATTTTTAGAAAGTATTTACAAAAATAGTTAGCCATGATTGAGTTACTCGGATTTCACCTTAATGCCATTGACCAAAAGTAGATAATCAAAACGTGATTTATCAAAGGCTTTGGTAAAAAGGTCGGCACGTTGGTGATCAGTGTGGATTTTAACAACATCGATAAGTCTCTTTTCATAACAATCTCGTATGAAATGATACTTTATCTCAATTTTTTTTTGAATGCTGTACAGGATTCCGAGTGATCTGCAAAGCAGCTTCATTATCAACAAAAACAGGAGTAGTAAGAAATTCAAAACCGTAGTCGTGCATTTGCTGTTGAATCCATAGAACTTGAGAGCAGCAACTAGAAGCTGAAATATACTCAGCCTCACATGTTGATGTAGCTACACAAGTCTGCTTTTTGCATTGCCACGTGACTGAGTGATTTCCCAAGAACTGACATCCTGTTGTTGTTGACTTTGCATCGATTTTGCAGCCGCCATGATCAGAATCACTGAATGCTGTCAGATCAAAGTTATCATCCTTAGGGTACCATAGACCAGTGTCAGGTCGACCCTTTAGATAACGAAAGATCCTTTTCACAGCCATCAAGTGAGAAACTTTCGGACTAGACTGATAGCGCGCCAGAAGGCATGTTGGGTACATTATGTCGGGTCTTGAAGTAGTAAGATACATGAGAGATCCGATCATACCACGATAGAGAGATGGTTCTACATGTTCACCCATTCCGTCTGGAGTAATCCCATGATTTTGAGCTAATGGAGTTCCCAAAGGTTTTGAGTCATCCATCTGAAATCGCTTGAGAAAATCTCTGACGTACTTGGTTTGATGGATAAAGATCCCTTCCTTTGATTGCTGAACCTGCAAACCTAGAAAGAAAGTCATTTCTTCCATAGCACTCATCTCGAACTTCTCCTGCATAACATGTTCGAATTCTTTGCACATTCGAGTGTTAGTAGACCCAAATATAATATCATCAACATAAACCTGTACTAGCAGCAAGTCCTTGTCCTGTTCCTTGATGAAGAGAGTACAGTCGATCAGGCCTCGTCGAAAACCATTCTTCAACAGATAGGTAGACAACGTTTCATACCAAGCCCTCGGAGCTTGATGAAGACCATATAACGCCTTGTTGAGAAGCCAAACCTTGTCAGGATGGAGATGATCTTCAAAACCTGGCGGTTGCTCAACATATACTTCCTCTTCTACCACACCATGAAGAAATGCACTCTTCACATCCATCTGATAAACGGTGAACTTCTTGAAGGACGCATAAGCCAAAACGATTCTTATGGCCTCAAGTCGTGCAACCGGTGCATAAACTTCATTGTAATCAATCCCTTCGACCTGATTAAAACCTTGAACAACCAATCGCGCTTTGTTTCTTACAACAACACCTCGGTCATCCTTCTTGCACTTGTACACCCATCGTGTACCAATCTTCTTGTAGTTGTTAGGCCTGTCAACCAATTTCCAGACGCCTAACTTCTGAAACTGCTGAAGTTCTTCCTGCATGGCTTCAACCCAAGAGTCTTCTTTCATTGCCTACTTCCAAGATTTTGGTTCTACTTGGCACACATAGCAGGCAAAAGACCAATCCTTCAGACCACCAGATTCCCTGATTTCCGAATACAATCCAGCATTCTGGTTGTTTTGAAGCTGATTACGAGTCTGCACACCACTCTGGACATCTCCAATAATATTCTGCTGAGGATGGATATTATGAATTCGAGTTTCTGGCACATCAGGAACTCGAGAGTTGATATCCAAATTGTTGATATTCAGATCAACAGTTAAATCGATAGCTGGATTTGATGACGATGTAGATGCCTGGCCTTCAGTCGTTCCTTGAGGTTGAATATTTGACGTACCATCCTGAAAATCCAGGAACCGCACCAGAGGAAGCTTCATTAGCATCATGAAACTCAGCGTCTTTTGATGAAACATTATAATCCTCATCGTCTTTGAATTCCTCATTTTGAACAAGATTGTTAACCGAAGTCGACACTTGAGGGTTAACAATAATTGGTCGAACTAATGATGAGTCTACTGCAGTATCACTTTCTAATAACATCTGAGCAGAAGCTATTGCATCATCAAAAGTTGGCAGATTAAAGGAGTCAAACAGCCCATCATAGTTAAACATCCAAGGAGCACCCGGAGCTCTAACCGCTTCTGTATATCTTTGAACCTTAACTTCACCCCATTCTTCAATCTTCTTCGAAGATAAATTCCACACCCGGAAATTAGGAGTAGCATATCCAAGAAAGAAGCCTTCGATAGCCTTGGGACCAAACTTTCCATGTGGGTCGATCATAGTGCATGGAGCTCCAAAAGGTTCTAAGAAAGAAACATCTGGTTTCCTTTTATGTAATAACTCAAAGAATGTCTTCCCATGTATTTTCACCGTCAGAACTCTATTCATCATATAAACGCGGTAGCAACAGCTTCTCCCCAAAATTGAACGGGAAGTTCTCATTCTACTAACATGGTTCTTGCAGTTTCAATAAGAGTTCTATTCTTCCTCTCAGCGACGCCATTTTGTTGTGGAGTGTATCGAGAACTGTACTCATGCAAAATACCTTTTGAGGAACAGTACTCATCCATAACTTGATTCTTAAATTCCGTGCCATTATCGCTTCTGATTCTCCTTACCTTCAGATTGTACAAATTTCCAGCAGAGTCAGGAGATTCTTGAGGATAGTAGGAACTTCACTCTTGTGTGCCAACATGTTTACCCATGAGAATCTGGAATAGTCATCAGTAACTACCAGACAATAAGAATCACCAAAGGTTGTCTTGTGTTTAATAGGTCTATATGAAGACGTTCCAGTGGCATATTCACAGTGTTGATCTTCTTCACGGGATGAGACTTTCTCGCTTGCTTCCCTTTTTGGCATGATACACAAAAGTCTTGAAGATGAAAATTCTTCATTGGTACACCATTCACTAGATTGTTCTTCACCAAATAGTTCATTTTTCTCAGGTGAATGTGTCCCATACGTCTATGCCAAGAGATTGATTCCTTCTCGGTGGCTTTAGAGACAAAAACATGTGACCTGTGCAGATGTTGTAATAGCTTGGCTCATATTGGAGCCGACAGGAGGATCCATTCCTTCGGGATCTAGAATCCAGGCTTCAGCACATAACATCCGGCATCATCAAAATGTACCATGAACTTCTTGTCGCAAATTTGAGAAACGCTAAGAAGATTGTGATCAATTTGACGCACATAATTGATCTTGTCGAAGCTCACAACACAATTGGAAACCATTCCTTCTCGAGTGATGTATCCACCTTTGTCACCAGCAAAAGCAACATAACCACCCCTTATGCTTTTCACATCATATAGGAGCCGCAAGTCGCCCGTCATGTGCCTTGATGCTCCACTGTCAACAATCCAATGACTGTTTACAGTTCCTCCTGGAACACCCTGCACATTCCACAAACAATATTAGTTTGAGATGGGGACCCAAGCCTTAGTGGTCTTGGGTCGTCCCTTATCATTGAGAAATGTAATCTCAATTTCTTGATGATTAACAAACAGAGAAACTCCTTTTGAACCATTACTGGTCTTCTGTTTCCAAGATCCTTGTTTATTACCGGATTTACTATTATTTACAGTTTTAACAGTGTCTAGTTTTATTGACTTTGAAGATCTTTGATCCTTTTTCAAAGAATCCGATTTTAAAGCTTTCTCAACTGCTTTTACTTGTTTACGTTTTTGTTTCTCTTTTTGATCTTTAATAATTCGTTTATCTTGTGTCGGAGAAACAGATTTACGTTTGCAAGTTGTTTCATGAGGGGTTTTCTCTATACATCTTGATTTGGCTGGATTTTGACAATCCTTTATAATGTGGCCAAATTCTCCACATTTGAAACAAGTTCTCCTTTCAACAAAACTAGGAGATCGTGTTTCTCGGCTTGATGTTGAATTTGTGGATCCTGAGTTACTGGGTTCATTTTCATTACATCCATCAGTGTGTTGGGTGTAATTGTTTTGACTATTTCTTTTCAAAATCTTAACTTTCTTTACAAAATCAACATTAGATTTTCCTTGAAAAGTTTCGACTTTATCGGTACCTTTAGAACTCACAAATTTAACAGTTTTAGCCTTTTTCTGGTAACGAGAGCCTTTTGCTTCAACCTTCGATTGAGAAACTGTAGACTTTTCAACTCGCTTACATTGTTTTTCTTTGAAGCGGATAATGGTTGTGTTTTGGTCGGCCTTTTCTTTTCTACAGTTTGGTTGTTGACTATTCAAAAACCTGATCTATAGAGATTGGATTTACGTTTTTAATTGAAAAATTTTTGTTTGAATAGATTTTCTTATCTCCAACCAAAGTATATAACACATTATCTACTTCTTATGTAGACACACTTGTCTTCACAGATTTCTTAGGAACTGTCTCTTGATTCTCAATAGATTGAGTACTAGGAGTAGCAGAAGATTCTACTCTTTTCCTTTCATCAAGAGGCTGATCCTGTTCACCATTTCTTGATTCATCATCTGATGTATCATCCTCTTCTTCATCAGACGATGAACTTTCTGGCTTGCTTGGTTCTTGTGAGGAATTGCCTAGCTTGAACCCTAACCATGCTGCAAATTCCTCAGGATTCAAAGGTACAGAGGGTTCAAAACGAGGCATCTCCTCTTCATCAGGCATTTTGGTATAGTTGTGTTTCATTGGGGGTGGACACGACTTATACCCTATGCATTGAGCATCTACCTGTAGTTTTTTAGCTTCAATGATATGATCAAGCACATATTGGGAGTTAGAATAACTTTCCAATTTGCGTTTGATCAAATCATATTCACATTTGGTGATGGCTAACTCTTTCTTTGTTTTTTCTAGGAGATTATTGTAGTTATTAATTCCTGTCTGTTTATTCAAAACTGTTTTTGTCAATTCAGAAACACTTTTCTTAAGGGTTTCTATTACAGATTTGAATTCTTTTTCATTTCTAGTTAGTGCCAAGTTCGCCTCTTTGCATTTTGATAGTTCAACAACTAAATTCTGATTATGACTGTTGACGGTTTCATATTTTATTTTCAATTCAACACAGTCATTACAAATAGTAGGAGGTTCAGAATTTACCTGTTTTGAAGAACCTTCAACATTTGCCATAAAGGCAGTGTGATGAGGAAAAACTGCACCATCTGTAGAGAGTGACTCTGTCTCTTTTTCCGCAGCTTCTACATTCCTCGTCATACTTACCTTTTCACTTTTCAACATCTCAGCTTCACTCAGCAACTCTTCAACCTCAGCATCACTTCCTTTCTTCACATCAGAATCAGATCCATAACCATCTGAACTTGAACATTCTTCATCAGAACTACCAGCATCCCCAGGTGTATCATCGTTATTTGGAGTATTGATGCTGTGATCATGCTTGATTTGATCCACGATCTTCGCATAGCATGCGGTTCTTCCATTGTTCTCAGTTCCCAACTGTACTGACCAATCGCATCCTTCATCAAATTGAACTACCAAAGCTCTATGCGTGTTTTTAGGTCCTGATTGATTGGTGTTGTTAGAGTTACCAACAACTACTATTCTTTTTTCATTGTTGTACTGTGCTGTGTTGGATGGTTGAGACTGATTACGAAAGGGGTTGTGATTTCCATCCTTGCTGGGCTTGTGCATTCCCGCTTGAAGTGACCTCTTTCTCCACAGTTGAAGCAAGTAACAACGGTTTTGTCAAAGCCGTATTTTGTATCCTTCTTGCTTTCCAAACTGGTTCTCCCCATTCTTCTCATATAATCCTTCGCTCTTCTCATAGCGCTTGCAAATGCCCACTTGATGTCCATCAGCTCCATTTCATCTCGTTCAATTTCTTCATAGTCTTCGTTTGTCAAATTGATGTTCCCTATTTGACCTGCAACTAAACCACAATACGCACTGACCATGGTATTTAGAAGTTCTGCATGTTCTTGTGCAACTTCTACGTTGATTTTGGAGAGATTTGACGTGTCAAGTTTGACAGTGTGGGGATTTACCAATTGACTGTTGTTTCCATAGAAAGCTTGTTGAGGAGCTTGCTGTGGAGCTTTATGCGCTAAATCCCTTGGTTGTGGAAGGAAGGCTTTCGGATCAAAAGTCTGTCCATAGGCTTGATTACTCGAACCTGTAGACTGACTTGATCGAACTGCTTGGGGCAGAAAAGGGTTCACGTTTGACACAAACGTGGTCTACAGCTTCGGTTGCTGACTTGAGCTTGTACCTGCATTTATACTTCCAAATTACATCTCAGGGTTTTGTGGAGCAGAGACTCGTTGTGCCTTCCGGAGTTCTTCTTCATTCTTGTTCTCCAGTTTCTACACAAATTCATAAATACTTATTGAGTCCAAAACACCTGTATGTTTTAATAGATCAATAAATTGACCCCATTTTTGAGGTAAAGCATCAGCAAATCGCATCACAATTTCTTGTGGTGCTGCTAACACTTTATATGAGTACATCTCGCTGAGAAGATGATAAAACCGAGTGGTCATATCATTCAAGGTTTCGTTCTCCATGAACATGAAACCTTCAAACTCTTTCTTGAGCAGATCATGCCGAATCTTCCTGGTAGCAGTGTTACCTTCACCTTTTGCTTCCAAAGTGTCCCACAAATTTTTCGTTGTAGTACAATACACAAATTGATGATAAATGTCTTTATGCAGAGCTTGTGTGAGGATAGCAAATGCCTTTTTCTCTAGATCGTAAGCTTTCTTGTCACTTTCGACTAGAATAGCCAATGAGGTTGGATTTGGTCCAGCTTCTTCAAGTGCTGCATTGTAGGGGGTAGTGAAACACGTCCACAATTCCGTGTTTTGACCGAGAACATACGTATGAAAACGACTTTTCCATGAAGGATAATCGTTCATGTGATTTAACTTCGGCGGTCGATTATTACTCGCTGTTTCACTTTCGCTCATTAGCAGAGTTTGGATGCTTTGATTTTGATTCACAACACACGCCCATTGATTTGCAGAGATCATTGCTGTATGTTGAGGCATTAAAGATTTTACCCATGATGTTATGAAGCTTTGCGAAGACTCCTGATTTGAGCTTGAACAACTCCAATCCCACGGGTTAGAACTCATTATATTTTCTTGTTTAATGAAAATTTAAAGGTTTTAAAGTTTCACGATTATAATTACCTTTTAAGATTCACAGATCTGAAAATATGATAAATTCTTAAAATCACAAAGCTTTGAAAAACACGAAAAACAAACAAAAAACCAAAGTTATTCGTACGAAACTAATTTCGTGAGGATAACACCCTATTTCGTACGAACCACACAGTTTCGTGCGAAATGTTTGTGCGAGACAAGATGTTTTCGTGCGAATCAAATGTTTCGCACTAAACTTTTCAATCGCACAAACTGTTTTGTTCAGTGTTTTTCAGAGGAATCTTTTCAGAAATGGTTTGGTGAGAAATTTCCTTTCTTGTGTAGACCTGCTTTTTCGAAAATACCTGTTGTCTTACCCACTTTTAGTTAAAACGCAGATTTTTAACAGTCCACAGTCCAAGTCCAGATCCAAGTCAGAAAATGTCAACCCTACCAAAACTAATCAGATTCAAATTTTTGTAGATGTCTTCTTCAAGGGTGTTCTTCAGAAAAATTTTACCATAAAATTTTCTGCATGCAACAGATTTTAACCAAGTTTTAAGTTAGTTATCTATCCAAAACTTAAGTTTTCTGCTGGAGGCTCAAGAACACTTCAGAAATCTTCAAACTAGCTCAGACACAACTAAGCCCGGTTTTGAACAAGGAAAGAGCCAAAGCTCTGATACCACTTGTAGGTCCTCATGCGGATGGTGTTAAACCAGTTGCTCGTTCATGTGACACACACACAAGTGCGGAATCCAAGTGTGCATGCAAACAAAGCAAAGTAAAGAACACGGGGTAACCAAAGATTCACTATCTTGATTAATGATTGAGAACAAGTACAAACATATACACACAATGCTCATACGACTCAAACAAAGTTACTGCGTTCTTGTGTCTTCGTCTTCAGAGATAACCAACTCAAAGGGTAACAAGCTCTCTGGTCTGACTAACTAGTTTTTTTTCATTGAGAGGTACAAGTCTGCTTATATAGTGTCCGTCTAGTTTCGTACGAATCACAAATCCAGACATAAGAAACACACTATTTCACACGAGTCACAACTCCAGAATTGGTACGAGTCAGTGTTTCTTACAAAATACATGTTTTGTACAAAACCACTCAGTGATTCGAACAAAACCTCAGTTTCGTACGAATTCTCTGACTCGCACAGAATCCTCTTTATTGGAGAACGTGTGTAGACTTGACGTTTCCAAGACTTATCAGTATGCACACATGCAACTGATTAACACAGACAAGCTAAGATGTCATACTAGATCAAGATAGAAGGATATCTCGATCTATTCGACACAACCAAACCTATACAGACACTTGAGCAAAGACCGTACAATTACATCTGTAATTAAGAACAAGCGACAGACACAAAACTGTATCAACAACTAACGGCGCTGCTAGTTTTGCAGATCAGCTGAAGTGAGTTTAAACCCGAAGAGTGAAGCGAAGGGGTAACCTTTTATGCAAATACACCCTGGTTGTAACTTATATATCTCCGGATATCTCTAGGTTCAACTGGTGCTTCTTCACCAATAAATCGGAAAAACGACTAAGTAAGATATATAATTAATTCTTAACATTATAATAAAATTAATTATTGAGAAATAATAATTTATTAATTGAATTGATTAGGTAAATTGTTAGATTTAGGGTTTGAGAAAATTCCAAGTCTAGTTTACTTGCCATAATCGAGTAGGTTAAACTAAATTAAGAGTCTCAGTTGGTCTAGGCTTTCTATTGAGAGGTAGTTAGCCAATTTAGGCACTTTACTAAATAATAGATAACCGAAAGGAAGTCTCTAAAACCAGTAAACCTAAATACTTGTAGGATATCATAGGTGTCTTCCCGAGAAGGGTTGGGGGTCCTGTTCGGTATACCTTAGAGTTTAGTATTTCAAGAGCCCAGTTTCCCATTCACATTATTAATCAATTAAAAGACCAAATCGGTAGTAATAGAAAATTCAACCTAGGTAGCCATTTTACCATCTTTTAATTAATCTATAATTTAAAAGTTCAATTTAATTAGATTTAATTAAGTAATGTTAATTTAATTATAATTTTAGAATTATTAGTGAACCACAACCCCCCCCCCCCCCCCCAAAAAAAAAAATATATAAATAAGTGTGTTGAGTCTAGATCAAGTTGTCAATATAATTAGAGAGTCTCGTGGGTTCAATAATCCGGACTTACTTAAACTATTCTACAATTGATCGGTCCACTTGCTGGTTAGTAGTTTAGTAAAATTAGGAATCTAGAGTATAATTTGAGTCTAGAATTAGGGTAATTTTAATTGCTTTTAATTAACTACTTTTAGAACATCATACAGTCTGGGAGCTTGAAGTGTCATGGGGCGTGTTACTTAATTGCAAACAATAAAACTTTACGCTTTAAAACATTTGTTTTCGATTGTTTCAGATACTTACATTTGCTTCCGTTGAATACATACTATGTTTGAAATGATTTAATTGGAATTCACTATTCATGTTGGACATGATGATTTTGTCTTTGAATATTTACTATTAGTTCGACATGATTAGTGGCTAGATCCTGGTACGTCGCACGCCTCACGGTAAAACTCCGCAAGTGGTAATTTGGGGGTGTGACAGTTTGGTATCAGAGCCAGGGCCGGACCGGTGGTGCCAGGTCCCGCGAGGACGCTGGACCCCTTAAGGGGGGTGGATTGTGATATCCCACATCGGTTGTGAAGGGGGGAACAAAGGTTTCCTTATAAGGGGCTGGTTACCTTCATCATTATGACGCATTTTAAAACCGTGTGGGGCAGGCGCTGAGGGTGTGCTGGCTGCCAAAGCGGACAATATCATGGTGCGGTTACGCTGGGCTGTTACAGATGGTATTAGAGTCACTGGTTATAGTGAACTAGGTTTTAAAAAGTTTTTGTAAAACCATATTATAACCGAATCAGTTTCGAAAACGACCATGACACTGCGCTCCAGATTGCAAGGTTTGTCTTTTAATATCACATACACCATACATTTAGCATATACATAAGCATTGCATTGCATATAGCCACACACACCGCATTAAAGTACGAATTCATGTGTTATCTATTTTATACTATGATGAACATTAGTATGATTTTACTTTTAAATCTTTTGTGATCTCCATCGTTTTGACAACACTTTCTTTTGACATTCGCATATGAGGATCTCTTGATACAAGTTAGAAGAATTGGGGTGAACATGCAAACCGAATTATCATTACGGGTGCACACGTGATAATATAGGGAGTGCATGTGAGTCCCAGTGAGACCAAGCGTGTGTAAAGGGATTCTGACCCATTATCCGACATAATTGGGGACTCAGATATCCATGGGAGCCATAGCAATGATGGACTCCTACCTAACCTCAAACTATACTCTTATCTTTTCTTGTCTACTTGTACTGAATATGCAAATAATATGCATTACATATTTTTCTCGTGTTGGTATCTTGTGGATGTAGAATCATGAGTGGACGCGGTGGAGCTAACATGACTCAGCCCCAGATCCAGGCTCTAATCAATGCACGGGTTGCCGAAGGTTTAGCAGCACAACAACAACCTGCTCAACCTTGAGCTTGTACCTTCAAGACGTTCATGGATTGCAAGCCTCACTCTTTAAACGGCACAGAAGGAGCGACGGATCTTCTTCATTGGATTGAGAAAGTAGAGTCCGTCTTTGAGATGTGTGATTGTCTAGTTAACAATCATGTCAAGTACGCAACTGGTACTTTGGAAGGCAACGCGCTCTCGTCGTGGCACGCACAGATTCAGATGCTTGGGTTGGCGGCTGCCAATACTACCCCGTGGAACGACTTCAAAAATCTGATAAGTGAGTAATACTGTCATAGGGACGACATTTAAAAATTGAAAGTGGAGTATTACAACCTAATGATGATCGGGTCCGAGATTGAAGCTTACACGAAGAGGTCCAATGATTTCGCTGGTCTTTGTCCTAACATGTTCGAGTATGTTCGAGCCTGCCTACAAACGTATCGAGTTCTACCTCAAAGGTTTAGCCCCTGAAATCGAAAGCTTGGTGACTTCAGCTAACTTTCCCACTATTCAGCAAGTTATCCGTTTAGCACATCGTCTCATGGACCAAGCGGTCGAGCAGTGCAAGCTGCCTAAGCGAAACACTATAATTTTTGACACCTCAAACGACAATAAACGCAAGTAGAACGACTCAGACAAAGCCTCTAACTCTAGCCAGCAACAGAAGAGGACGGATAACAACAACAGTCGCAACTTCAACCAGTCTTCTGCTACTAACCAGAATCAGGGTTCGTACGCTGGTAAACAGCCGAAGTGCAACAAGTGTAATTATCATCACCATGGGCAGTGTACTAGAACATGTCAGAGATGCGAGAAGGTAGGCCATATGGCGAAAGATTGCAGAGCTCCGTTCCCAAAACAACAACAACAACACAGGGGCAACAACCGCAATATTAACAAAGTAATCGAAATGGTTGCTTTCAGAGTGGAAGTGAGGCTCACTACAAGAGGGATTGCTCGCAGCTAAACTAGAACGCCAACAATAATGGTAACAACGAAAACAACAACGACAACAATGGCGGAAATGGTGCTCGAGGGAGAGCATTTACGACTGGCGCGGGTGGCACAGGAACGATAACACTTTGTGATCGGTACGTTTTCTGTAAGTAATCTTTTCGTTTCTGTTTTATTTGATTCTAGTGCCGATTGGAGTTTCGTGTCCTTGAAGTTCAGTAGGCTGTTAGGATCGACTCCAAACCTCTCTTGAAAACCAAACACATTGAGGAATTGGCTGACGATCAGCTGAGCGAAATATCCCATATTTTTTATGCTGTTGCAAACTCGATCTTTAGGTCAGGTGTTTGGCATTGACCTCCTTCTTGTTACTCATAGTAGTTTGGATGCAGTCATCTTAACGCATTCTTTTCATTCTTCCATGACTACTTAGCATAATTTTGGGACGAAATTTCTTTCAACTTGGGGATGATGTGGTACCCGAGGAAAATCCACGGTCATCTTAACTCGTGCTTCACTTTCCTATGTATACTTTTCAAATTTCAGGACAAAAATTCTTTCAACTTGGGGATGATGTGACAACTCGTAATTTCGAGGTTAGAATCGTTTTTTGTATTTATAGATCGAGTCTTATACTTGTTTTAATTTATACTTAACTAGATTTTATTATAAACTTATATTATACAAGCAATAAATTAGAAACCAAATCCTTATTCTTTTGAACCGACTTGAACCATTTGAACCGAAGCCCATATCGCGTATCGACCCACCCCACTCGCGTAGCTCGGAAATGTATGAGACCTGAACCATAGAATGAATATTAATTGTATACATATATATTAGTGGGTTACTTATATTGTTATAATTAGTGTTTATAAGAAAAATAATACTAATAATAATATAAGTATATGTTGCAAACAATTAATTGCCACTACACCTTTCACCCCTTTGCGTTTTATGTGGCTGCATACAGCAGCCCACACCACCTTTGAATTGTTGTGCAGCCCAAACACCCCACAACTCCTTAGTTCTCGGCCTAGATTATTGCTCCAAACCATCTCACTCATGCTCCCTTTTAGGATATGTAACTTTGCATG
Organism: Scalesia atractyloides; assembly: GCA_947069175.1. NCBI lineage: Eukaryota > Viridiplantae > Streptophyta > Magnoliopsida > Asterales > Asteraceae > Scalesia > Scalesia atractyloides. The sequence continues at coordinate 32,675,391 of CAMTDV010000012.1, read as the reverse complement.
AGTATGCATTAGAGATAAAGAATAGAAACAGAACCCTAGCATCTCCCTCAAGACTTACGGCAGCAGGTGGATTCCCCCAACGTCGCAACCGTCTTTCCTCTCGCTGACTCTCTCTCTCATCTTCTCTTGGTTAGTATGTTCTTTTTTTATTGACTTTGGTTTGTATTTCTCGAATCTCGGATGCGTTTTTCTGATTCTTGTTGAGTGTTTATGTTCTATGATGATATTGGTAGTATAGGATTGCTAGATATGATTGTTGTTGATGTTATACTCGATTAAGGGTTCGGTTAATCGCTAAGGTTATGAGCATGGGATGGATCTTAAATGGTTGTGGGTTAAGCCTTGCTATTTTGACGATGTAGATGACTTATGGTAATGATATTCTGCTGTAATTAAACAGTATGGGTCATTGGGTGCGTTAGATATTCGGTTGGGGAGACTGTGAAAAGAAAACAGAAAGTTGTTACGCAGTTACAGCCGACTTTACTCGGCTGTAACAGGGTTATAAATTAACGAAAACTGGATTTTCTTGAGTCTATTACGTGCTATTTCGAAATACGCTTCTAATGGCGCTGGAATCATGATTTTTGGACGTTGTTTGCAATTTAAAAAAAATGATTTGTTTCAGCTATGAAAGCTATGTTTTTCTGCAGATTTTACGTGATATGTTTTGCGTCAAAATTACTGCTTATCTGGAGTTTTCCTATGAAATTCCTACTGTAGGTAGTCTTTGATGTTTTAAGAATTTTTCCGCTGGTTTCAAGTCAATCGGATAAACGAGGAATTTTTAAGAATATATTTAGTGGGCAGGGGTCAGATTTCGACGAATCTAACCACTGTTCAGTGTTTGATTTTTCACGGAAAATCTTTAAGGATTTTGGTCACCAAATATTTACAAAATAGTAGATGCTCCGATTGACACGTTCTGTAATTTTTTGAGAATCTTCCGGTACACGAACTATTCCGGATAACACTCTGAAAACTGTCCGAAAATGCATTATATTGCTGAATTTTTATTGAATAGTATATTAAATCTTTCGTGACACTTGTGTAGTCGCTAAGTGATAGATGCATGCATGTTAATTAGTATTTTATGATAAAGCGTGTTACGTGCTAGATACGTGTAGGATTCGCGTTTTCGCGTGAGCACCCACACTAACCCTTAAACGATAATCATGCTAGGACGTGATTGACCGGTTCTGCCTCGCGTATTTCTTTTCATTCCTTATTCCGAGCATTCAAAGGTGAGTTCACTACTCTTTTACAGGCATGTGTCCCGAGGGGACAAACTACTATTCCTTGGAGGAATACTTTTTATAAATGTTGTAGTTTAATTTCGATGTTAGTTAATAAACTCCAGCTCTATCATGAAAGTCCCTACTTAATACCGAACTAGTTTCCTGGGAGGCAACGAGGTATTAGTTGATAGCGCTATTAGGCTTGACAAACCTCACACGTTGCTGGGAGCCGGACGTGAACTAAGGACCTTAAACACATGGCCAATGTTGATAGGCATTGATGAGGGCAAACAAACGTACGTCACCCGGTATCGAGTTATTAACGACATGTCTTTAAACTAAACACTAACCCGTTTTCGTTAAATAAACTGTGAACTCGCCGGCTTAATCGCTGATACACTTTTCTACATGCGTGCAGGTCGTACAGTCTGGGGAGCTGGAAGTGTCATGGGGCATGTTACTTGATTGTAAACAATAAAACTTTACGCTTTAAAACATTTTGTTTTCGATTGTTTCAGATCTTTACATTTGCTTCCGCTGAATACATACTATGTTTAAAATGATTTAATTGGAATTCACTATTCATGTTGGACATGATGACTTTGTCTTTGAATATTTACTATTAGTTCGACATGATTAGTGGCTAGATCCTGATACGTCGCACGTCTCATGGTAAAACTCCGCAAGTGGTAATTTGGGGGTGTGACATGCAAAATTAAAAAATCAAGCCCCTACACTTCTAACTCCTCTCAACTTTCACAAATTACAACTCTAACTCCTAAGTTTTTTGCTTTCCAACCCCTAGACTTCTAAGTCTTTTAATTCACACCCTCAAACTAAGCAAGTTACACATTCACTTCTAACTTTTTGTAATTGACAATTTTGACCCGCAACCTTTTCTACTTAATAAGTTAACGTCTCATTTGAATTGCTTTTACGAGTTTAGACCATAGTGTGTCACACATTAATATACCTTTTTTTATCTATGCCTAAGTATGTTTATGTCTAAATTAGTGTTACAACTTTACACCATAACGACCAAGACATACTCTTTTTTTATTTATGTCTAATGTTGCTAATGTCACGAGCGTATCATGTGTAAAAAATGCGTAATGTCACAAGTAGGAATCACACGTTAATGTCATCATCGCACACTGTAACCACAAATAGGGATGAGCATAGTACTCGTTGGTACTGAAAGTACGGGTACCAAAGAACGGGGGAAATTGGTACCGATACCACTATTTACCGGTGTTTTACGCGTAAATATCGATACCGGTACCGAAAAACGTGGAAAATGGGTACAAGTACCGAATATACCCGATACAATTCGGTAACGGTACCCGCTACAAATGCTCATCCCTAACCACAAATGCTTATATAAGTTACACCGAGTTAGATCGGATACGTCGAAACACGTGTTCTCATATGTTTAACGCATCACATAACGTGTTGCCAGCTATAAACAACTAAAGTGTCGTCTCTATAACGCGCGTATGACAGTTTTGACACACTTGTCGGTTTAAATTCATGTTACAATGTAAACGACTCACGTTTTGACGTAAACTTTTTCCATAAACGAGTCTGGTAAAATGTAATACTTTTTTATACTTATTTTGTGTACGTTCGTAAACTGTGTTGAAAGTGAGTTGGGTCAAATACGTTTTTATTCAACAGTGACGTAATTTTTATTCACTGAAGCGAGTAAGGTCAAATATACGATATAAATTCGAGTTACTTTAACTTTAGACGCTGCCGCAACGCACGGTGGGTTAAAATCCTAGTTATATATTATCAAGAAGCATGGTTGTAAAAATCCTGACTAGGCTCCAATTAGTCGCTAGTCGGTGGTTCACTGAGTAATTTTAATCTAATCGGCCAATTAATCAGTAGGCGATCAACAGTGGTCAAATCCAACCCTAATTGGCCAAATATTGGTGGCAGTCTAACGATTCTGGCCATATTCTTGACCAAAACCTGTAAATTCCGACAATTTATCTTCTTTACTTGAAAATGTGGGTTGAAGAAGGTGTTAAAACATGTCTACTTCAAAAAATACATATAAAACAAAAAATTACATATAAAACAAAAAATTACATATAAAATCTTAATCTAATTAATCGGTAGTCGGCACCCCACCGGCCAACTAGCACCTAGCGATTCTTATAACACTTTCAAGAAGTAAATCATAACAAATGAATTTAAACCTAGTTGCACAATTAACCTTAGAATAAAACATTATATAAGAGCATTCATATTGGACCTTCCATATTTATGTGAGTGAGTTCTCTGTATTATGTAGGGTGGTTGTGAGTGAAGGAGAAAGGAACTGTTACTGTTTATCAGTAAATTTGGAGAGAACACCTATTATCATCTATAATTTTTGGGAAATTGGTCTTTAATAATCTCTAGTATACTTTATTATCCATTGGTAGTCACACTTTTGAATTTATCCATGCCAGTCTAACTTTTCACATGTTTTTCCTTCACTGGTTCCCCTAAAACTCGGTTTGTAATTCGGGAGAAAACTTAACTCCGTTAAATTATTTTTAACGCAGAATATTATCGATAAAAAATAGATCCGTTCGGATCATTATCGACAAACAACTAAGATAAAATTATTATCGACCAAATTAAAAAAGTTAAAATTATTTAAATTCAATTTACAAATTGTTTACGAGTAAACATTTATTTGAGCGTTAAACCAAAAGTGAGTTTCGCGCTTCATCAAATATCATTTTCCCAACGATTCCTTCAACAATCGACTCATACCGAAAAATCGAAAGCTTTCACACTCCGTTCAACCTGATCGGAACACCAATTCGATTCAAACATCATGTATTCGTCAGGTCAACAGGTACCATTTTCGTTAGGGTTTCAATTTTCATTTTGCAATTAACAAACCCCAGAAGAATTCCTTCAATCGACAGTATTTTGGGCTTCAGTTAAGTCTTTCTGATGAAACTAAACCCTAATGTGCATATGTGTATACGAAAGTTTCAATCTTTTTCTATTTGCATGCTCGTATTAGCTTATTTGTATTACTGATGTTAGTACATTGCGATGTTTTAGTTAAAAAAAAAGGGTTTTTATGTAGCTTGAAGAGGAGATGACAAATGGGTATGATCTTAAACACACATAAGGGTTTAATTTGAAACAGTAGCGGATCTTGAACTTTTAAATAGGGCCCAAAAGTTATAAAGAAAAAATAGGGGCAGATTCGAAACATATAAAATTTTCGGATTTTTTTTTTGATAAAATTCACACGAAGCGAAAAAACAGCCCGCCCCCCAAATAAAGACATTAATCTAACCCAGCCTGTTTAGAATTTGTCTTGTTTGGTTGTTGAATTTACAAAGTTAATGTGACAAAACTTTACAGGCGCCAATACATCCGGCTGTGTTAAGCGTACAAGTTCCGTCTGCGATGAACTATATTGGTCAAAACGACTCAACTAGTGCTGCTAATCATGGAGCAGACAATGGCACATTCTCTCAAACAGAATCACTTGTTAATCCTTCTAAGGTGGTTAATGCTACTACTTTAGTCATATTTGTTTTTTTGTGGGGCAGAATGTTGAAATTTAGCTGTTTTGCAGAAAATTGAAAATGATATGATGTTGTTGGGAAAGAAAATTAAACAGCATGAAGATAACCTTAAGTTTTTAAGGACTCATAAGAACACATTGGATGTTGAAATTACAGATAAGCAAGGTAATCAATCATCTTTGCCTTATGAATTGAATAATTGCTATTTGTTAGGGGTGGTAATTTGTGACATGTCCTGTTAGCACTACTTGGCTTGACATGAAGCTAAACGTGTTCGGGTCATATATGGGTCGACACGTTAATGACACAATTAAAATAAAAATGGGTCTAAACGGGTTTAACCTGTTTATGACACGCATAGCAACGCTTAACTTATTGTGTTAAACAAGTTTAATAGGCTGGCACAACAAGTTCATGATCTGTTTATCAAAACGACATTGATTAAATATATAAATAATGAACATGATTTGTAATTTTTGGTAAATATTATTTATTGTGTTTATTTTGTCTTATTATTTTTAACCGTGTTTAGAGAAACTTGTCAATACTCTATAATCATGTTAATCGTGTCATGCTGCCATTCGTGTTATCGAAGTGCTTATATATAATTGTGTTAAACGTGTTGTTTCATTCATGTTATTGAACTGGTTAAATTTAATCGCGTTTAAACGTGTCATGTTGTGTAACTTGCTTATTAAACATGCCCACCTTGTGTTCAAGAAAATGACACATTTGGTTACACGTGTCGTGTTCTCTTAGTTACTTTGGGGAAGTATCATTCTTCATCTGCCCCTAAGGTCGAAGATGGGGATCTTTCACACATGCGGAGTGAAGAGGCAACAATTGGAAACATTATGAAACATGAGAAATCAGCTGCTGCCATTTATTGCCAGCTGAAACGTCATAGAAATCAGGCTGCTCATATCAAAGACGTTCTTGGAGTTGTTGCTACTCTTGGGAAAGTTAATGATGATAATCTTAGCTGGTTAGTTTGGTTTATATTTTACATTGTTTGTCATTTGCATCGTCTTAGGATTGACTTGGTTCAGGTATTCATAGTTCAGGTTAGGTAACCGTTGGAAACGGGTTGGGTCAATACTGGTATATTTTATATGGGTCAGGTTGGGTTGACCTGCAAACAAGGTTTTTGTTCCTTTTCTCTTAAATTTCATATTAATGTGTTATATGAAAATAACATAAAAAAATGTAATCTACTTTCTTGCAAATGAAGTGATTTAAGGGGTTGTAAATTGTTAGCATCTAATTACATTTTGGGTTACTTTCGATCCATCTGACCCGTGTCCCAGTTTTAATCAAGTCTATAAATTTTGCCCATTTGATCTGAAATACAGCCATAGTCAACCCATTATTAGGTAAATGGGTTAAAATTCTCACCTTTAGAACCAAACATAACACCTTGATATGGATTTATAATATGATCTTCACTACGCTTATTGGTTCTTGTTAATTTTATTTTGAGCAGGCTTCTATCAGAGTACCTTGGGCTGGAAAATATGTTGTCATTAGTTTGCATAACATATGACGGTATTAAAGCATTGGTAACCTATGATAAAGATGGTTCTATAAATAAAAATTCTGGTCTTTATGGTCTTGGAACTGCCATAGGACAGCCTTTGGACGGAAGATTTAATGTTATCTGTCTTGAAAATTTGAGGTAGTGTTTCTATTTGTCTAGTGTATATATGGGGGATTGCTCTTTGTGTATTTTCCAATGCTTACGAGTATGAATTTAGGCCTTATGTTGGCGAGTTTATGCCTAATGACCCGCAAAAAAGGCTTGATCTTTCCAAACCAAGATTACCAAACGGAGAAACTCCAGCAGGGTTTATCGGGTTTGCTGTGAATATGATTCATATTGATGATACAAATTTGTTCTATCTCACAAATGATGGCAATGGCTTAAGAGAGACCCTTTTCTATACTCTCTTTTCGAGGCTGCAAGTTTATAAAAGCAGGACAGAAATGATTCAAGCCCTTCCTTGCATATATGACGGAGCCATCTCATTGGATGGAGGAATGATTAAGGGTATCGGCGTGTATTCCCTTGGCACCCGGTAAGCTAAAAATTTCTTGCATTCTGAGTTACCAAAGTGATTATATAATTTTGAATCTCTTAAATTATCTTGTTTAGGGAGGAGATTGATGTGAAATTCCCGATAACATCTGGGGTTTCTTATCTGCCTGAGGCCTGCATTGAAGTTGAAAAGGAAATGAAAGAGCTTAAATGGAAAAGGGAAAGAATGATGGAAGATATACAACGGGAAGAAGCCTTGTTATCCCATGTAAAGTACAGTTTTGAAGTCAAGAAGCAAGAGTTTCTTGGTTTCATGGCACAAAGTTCTCCATACACAATGCCGGTAACATATATTTACATTTGCTCTATTTCCTTGGTCCTTAAAAAGGAAACATGTATAGTAAAGCTGGCAAACGGGCGGGTCAGGCAAATTAACGGGTAATTTATGGTATGAACTGGTGGGGTTCAACCGAAACACTTTTGCATACAATATTTTAGATTTTTCAAATTATTGTGGTGTCTAACTATAATTACAAAAATAATATTATCCAAAGATGATCCAATATTTATAAAATAATAACAATTTAGGAGGTTTTGTCGTTTTTTATGCTATTTTTTTGTTTGTTTTACCCGGTTGACCCTTTAGAGAGAAAACATAATCCACATTGACCTGTTCACAAGTAAATGGGTCAAAGTTTCTGTCTTCAAAAAGATTTTGTCATCATCATATATAACATGAATTAGTATTTAGTAGTAAAAAATGTTAATTAACCTTTTTAAAATTTTACAGTACCCGTTGCCAGTTACTCCAACTCCAAAAGGAAGATTAACACCAAGATGAAACTCTTTTGACAATGGTAAGTTTGAGGTTCAGTAGGAATTGTTGATTAGAATCAGAATATGGAGCACCTTAATGGGTCATGTAATGCCCAAACAGAATGTTGACTTTTGTAATATGTTTCTATTTGGGCTTCAATATTAAGTATCTTTAGGATCTTGTTTCCATTTTTTGTTTGGAATATCTAAATGATGGTGCTTTCTAGTTTCTACTAGTTAATGTGTTAATCATATACACTTTTTTTTATTAAATCTTCTTCATATAAAGAGTCACATTACTCCTCAGATCATATGCAGTGTGAGTTAGTTAAATGTTTGTTAGGATTAATGACAATTACTTAGGTTGTTATAATCCCAAATTTAATGAAACAGATAAGCATGTTCAATGAAAACTATATGGTTCTATTTTAGTTGAACAACTGCATTTAAAGGTTAAAGTTTAGATACATTTACTCGGGCCATATTTCGCCCCAACCGCGTTATATATAACACATTCTAATAACTGTTTGATATGTTGTTACATGAAATTATAATGTGTTAAGTTAGTTACACACATTAGCATACCAAGTACCAACAAGTCAAAACACTTCTGCCAAAGTCAAAGATCAGTCATCAGACTGAAGAAAGTATTTGTACATCTGAATCATTGTGTTTGGTTCATCAGAAGGACATATCTGAATTAGGCAACAAGACTCTTATACGTTTAAGTTTCAAAATTTTGTTGATTGAAAATTTTACTACTTTGTCCCTTCACTTGTATTCACCACTCTCACCAGGCTGCTCACGCATCACCTCCTCGACCTACCACCACTTCCTTCACCACCACATTAGCGTACTCTTAATGAATCAACACTTAAAGATTGAGAGTCTCTTATCCAATTAGGTCTCTTACTGTTTAAACACTTACTGGCACAGAGGTTGCCAAACAATCCTAAGTCTGGTCTTAAATTTTGTGGATCGGTCTTAATCAATATAACCATTAAAATATAACATGTGTAGTTAGTTGAATAAAAAAGTATATTCACCCCACTCATAGATTTTCTAGGATAAATACACCTTAACCTTCGTACTAAGCTGACTATGACTCTTTTATAAATGAAGATTGAATAGGTAAACTTTTTTTTTTTATGGTTGATGCTAAACATAATTTATCTCGGTAGGATACAAAGGATATAGCACGCAACAAATCATTTGAGACCTATGGATTAGGATCATATACAAAGGAAAAATAAATAAGAAAGTTAAAAATGATTCTAGTCTATTAATTTTAGATTTGGAGAGTTGAGATTGGTTTTAGGGAAAAGAAGATAATGGAAGGGCATAAATGGAATCCTACATTAATGGATTTTCTCTTTTCACATGCAACGCACATGCCAATTCCCCCAAATGTCCATAACATTTTCATATGACATTTTTTTTTTAAATTTCACTATAATAACGAACGGTTTTTTTATTTTTAATATAAGAATCATATTGTCATATAAAAATAAAATAAAAAAAATAATTTTCACTGAGGTTTTTTTTTGCATCGTGTTAAAGGTTCTGGTCATTATGTTTTTTAACTGGGCTTTGGTCATTACGTTTTAGTAGGGTTTTTATACATTGTGTTATTATCAAAACTTATAACACAATGTTAATTTGGGTTGTACCCATTGCGTTTTTATAAGTATCTATAACACAATATATGACACCATGAAGATAGTGTTATATCTGGGTTTTTTTATACATTGTGTGATTGGTTCTGGTCATTGTGTTTAATCCGTTATCCATTGTGTTTTAATATGTTGTCCGTTGTGTTTTAATCTCTTGTTCATTGTGTTTTAATTTGTTGTGTATTGTGTTCTTAGTTTGTTGTCCATTGTATCTTCATCTGCTCTCCATTGTGTCTTTTATCTGCTGCCATCAATCGAATCTTTATCTGTTGTCATCAATTGTGTTTTTATTTAGTTTGATACCTAATGTGTTATACGTTATGACCATTGTGTTATACTTATGGCTATTTTGTTTTAGTCTGTTATCCATTGTGTCTTTATCTGTTCTTATTGATTGTGTTTTTGAACTACTTTCCACTGTGTTTTACGTCATGTCCATTGTGTAATACGTAACTGGGTTTTTGAATTTTTTTTGAAAAATACAACAATATGATACTCATATTAAAGATAAAAATAAGCTCGATTTTATGGTATGATTTTTTTTAAAAAACAAATGATGTACAAAAAAGTTACAGGCGTTTTAAAAATTGGGGGGGGGGGGGGGGATAGCATGGACTTGCATGTGCATGTTCTTTTTCCTCTCGTATACAAAATTACCCTTCTCACTTGATTCCTTTTAGAATATTTGTCACTCTCTAGTGGCTTCTTAACCTTCTTATTTTTAAACCATTTGTATTATAACTCAACCCCTTATTATGAACTATAAAATATATAAAGTTGGCAAATTTATAACTTACGATGAAGACTTAAAGACTAGCATGTTTGACTACTTGATCTTTGACCGATCAAGTATGTTTAAAAACATAAATAACATCTTACAAATGACTTACAAATTATAAACCGAAAATTAAACTTTATCCAAAAACAAGGGTGGATTTAGAGCTAAGTAAGAGGTTCTCAGTAATCCGTTTGATTCGTAATTTATAGAAAATTCTTAAGGAATCTTTTAGTATTTTTTAGGGTAACCTTGTAACTAATTGTATGTGTGGTCTGTTGGTTAATACGCGCTTCTTATCCGTGACGTCCTGAGTTCAAGTCCGGTTAAAGCCACTTTTTAGTATTTTTTTGCGTTTTTTACTCAAAAGCGAATTGGGGTTTAATGATTCATGCTTGTCGCCCTTTCCTGTTTACCCTCAAACGCAAACACACAGAGAACAGAACACACGCGACCACTCATCCTCTCGTCTCCAGCCACCATCCCTCCACACGCTGTCACCGGTCACACAACCTCTCACCGGAGCCACTCTAGCCTCCACACACATCTCCTTCCCGTATTTATTCACGCTCTTAAGCCCTTCAGGTTCGTTTAACCTTATAAGTTGTTGATTTTACTTTGAATTTGTTGATTTACATGTTTGTTTACTTTGATTTCTCGACATTCAATTTACATAGGCTAGTTAGTACGAATAGGTTGCCTCATTGGCTCATTGTAGATGTTTTCGTTTCACTTAATCTTGTGTTCCCTTTTAGTCGCCTTTGTAGGATTGCATAGAGTCTTAAGTGTTTTATGGGGGGAGGGGGAGGTTATTGAGATAAGTCTGTGACATGTTTAGTATGATGGAATAAGATATTACTTGTAAACCGCTCGCTGCAGATGATTTTGTTTTGCTTTATTGTGTGTTCCCTTTTAGTCGCTTTTGCAAGATTGCGTAGAGGCTGAATGTAGTTTGTGGTGACTGGCAGGCAATGTTTAGTATGCTGGAATTTGGAAGAACTAGGATTGGTTCATTCCATTGGAACGGAAGCATAAATGTTTGTTTTTTATTAGTGTAATGTAATGGTCCATTCCAGTGATTTTATTACCTTGTTGATTTCTTTAGATCGTTCACTTCATTCCATGTTTTTTATTGCGGACAACCAAATCTACACTTAGAATCATTGTCACCTATGTAGTGAAAACTTACTATTAAGTCTAAACGCACATCCACCCGAACCGTCGAACCGACCCGTACTTTTTATGCTCGGACATATGAACTGAAACATATAAATAAGTGAACCCCTTGGAAAAAATTGCTGGATCCGCCACAGTCTAAAAAACTAAAAGTGAGCTTTCAACTCAACCATATGCAAAACATCTTAAGAAAAGAAAAGAAAAGGAAGACATAAAATAGTTTAATCAGTCAAATTAAATTTTGAGCTTTTAGTGTGTATAATTTCACAATGCCCTCTTCTTCATGTGGCGTCATGAAATACTCAAAGCCTAGGCTATTTGTTCCGCTTATGATAATGGGTTGATTCGTCATCATGGACTCTTTATTCTTCAAGGAGTGGCCCTGACTCCCAGCCAGTGGGATACGAGATGTGCAAGCACTTTGGTATACACCTTTAGTTAATCATTGAGACACTTCCAGATAACATGTAGGAACTAGGAACTCACACATTTAAGCACAAGTTGAGAAGAAATAAACTAAACATTTCTAAAAAACCAGTAAACTCAAAACGATGCACCGGATAAGGGGGAACACTAAGAGAGGAGTTAAGTTTCAAGTAAATATGTAAGACGATTATTGTACATAGTTAGTATTGTCTAAATGATACCATATAGAGTAAAGTGCAATTTGAGTCCTCGTGGTTTGGTGGCGGGATCAATGTTCACCCCTTAAAATTAATTTTCGTCGTCTGAGTCCTTATGGTTTACAAAAGTTTTTCTTTGGGTCCTCTCGTCATCTCCCAGTTAGTTGACCATTAGAAAGCAGATGAAAAGACTTAATTACCCGGCGGACACAAATTGCAATTTACTGTTTTCCCCCATCTCTCCCTACACCACATTCACCCACCTGCAACCACCCTCAACCATTGGGCACCCATCATCAACTGCCGGCACACCTCCACTTCCCCACCATGACTAGTAACCATCGCCATCTTACCCTTTCCCTATTTAAACTCTTTTTCTCTAGAATACCCACCACCAGCCCGCTATCGACACCGCCACCAACACCATCTACTTCAGTCTCCAAATTAAATTGATTATATTGAAGCATAGCACATGATAGGGTTGTTAATTAAGTCCACTGATAGCCTAAAAAATATAAAGCAAACGATGCATATGCTTCCAAGAGGGTGTTTGGGATTCCTTATTTTAGCTCCTTTTTTACTTCTCTCAAAAGTTAATAAGTCAGAAATTGTGATATATTAACTTTTTCTCTCACAACATAAACAATCCCAAACAACTTTTTAACTTTTCAAAAAATTAATAAATTAAAAATTGATGAAAATAAGCAATCCTAAACATCCCAAACAAATTTTACATGTTTCTACGTGTACAATTTCACCACCACTTCCACATGCGTGTGACCTTTGTATACACCCAAGCTGTTAAAATTCTATCAGTTTTTCAGATAATAATAAAAAAATTCTTTTTTATTGCTTCAATTCTCTAAAACAGACCTCAATTCTTTGATTTCCGATAATGCTATGATTGTGTTGACTCAGCTTGCAATCGGTCTAAGCGTGTTGGCCACATCGGGTCTATTGAAATCGACGATGGACCAGAACCCAATGACCGGTCTGAGTTCCGGCTCAGGTCAGTTCCCAAGGTGTTCAAGTTGCAACGGGACTGATGAGTTAGTTGTCTTTGCAATCGATGGCTGGATGGTCTCGGAGGTGGTAACCGGTGGTGGTGACGGCAGAGGCAACGGTGGAGGTGGTCTAGAGAGAGAGAGAAGATAGATAAAAATTGGGGTAAAAATTATAATTTGACCTCTTGTTTAACATTGTTAGATGATAGGAGGGGCGGAAAAGAAAACTTTTGTAAACTATAAGGAGTTAGATAGCAAAAATTAAGTTTGAGGGTGAATGGCGATCCGTCACCAAATCACGGGGACGCAGATTGCACTTTACTCTATCATACATACGTAAAGTTTTAAAGGAAAAAATAGTAAACTTGCAATCACATCAATCATTCTATAATTTAGTTTAACGTTTTTTTTTGGAATGGCGATCTAACCCTACTCACTTCTAAATTACACCATAATCTACTTCTTATCTGGAATTGAACTCAATATCTCTAATCTCAGCTAAGAGGCTTGCACTTCTACCTAAATTTTATATTGTAAGTATAAATACTATACATTGTTTTTGACTTTTTAAAGATCAAAGCTCATTGCGTTTGTAGAATGTTAGATCTTATGTTGCTCACATCTCGTCGGTACATATCTCATACAATTGCCACATATATATAAGTCTTTTAAAATGGGAACTCATAATCTCACATGGTGTATTATTCCTCGATACACGTGCGACTAGACGTAAGATTATTCGATTCGATGTTATATTCCTCGATTCTCGTGCTAGTTGTGTGATTAGACGTTAGATTCCTCGATATTCGTGCGAGTTATTTGATTCGACGTTAGATTCCTTGATTTGCGTGTTAATCATTTGAAACGATGTATTCCGTAAAAACCTCTATATAAACAACACTAATCTTATTTATTTTCATTCAACTTCTATTCGTTTCTTCTATATTTCTCTGTATTCAAATTAACGCTATCAATGTCGTTTTGGTGTGACTTTTCAGGTAGTGACTCGACTAACGAGTCGAATAAGAGGAGTTATGATAACAATCAAAATAACAATCTGGGTTTTGATCTAAATGCTCCATTCGATCTCAATCTTGCGTCTGATGCAAGTCAGGATCCTTGGGGTTTGGATGCCTTCAGGCTAATTATGCTGGTTATTATCCATTGCTGCCCGTTAGTTTTGAATCCCTCCTGGTAGTGGTGGACCGCCGGCTGGTAGTTTTCAATCTCCTCTCGGTAGTGGTGGACCGTCTGAGGGTCCAAAGGGTGACCATGAACCTAGTGAGTTTCAAATCGACCATGTATAAAATTTAATTATACATTTATTTGTCGTACGTTTAAAAATTTTACTATTTATACGTTTGATGTCGTTTTCATTATAATATTAGTTCGTCCAAAAAACTATACATAACATCTTATTCAATAGAGTTAATCATTAATTGACACATACAGGTGTTTTCGTTAGAAATTCGCTAGCATGGATGAATTGGTGGATTGGTGTAGAGAAGTCGGATGCCAAAATGGGTTCGCCATCATCACCAAACGCACGATCTACGAGAAACCCCAAGCGGCCAGCCGAAAATTTGGCTTACGTGCGATTATGCTGTCCAGCACAACTCAACAGCCAAAGTCAGACGTAGCGGGACCAGGAAAACCGGTTGCGAGTTCCAACTGATCGGGACATACAGAAAGAGGTCACGTTATTAGGATCTAAGGGTTGACGAAGCTAAACATAACCACGAACCCTTTCTTTATCCAGAGGGTCATCCTTCCCTAATGAGGCTGACTCTAGCGGAAGAGAGGATGTTGGAGCAACTGACGTATCAGAACATAAAACCATGTGACATTCTTACTGCCATTAAAGAATAGAACCCCGACAATGTGAAGGTCCACTTGGAGGATAAAGATAAATCTGCTTCCTTGTTTATGTAACACACACATGAGTGCGGAATCCAAGTGTGTATGCAAACCAAAGCAAGAGCACAACCATTATAACAAGAGATATATCTTCAAATGTTCACTATATTGATTTGTAGAGAGACCCAGTACATAGACTCTTGAATAAACTGCTTACCTCTCTATGCACTCTCGTATCTCTCTCTAGTTCCTCTCATACTGAGAAGTGCATGTCTGCTTATATAGTGCTAACATAGCAACAGTACGAAGAATGTCACTAGTCGTACGGAGCACTACAAAGACACGAAGAACATTCAGACATGGTTGCTCGTACAAACAGGTTATGGCTCGTACGAATGAATAAGTCATTCGTATGACCAATCAATGTTCTTTGTTGACACAGTCACTCGTACGAGCATGCAATGACTCGTACGATCATATAATGGCTCGTATGAGCAAGCAACTTGCTCGTACGGAGCACCTTACTCGTACGAAAAAACTAAAAGTCGTACGAAATCAAGATAGGAGGATATCTTGATTTGATCAACATGACCAAACTTTACAGACACAACAAACAAAGACCGTACAATCACTGTCGTAACTTAGAACAAGCAACAGACATAAAAGTGTATCAACAAACTCCCCCTTGGATGTTGCTTGTTCTTCGGTCTTTATTTCCAATGGGCTGCTTCGGACTATGAGCTTCCGGCGTGAATACCGAACTGAGTCGAACCGAACAGAACTGAGTCACATCCACACAAATATGCATAAACAAACTCCCCCTTGGATGCTGCTCGTGATGGTTCGGTCTTCTTACTGTCAGATCTTCAGATGTCTTCACGTGTCACAGTCAGGAGGTGCATCAGCAAACTCCCCCTTGAATATATCTTGTGGTGTTGATAAGTGGTCAGCTATGAATTGATTGATTCATGGCTTGCATTTATGTTGTGTCTTTACTCCCCTAACTTGTTTTCTTCAAACTCGTCCTCTTTGCCTTAGGCTTGCTTGAATATCATATCTGTACAGACAACAAAGCTAAACGCGTAATGAGAACAACTATAGGGATTTAATTAACCTTAGAAGATTTTCATTTGAAAATTTCATGACGGATTGATTTTAAGCATAATCAGCACTTGACACACATGATACCAACTTTTATTCAACCATCAACTGACAATATTTGAAGAGTTTTTTTTAAGATTGTTCAATTTTAAGCCATTAAACTTCAAAGCTTGTCATCTTCGACCATTTATGAAGATGCAATTGTTTTCCGGCTTACAATCAGGATTTTAGATAGGAAAGACTTGAGTTCCAACATCGGTCAATCAAAAATAAATTAGAGGCAAAATCTTTTTGTCTTTTATAAAATTCTTAAATGTAAAGACGAAAGGCAATCAAATAAGTAAATATTTACAGATATTTGTTTTGCTAATTTCAAGGGTAAGAGAATCATATTAGTATACGGTCATGCCAAAACACCCTTGTTGTTTGATTAACTAGCATTTAGATAAGTATTCTATATCAATTATTAGTATTGTTGTCCACATAAGCTCAACTTATCAGATGTACTCGTGGTTGGGGGATACGATTAATGTATGATTTATACTTACCGATTGGTGTTCATCCACTTCATGACACATTCCCGTATCAAGATATGCACGAGAGAAAATCTTACCGGTGAGTATACCGCTTTATCATCTGTTTTGACGTATATGATGTGAGATACTTACTTATTTTGATTGAAAACAAGCCCTATGTGATTAAATCACTTATTGATAAGGAACTTGATTTTCAGATGCATGCAGGGCACAAGAGTAAGTCCGTGAACAGGTTAGTACCATCGTACCGACAAAGAGATGAACTTAGCTCCCGCATAAAGCTGTGATATTTTATCACTTATTTTTGGGTGAATATGATATTTTTATCACTTATTGATGGTCGTATGCAGTATATACACGTATGTATGGTATCATGAAAGTTCTAGACTTGTGTCATCGTTATTTTTCGGTAAAAGATTCAACCATGATGCCCAGATGATAAGCAAGCATAAAGACCGCATATCTCAGAACCTCGACATACTATCAATCGAAATTTCGGTACCAAGACCATATGCCAATGAATGGTTCCCACCTGATCTTCAGTCGATTATGTTTATATCGCCCTGTGCACACTTTAAATGATTGTGAGCCTACCGATACATCGAATATAGAGCTACTTATCGTTTTTCATTTTAAGTTCAAAGAGATTTTGACAGACCACTAATTTACTATCATTTTCTCTTTTTCTTGCCAAGAAACTCATTTTTGTTTTCTCATGTTTTTGTATTTTTCGAATTGGAATTTACTCCCCTACAATGCAAAAAGTAATTTTAAACTTTAAAAACATCTTTTTGGATTGTCCTTAAGAAAAATAGTCACAAAAACGATTTCCCGATGTCGATTAACTCATGGTTTACCTCGATGCCATTTACCGAAATTAATTTTAATAAAAATGATTTATCAAAATATTTGAGAAATGAGTTGGCACGTTGGTAATTGGTGTGGATCATAACAACATTGATGAGTTTCATATTGAAACAATCACGTGTGAGGTGATATTCGAGATCAATGTGTTTGGTCTAGAGCGCTTGTACGAGATTTTTAGAAAATTGTAAAGCAGCCTAAATATCGACAGAGATAGGAGAGATTAGAAATTTAAAACCGTAATTCTGCAATTTCTCCGTGTTTCTCCAGCTGGATATCCACCCGGTGTGGATTTCAAGGTCGATTTTATAGCTACTTTATATAACTGAGAAATCTCTTCACAGCAACAAGAACATAAACCTCCGGGTCCGGCTGGTAAGAAGCAAAAGTGCATGGGGGAGAAGCTTGTACACATCATCTTTGGATGGTCCATACATGATGTTGTCCACATGTTTTTGCACCAGCAAAGGTCTTCGTCTTTCTCCTTGAGAAGTAGTGTGCGGTTGTTCAAACCATACCAAGGCATCTGCACGCCCGGTTGGTTTGTTCAATCAAACACATTTTCTTCAATCACACCGTGGAGAAATGTACACTGCAAGATCATCTTGAGAGCTTCTGAACTTCTTGTGGAAGACATAAGACATGAATTTTTGAAAATCTTCTAACGAGCTGCAGGTGTGTACATTTCAATTGAATCTGTAGATCTGATCCAAACCTTAAACAAACACATTGTTGGTTATGTTTCATCTTGTCGAAGTTATCAACTTCATTCACCAATCTTTCTTCACTCATCGGACATTACCTTCCTTTTTTCTCCAATCAAAAGCAACAGCTCCTGGATATAACAATATTATGGAGCCACATGTCGCCTATCTTGTGCCTGGATGCTCCACTATTAACAATTCTATGATTATCAATAGTTCCTCCTAGAACATCCTGCACACTCAGTTAATATTAGTTGGAGATGGGGACCAAAGCCTTCACTGACTTGGGTTGTCCGACATCATCGAGAATTGGAACTTCATTTTCCCGATTATTCAGAATGGATTGTGCTTCCCCTGAAACAATTACCGATTTTAATTTCCAAAACTGTTTTTGTTTTTAAATTTAACATCTGATTGCATTTGGACAACCTCCGGTTTTAAACCTTTTTCAACAGCCTTTTGTTGTTTCTTTCTCTGTTTCATTTCTCGTTGTTTAACAAGACAAGGGTCATGTTTTGGCGAAACAGATTTTATATGGTAACGTTTACTATGGGGCACATCAATTTTCGATTTTCCCTTTGTGAGATATGGACAATTTTTGACAATGTGTCCATACTTACCACACTCAAAGCATGATCTCCGTTCAACAAACCTCGGAGTATTATAAATGTGGTAGCCTGATGATGAACTTCGTGATTTTGAGGTACTTGGTCCTACATTACAACAATTTGTGTGTTGTGTGTAGTTGTTCCGACTCTTTTTCTTTAAAATTTTATTTTGTTTAACAAAATCTGTATTAGATTTATTTTCAAAATATTCAATTTTATCAATCCCTCGGGATTTCACGAAGTTCACATTTTGAATTTTCTTCTTGTGTTGGCTCTATTTGCCTTTTCAATTTCCTTGGTTAGCGTGATTTTGCTGTCGTTGATTATTTTTAGGTTTCAATTTTTAATTTCCGTTTTTCTTTCTAACTTCGGTTTTTAGGAGAGGAGCACACTGAGTTACTACAACTCTTGGGCTCGAATTACCCAAAAACTTACTAGTAGAGTCTTCGAAAACTTTATCAATCAAGGATTGATTGACATTTTTGATGGGAAAATCTTTGTTTGAGTAAACTTTGTCTGAACCGATCAACGTATAAAGCAAGTTCATGCTTTCACATGTTTCAACATTAGCTTCAGCAAGCTTGTCTTTGGCAGTCACACATGGTTTTACTGGAGGATCACAGAGAATGTGATTTTTGTGAGGTATATTTTCCTCTTTTGTTATCGTATCTGACTGCTTTGGTTTGTCCTCATCCGACTCGTCATCCGAACTATCATAATCCTCAATAACTGGAGGATTCTTATCATTCATAGACTTTGAGTCTTTGATGCTATCCGATTGACCTTGACTTGTGCCCTTAATGGACCCTAGACCAGCTTTAATTCATCTAGATCCAATGGAACGGTGGGTTCAAATTGTGGCATATCTTCATCATCTGGCGTTTTGGTGTAATTGTGCCTAACAAGAGGGGGACAAGTCTGATAACCTATACATTTCATATCACCTTTCTACTTTTGAACATCAATGATGTAATCCAAAACATATCTTGAGTTGGAGTAATTGTCCAACTTGAGTTTGATTGCATCATGTTCACACTTTGCACATGCTAGCTCCTTTTTCGTTTCTTCAAGCATGTTAATATAATTGTTAATAGATGTTTGTTTTCTCAAAACATTCTTGGTTAATTCTGAAACATCTTTCTTTAAAGTTTCAATTGTTGTTTTAAATTCTTTTTCGTTTTTCTTAAGAGCTGTGTTTGCCTCAGTGCACTTCATCAGATCTACAATCAAACTCTGATGATGCTTCTTTGTGAGATCAAATTTACCTTCAAGTTCTAAGTATTTACCTTTTAAAGCTATACATTCAAAACACTTAGACACAATAGGTTTATCAAAACTTACCTGACTGGATTGGCAATCTAAACGGGTCATGAATGCTGCACGAAGAGTGGAAGATCCGATTGATGAGAGATGCTTGGAAAACTCATTAGATGGTCCTTCAGTTTCATGCTCCAAATCTTCTTTGCTCCTATCCATCGATTCAGTTTCACTGATCACCTCATCTACTTCAGCATTAACATCTTCAGATCATTCTTCACTCGAAGTTGATTTTGCTTCATCTGAACTCTTGCTATCCCATGAACTGTCATCATTTCTGGACGATTTTCCTTCGTTATTAAGTTTTTGTAATTTTAGCGTGGTATGCAGTTCCTCCTCCACCATTGTTTCCCAATTGAATAGACCAATCACATCGTTCATCTGCTTGAACTACTAGTGCTCGGTTGGAATTGTTTGCAGGCACCATTGCTCTTTTATTGTTAGTAACTTGATTCCTGTTGAAAGGATATTGATTCCCTTGCTGTGGAGGCTTCGTGCATTCTCTTTTAAAATGCCCATTTTCTCTACAGTTAAAGCAAGTAACTTTTCTTTTGTCAAAACCGTATGGAGTATCCTTGGTGCTTTCCAGATTAGTTCTTCCTATTTTCTCCATAAAATCTTTTGCCCATCTCACTGCACTTGCAAATGCCCATTTGATATCAATTAACTCCATCTCCTCCTTATCGATTTGTGCATAGTCTTCACTGGTTAAATTGATGTTACCAACTTGTCCAGCTACTAATCCACGGTAGGAACTCACCAAAGTGTTTAGAAGCTCCATGTGTTACCGTGCAACTTCCACACTTACCTTAGAAAGGTTTGACGTATCGAGTCTGACAGTGTTGGAATTTGAGGGTTGAAAGTTTGTACCATAGAAAGCTTGTTGTTGAACTTGTGGTGTAACAACTTGTGGTTGAGGAAGATAAGCTTTTTGATCAAATGCTTGTTCAAAAGCTTAAGGAGTTGGACTAATATCTTGAGGCAGAGGAAGA
Organism: Scalesia atractyloides; assembly: GCA_947069175.1. Classification (NCBI taxonomy): domain Eukaryota; kingdom Viridiplantae; phylum Streptophyta; class Magnoliopsida; order Asterales; family Asteraceae; genus Scalesia; species Scalesia atractyloides. The sequence continues at coordinate 32,654,524 of CAMTDV010000012.1, read as the reverse complement.
AAGGCTTTTGGATCAAAAGCTCGTTCATAAACTTAAGCACTTGAACCAACAGACTGATCTGGTTTAACTTGCGGCAGAAAAGGATTTGAATTTGACATGAATGCTGTTTGTAGCTTCGGTTGTTGAACTGCACTTATACCTGGGTTAATGCCTCCAAAATACATTTCTGGATTTTGTGGAACTGGAAATCGATTTGCTTTGCAAATTTCTTCTTCATTTTTGTTTTCAAGTTTCTGAACAAATTTGTAAATGTTGATCACATCCATCACACTTGTATGTTTTAGCAATTCAATAAATTGATTCCACTTAGGTGGTAAGGCATCAGCAAAGCGCATAACAATCTCCTGTTGTGATGCAATAACCTTGTATGAGTACATCTCGCTAAGCAAATGATAGAAACGAGTTGTCATATCATTTAGTGTTTCACTTTCCATAAACAGAAACCCTTCAAATTCTTTCTTTAAAAGATCATGTCGAATTTTTCTCATCGTTGCATTTCCTTCTCCTCTTGTTTTTAACGAGTCCCACAAGCTCTTTGAAGTTGTACGATACATAAATTGATGATAAATATCTTTGTGAAGAGCTTGCATAAGCATGTCAAAGGCCTTCTTTTCTAGATCATAGGCTCTTTTATCATTCTCATCCAATTCGGCTAAAGAGGCTGAATTTGATACAATTTCTTCGAGAGATTCTTTGTACGGATAAGTAAAGCTGAAACACGAAAGTGGTTTAAAAGGTTTAAAAATTAATTTTTGAAAATAACAGTCTCCTTCTAAATTTCACAATTTAAAAAACCACAAGAGATTTGAAAAACTGAAACACAAAACAATCAAAGAAGATGGGTTCTTTGTACGAATCATGGTTCGTACGAGCCACTGTCTTTCATACGAACCAGGTTGTTCGTACGAATGACACTCTTTCATGCGAGTAACCTGAGCTTCGTGCGAACAAGATTCTTCGTGCGGATGGGTTATTCGCACATATGTTTTTCGCAGAGAGGAATCTTTTTGCAGGGTTGGTTGGTGGAAATTTCCTTTTCAAGCACAAACTGGTTTTCGAAAGTGGTCAGTTGTCTACACAATTTTGGTTAAAAAGACAAACATTCCATATCAGCTTTTCAGTTACAACAGTCAAGTCCAGAATGTCCAGAGATTTGGTCAACCCTACAACAATATTCCGGTGAGTTTTCCAGCAGTGTTTCACCTGCAAATATGTTCAACTTAAAAAAAAGAAAATTTTAAGAAAAAACAGATTCTAACATGTCTCCATGTATTTTAACAAGGTTTTTATGAAAATTTTCTGGATACAACAAGTTTTAACTAAGTTTTAATCAAGCTATCTTTTAAAAACTTAAGTTTCCTGTTGAAAGTTCAGGAACACTCCAGAAACCCTCACAACTAGCTCAGACACAACACTAAGCTTGGTTTTAACAAGGAAGAGAGCCAAAGCTCTGATACCACTTGAAGGTCCGCTTGGAGGATCAAAATAAACCTGCTTCCTTGTTTATGTAACACACACACGAGTGCGGAATCCAAGTGTGTATGCAAACCAAAGCAAGAGCACAACCAATATAATAAGAGATATATCTTCAAATGTTCACTATATTGATTTGTAGAGAGACCCAATACATAGACTCTTGAATAAACTGCTTATCTCTCTATGCACTCTCTAGTTGCACTCTCGTATCTCTCTCTAGTTACTCTCATACTGAGAAGTGCATGTATGCTTATATAGTGCTAACACTTAGCAACAGTACGAAGAATGTCACTAGTCGTAAGAAGCACTACAAAGACACGAAGAACATTTAGACATGGTTGCTCGTACGAACAGGTTATGGCTCGTACGAATGAATAAGTCATTCGTACGACCAATCAATGTTCTTTGTTAACACAGTCGTACGAGCATGCAATGACTCCTACAATCATATAATGGCTCGTACGAGCAAGCAACTTGCTCGTACGAAGCACCTTTTACTCGTACGAACAAACTAAAAGTCGTACCAAATCAAGATAGGAGGATATCTTGTTTTGATCAACATGACCAAACTTTACAGACACAACAAACAAAGACCGTACAATCATTGTCGTAACTAAGAACAAGCGACAGACATAAAAGTGTATCAACAGAATCTCAATAAGAAGTACCATATACAATGCTCAGGCCAAATTGGGTCGAATGGAGCAAGTCGGCGAGACTCCAATGCAGGTACTTTTCCACCGGTTGAACAAAGTTGGGTTTGTTTTCTTCCATAGAACATTTGAAAATGGCAAAAGGGTCCAGGATGTTTTCTTTATCCACCGGGAGTCGAACAAGTTGTGGCGCGCCTTCCCGCATGTGTTGCTTATAGACTCCACCTACAAGACGAACCGATACAAAATGCCGCTAGTTCAGATTATTGGTGTTACATCCACGTACTTATCGTTTTGCATTGCTCATGCGTCCATAACCAACAAGAAAGAGGAAAACCTACATTGATTGAAAGATTCATTAGACAGTGTTATGGAGCCCCGTGTAATAGTAACGAACACAGATCTTGCCCTAATGAACGCATGTGCAAGCGTGTTTTCGAACGCTAGACATTCACTGTGTAGGTGGCATATATAGCAAAACATCGACAAATATTGCAAGCGAAGCTTTGAACCGAAGCAATATGGGAAAAGTTTTTATACAAGTGGGGCAGGCTGATTAACTCAACGAACGATGTTGACCACAACTACTGGTATGAGCGAATACAAGCAAAGCTGCCAAGCTAAAGACGCAACCGTAAGTTTCCTAGTAATTTTCTTATTAATCGTACTTATCTGACTTGTCTTGACTGCACTTCACTTTGTTTTCAGAAATTATGGATTACATGTATTCAAACTCGTTAGAACCATATAGAGACTGGTTTGTTGCTTTTTAGAGCGACCGACATTTGAACTTCGGACAACGTACAACGAACATGTTAGAGAGTCAACATGCTTTTTTGAAGAAATACCTTGGTGAATCCAATCACGCTGGATAAAGTTGTAACGCTTATCGATCAGCTCATAAGAAACTAGGTGTCAAAAATAAAAGCCAGCATTGAAACAATCAGGAGTTGAACAATGGATCCCCATAACAAACCAGTATTTGATCTCATACGAAAGAAGGTTTCACATGCATGCTTAGACTTGTTATCCAACGAAGTACGAGTTATAGAAATCTTAAAAGCATCCAACGGTACATGCGCTTGCCGTTTGTTTACAAGCTGTGGGTTGCCATGTGCGTGCCAGTTGCTACCGTATATGATGAAACGTAGTACATTCTTTGACCAACCACGTCTTAATCACGCAATGATTTTCACGTTTTCTGTTTTTGTTGTTTTATTTTAATTTAGGTCAAAGGATTCCGTTGGAGTCGATAGACCCCTTTTGGCAAAAGCTAGATTTGAAATCTTTAAATGAAGGGAGCGAGGAGGAGTATTTTAACGTAGACAACGAACTAGCGATTCTTAGACAACATATAATGGGGTAGCCGGGAGATATAAAGATAAACCTGGTTCAAAAGATGAAGGAGTTGGTACATCCCAATCAGACAAAGGTCAAATAGCCAGTTGTGCAGAAAAACCCACGGGGTTGTCCAACTTTAAAGGCTCAGCAACAAATGATGATTGATTCGTTTGCGGAGCCTTCTAGACACAATTTTATTTCATTGGCAAACGGGTATGGTGATTCACTAGGCATTTCAACACAAGAGCCATACAACGAACCTACAAGGCACAACTTGTTTGTCGAGTCAGAAAGTTATCGTGGTGAAGCAGCTATGTTCATTGACGAGATTATGAAGGCGCTAGGCAAATGAAATTGAAAGATAAGGTGGCAAATCAATGGAAGAGGCATAGGCAAATGAAATTGAAAGATAAGGTGGCAAAATCAATGGAAGAGGCATTGAATTAGAATTTAACCTGTTCAAGCACTACGAAAAGTTCATTCCATCTTGCTTCTATCCATACCTAAGTCAGGTATAAGATGTTCATGGTGATGGTAATTGTGGGTTTCGAGCTATAGCGGTTGGCTTGTCGCTTCATGAGATGGAGTGGCCGTTAATACGGTGGGAGCTTCTAGGTGAGTGCAACCGGTACTACAACATGTGGAATGCAATAAATTCATACGAGTTTCATTCAGTTCAAAACTCCTTAAATTGAAACAGTATAGACTTTGTACAACGTAATAAGTGACTCCTAATGCCTTTCACAGGGGTCATGATAGCTAACCGGTGGAATGTCATTTGTCACTTATTAAGTGACAAAGGTTGTGCTACATTTTTTCCCATGTTGACAACAGCCGAACAGAGTATTCCTCATCAAACGGTCACGCACGTACATGTTAACAACAACCATTTTATTCACGTCAGATTAGAAGAGGAATATCCAATGCCTACCCCGTCAGGATACTGGTGACAACCGACACGGCATACAAGAGCAGTGAGCTGGTATAACTTTTACAAGGAACACATTATTCAATATCAGAAGATCATTGATGAATACAAGACGAATGAATTCGTGGATTTAGGTTGCCTATGAATTTGAAATGTTGTTTCATGTTTTGACAATTTGTAATGATGTGAGTGAATTAAATGCATGTATAAACACATACCGACTGCGTTTTCGTCAATTCCACATACCGACTCAAACAAACTATCAGTTAATAAACATAAAGCAAAGCAAAAAAAGATTGATCTTCTTGTTTAACGTTCTATCAATGTTTTGGGCAACTTGTTGAAATGGAACTTGAAAAGATGTATGAAATGAAACCCGTATTGATGAAGGTGAACACATACCGACTGTGTTTTCGTCAATTCCACCAAAAGTAATTAAAAAAAATAAAAAAAATTGTTAATCGTATACGGGTTGTATAACTTTATACGACCCGTATACAAGAGTAAAATAGTACTCGTTTATTGTGTATACGAGCGAATAAAAACAATAATGAACATTGTATCTGGTCCGTATAACCTTATATACGAACCATATACAATAAGAAAAGGTCGTATAATAGGTTATACGACCAAGTATCCACCATACGACCTCAAAATTCTCTAAAATTCTCTTGGTTTTCTCTTGGATCGTTCTTGGATATCATTCTTCAGCGTTCGTGACGTTTTGTTCTCGTTCTTCTATTATGTATGTTTCTAAGCCTCGTTCGTAGAATAGACTTTCAGATTACGTAACTTGTTAGATTATGGTATCGTATAGCATATCGAATAGCGTAGATTAGTGTAACGAAATTGATTGCTTGATTGAATTTGAAAAAAATAAAAACCCAATTTGAAAAAATATAACTGAATATTCAAGTGTATACGACTATATACATTGTATACGATCGTATACTATTTGAATATTTAAGGATATGATCGTATAAAGCCTGAATCTTCAAGTTGTATACGATCGTATACTCTTTGAATATTCAATCCGTATACGGCCGTATACATTGTGAGGAGGGCCAGGGGGCGGGGGAGGCGAGGGTGATGGTGAGGGTGACGGGGGAGAGGGAGGCGGGGGAGGCGACGTACAGGGGGCAGTTTATGCTGCGGTCAATAAGATCGCAGGTAGGTGTGAAGGATGTACAGGGTAACACCGGGGGTGGAGGAGAGACTGGCTCAGGTCGAGTCGGATGTAGGTGCTGTACAAGTGGATGTATCCCGTTTGCAGATTGACGTACAGTGGATGATCGAGGCGATTATTGCTATGCATTCTTGCGCGCCCCTACCTCCACGAGCTGGCGCTGCACCACCACCACCACCATCGCCGTAGCTGCTTATGGTATTTTTGTTTAGTTGTTTTACATTTGAAACATTGTAAACATTTTTCTTTTGTTGTTTTAGATGTAAAACATTGTAAATATTAATCTTATGTTTACATTTTATCTTGTTTGTTTAATAATTGTTATCGTAGTGTTTATCATATTCACATATTTATCGGTTTGCAAATGGAAAATTATTCAAAACGTTATTAGTACGTTTAATTACAAACTCGTAATATAATCCGATATATCTAAATAATACGGCAAACACTATCTAAACAATTACTAAACTTATTAAACGGTTTTTCGGTTTCACAAAAAAACATTAAATAATACGACCCGTATACAGGTGTTAAAACACCCTAAAAAACTGATCAAACCTCACAAAAAATATACACCAGGCCGTATAACATTGTATTGCTCGTATACGTTTGTATACGGGTCGTATAATGTTATACGGCCTGTATACATGTAAAACAAATAAAACATTCAAACACATGTATTTCTATGCAATAATATTCTATACGGGCCGTATAAGGTTATATGACCCGCTATACACAACTAGGGATCTGAAAATAAGAAAATAGAGGTGTGAAATAGAAGAACCCTTTAAAATCCTTAAATTATTTTACTTTAACGTTTTTAACTCTTCTAAACTATTTATATGCTAACTCAAAATGACCTTGTGCACATAAGATTATAAACTAGTATTAAAAAAATGGAAGAAGTCAAAAAAAATGTAAAAGTCATGCCGGTATTAATTTAAAGTTTTGATTCACACGTTATTTCAAAGACGATTTCACGTCAACATGCTAGCCCTGTACCTGCTTTTCTTCCTTAAATATAACTTCTAGACATTCTAATTATGAATTTGTGTTTTTTTTTTCTACTCCATATTGAATAAGCCTTATATAGTTTATATAATTTAGCTTCTTTTCTTTTAAGTACAAAATAAAGTGTTCAAAGTGGGTAAATTGCAATTTATGACAAACTCTTCATGACAAATTCATATGTATGTGTGTGTATATATATATATATATATAATATAAATAGTAAGCATGTATAAGATCTCTAGTTCACAAAGTTAAACACAAACTCACAAACACACAGAAATTAAAACAACTATGCATTTGAAAATACTGCTAGCAGTAGTAGCTATTGTAGCTTTGGGGGTAGCAAGTGCTCAAGAGAGACCAGCTTGTGAACGTTCATGTGGCAATGTGAATATAACTTTCCCATTTGGTACAGGTGAGGGATGCTACTACAGTTCCGATTTCCTTGTAACATGTGACCGATCATCCGGAGAACCCATACCATACTTTGGAAAAAACACAACCGATATTGTTATTTCAAATATTTCGGCAAGCAAGAGCAAGGTGGAGATTATGATGTATGTAGGCAGTGATTGTTACAGTAGTAGTTCTGTCCGAAACAGAAGAAACGGACCCTCTTTGCGGTTAAGGGATGTTAGGGTCTCCGCCAAGAACAAATTTGTAGCCATCGGGTGTGACACGGATGCATATTTTGAAGGAATAAGAGGGAATGAGTTAGATGGTACGGGATGCAGTTCTACATGTGGTAGAAACAGCCTTCTTACAAACGGATCTTGCTCGGGAGTTGGATGCTGTGAAGTAGCAGTGCCAGAAGGACTAAGAAGTTTTAACATGACTCTTCGTAGCTTTAACAACCATTCGAATATATTGGATTTTAACCCTTGCAGCTATGCCTTTTTTGTTTAAGAAGGGAAGTTTAACTTTTCTACAGCTAACCTGGTTGATTTTCGAAGTGTAAGGAGGATGCCGATGTTACTTGATTGGGCAATTGGAGACTTGACTTGTGACGCAGCAGAGGGCACAGACGATTTCTTATGCAAGGGAAACAGCAAATGCGATCAAGATTATGGAGGTCCAGGATACCGTTGTCGTTGTCTTGAAGGTTATGAAGGCAACCCATATGTTGCGGAGGAGTGCAAGAGTAAGTTTTTATATCATATTTGGATGCTTTTTTTTTTACTTACTTTCACCCCCATGAAATGATTGACCATTTTTTATTATACAGATATCAATGAGTGTGAACGAGGAATTCATGATTGCGATCACGATGCTCAATGTGATGATACAGATGGAAGTTATGAGTGTACTTGTCGAAAAGGTTACTCTGGAGACGGTAGGAAAGGTGGAACAGGTTGCACGGCAGATCAATCCACCATTATAAAGATAACTGTAGGTAAGTAATCATGGAATAACTTATTGGTTTGTATTTTAAACTACTGTTAGAAATCAAATCAGCATGCATGTGTTGTTAGTTCTTGTTGTTGCAGGCACATCAGCTTCTGCTATATGTCTACTTATAACTGTCACCTGGTTGTACTTGGTGCTCAAAAGGCGAAAGCTCGTGATGCTGAGAGAAAAATTCTTTAAACAAAATGGTGGAATAACTTTGCAGCAACGAATTTCTGGAAATGGGGGTTCCCAGGATCAAGCAAGAGTCTTCATGATAGAGGAGCTAAAGAGGGCAACCAATAACTACGATGAGAGCAGGATTATCGGCAAGGGTGGCTATGGCACTGTTTACAAAGGAGTTCTTTCTGATAACAGAATAGTTGCCATAAAGAAGTCAAAACTAGCTGATCAAACACAAGCTCAGATAGAGAAATTTGTCAATGAAGTAGTTATCCTGTCCCAAATAAATCATAGGAATGTGGTGAAGCTGATTGGGTGTTGCCTGGAAACAGAAATCCCGTTATTGGTTTATGAGTTCATTCCAAATGGCACACTCTCTGATCACATCCACAACAAAGGCAAGTCATTGACTATGACATGGGACATCCGACTAAGAATAGCAACGGAGACAGCCGAAGCACTTTCATACTTACATTCTGCAGCATCTGTTCCAATCATCCATCGAGATGTCAAGCCAATGAATATACTGTTGGATGATAAGTGCAAAAGTGGCTGACTTTGGAGCATCTAGGCTAATTCCTGTTGATCAAATTGAGTTGGCTACTATAGTGCAAGGAACACTAGGCTACTTAGATCCAGAGTATTTACAGACAGATCACTCACAGATAAGAGTGATGTTTATAGTTTTGGAGTAGTATTAGTGGAACTTTTAACCGGAAAAAAGGCTCTTAGCTTTGATAGGCCAGAGGCAGGGAGGAACCTAGCGGTGTATTTTCTATATTCTTTAAAAGAGGGGAGGCTCTTCCAAGTTCTGGATGAACGCTTGCAGCTAAATGATGTTCCTAGTGAAATCAACCAAGTATCAAGACTGGCACAAAGATGCTTACGTGTTAATGGCGACGAAAGGCCTACCATGAAGGAAGTAGCAATCGAGCTCCAAGGAATATTGGCTTCAGTGATACAAAAACATCCATGGGTGCAAAGTAGTCCAAACAAAGATGAAGGCGAGTATTTACTCAAAGAATCAATCAATGACCATGAAGGTACAAATGGTGGCAATGTAAGCACAAGCACCTTTGATAGCATGAGCAACCATACTATGCTGCCCATTTCTAGTGGTAGGTGAAGGTAGAGACTTGCATCTACCAATTTGGAACAAGCTCGATCTTGTATAGTGAGACATGTAGCCCATTTGGGTGAGGTTTGTTAAAGATAAGCTTAATAGTTGCCTTCTGTTGTTACAATTTGTTAGGAAGTTATATAGTTTGTATATATTGAGCCTAATATTTCATTTTTCTAGTATTCACTTAAGAATTTTCTAACACAACATCTTAATATCAGTTCTTTTAATCTCTAGCAACAGAGTTGAGATCCAGCCTGATAGAATCTGGCGGTAGGTTTCCGCATAAGAATTGGCGTAACCCTTTCAGTCAGCGAAAGTGTTGAGCATTGAGGTTGTTCTAGTGATAGATCTACTTTTTTATACATTCGGTAGTTTAGTTTCTACAAATCAACATGCAAAAAAATAAACTAACAAAATTTCGGATTAGACATAAGACCCCTCACATGAGGGCACACGCCTGACTTAATGCTAAAAAGGATGGGAGTTAGTGTAAAGGATAGCAGATGTCCAAGCAAAATATTCACATAAAAGACATCTAGTATAATTATTGAAATTAAAGGATACAACATGTGATATTATATTATATTTTAATAAAAGGTCATAATCTATAATTTTACGTTAAAAATTAACAAATAAATAACTAACAAAAGTTGGTGGAAAGGAAGAAAAGAGCTACAACGTAACAACTTTAGGGACGGCCACTGTATTTATTAAAGTTAAAGAATAGAATTTGCAAATTAACCGTAGATAAAGAACATACTCAGTATTTTACCCAAATGTATACATGTTTAGTATATTCTTGTATCAAACGGATGAAACTAAAACAATTCTTTTCTTTGGGATCGTAGCTGGCAACCACTGTGACCGTTCAATATCCAAAACCACATTATCAACGGGCATGTGGCTCAATGGAATCAAGACGAAATGGTTTATCTCGGTCCCAAGTGGTGAGAGTTCAAGTCCATTGTAGACAATTGATGTAGAATATTTACGAGTAGGCTTGAGGGTGTGTGAGTTTGCCGTTTGAATAATTAATAAATAACCAACGAACCAATATTTATTAAACAACGGCCTATGAAATTTAAATAAGTGTTGGAATAGCTTCGACATAACAAACCCCAATTAGAGTCACTATACACTAGTCGTCGGTGTCCTAATTAATAAACAACACAATGAAATGAATGGATCATTTATTTTAAGCTTAGGACTCCTTCTGGTTTATTGTTATACGTTTCGTTGTTAAGATACGAATTACAAATATTGAACACAAGTATGATACTTTGTTTCATAATGATATTATGATCCGGTATGAATAAATGATTTTCAAAGATATGTTTAATGCAATATGTCATGCAAGTCACCTTTTAAAAGTTTTGCAAGTTTACACAAGCCCTATGTGAGTTTACATGCTTATAAGTTAGAAGTTTACAAGTTACAATCATATTATATATGTGATTGTCTGGTCTGTGTATGTACTATGTGCCTCAGATTTTGAAAATTGAACTTAGACCCCTTTTATAATTTGAGTGTGATTGTCGTACATCCTAAAAATCTTGCATGGTCTATCACATCACTAAGCCAAGTTCTTCAGACTTCAAATCCTTGAGGAACCCTTTTTCATATCGGTATGAATAAATGATTTTCAAAAATATGTTTAATGCAATATGTCATGCAAGTCACCTTTTAAAAGTTTTGCAAGTTTACACAAGCCCTATGTGAGTTTACATGCTTATAAGTTAGAAGTTTACAAGTTACAATCATATTATATATGTGATTGTCTGGTCTGTGTATGTACTATGTGCCTCAGATTTTGAAAATTGAACTTAGACCCCTTTTATAATTTGAGTGTGATTGTCGTACATCCTAAAAATCTTGCATGGTCTATCACATCACTAAGCCAAGTTCTTCAGACTTCAAATCCTTGAGGAACCCTTTTTCATATCTGTAGCATGATATAAGCAACCAAAATCCATGATCCATTCCCCACCACTAGACATCATAAACTTTTACACTCTCACACCCAACAGCAGAAGAATTTGATTGAGTGTCACGAGTCCTTGATGAACTAACCTCTCCCATCCTTTTTAAAGGAACTTCGAATTTGATTAGAATATATTTCCCATTAAAGGAGCTTTGTTCTAGAATGCCTCTGACAAGTAGTCCCTCTCTATATTCTTCTCTTCTATAGTGGCAAGAACCTCTTTCAAGGACAAGCTATCTCTCTAATACATCAAAGTTTTAACAAATTGTATATATGACTGCATACTGAGTTCAAGAAGATAATTTCGCTATCTTCTTCATCTAATACAACCTCTATATTCTCAAGATCAAGTACCAATTCTTAAGTTCTTCAGTATGATCATTAAAAGACTTACTATGCGCCATTTGGAGGTATACAACCTCTTTTTGAGATCAAACTTGTTAGAAAATGGATTTTTACTTCACAGGCTTTCCAATTTGGTCCAAACTTCTACATTAGAGGTTTCCTTTAATACCTATTGCAATACTCTATCCCTTATGCTTAGAATTACAGCACCATGAGCCATTTTTTATTTCTCTTTCTTGTTGATGTTGTTTGTTAAGAGTATCATGTAAGTTTACTTCACCACCCAGATCCTCCTCCACAATTCTTTGATGAACCAACACTGCCCTTCAACCTTCATATTCCAAAACCGTTCTTCAATCTTGATCAATCAGTTAAGGTTGTCTTATTTGAGACAATCCAGTTACTCATAAACCTAGTTGTTGAAAACTTGATTAACCTCTTAACACTAAAGAACAATAAATGAAGAATCAAATCTTTCCTTGAACTGAAGATTTACAATATCCTCCAAAACACAAAACCAACGGATGAAAGAAAAAATAAAAATAAAAATGATTTGCAAATTCTACATAAGAATTCTCTTATCGTCACTTATATACCTCTGTATGACTATCTTTAACGCCTCTGTATGGCTATCCATGTCAGCACTAACTACTTCTTGTTGCCAATTACAGTTATGTGGAGGTAGAATTCCACCGAGAGTCTATGTTGAGTCCATTCCTTTTTTTGCAGTTATCTTGGATGAGTAGTTCAAGTCAATTCAAGAGACACTTTCGTGGTGCATGCTTTTTGCAGATGATATTGTGTTAGTCGCAGAGACTAAACAAGGCTTGAATGTGAGGTTAGAGGAGTGGCGAGCAACTTGAAAGGGCAATGGCTTAAGGATTAGTCGCTATAAGACTGAGTATCTTTATTGTGATTTCGGTAGAGTGGTGTAAGCGTTGATGATGAACTTAAATCACCATTGAGCGTCAAGTGGTTCCTCAGTCAACTTAGCTCAAGTATTTACAATCATTTGTACAAAAGGATGGGAAGATAGATAGTGATGTAGCCCACCGCATACAGGTTGATTAGCATAGGTGGAGAGCTACCACAAGGATATTTTGTGACAAAATCTTCCTAACTAAGTTAAAAGGGAAAAAAATATAGGTTTTAAGTTAGACCTGCTATGTTTTATGGGACAATATTGTTGGGTCGTCAAGAAGAGATAGGCACATTAGATGGATGTAGTAGAGATAAGGATGCTAAGATGGATGTGTGAGCACATTAGGTTAGACCAAATAAGAAATGAAGTTTTTAGGGAGAGGTAAGGAGTGCCTAGTATTCAGAATAAGATAAAGGAGGAGAGATTGGTATGGAGGAGGCAGACCACGACATTTGTTAAAGTAGTAGAAACCCTCACTGTAGAGGGGAAGAGGAGTAAAGGTAGATCAAAATTGACTTACGGTGAGTGAATTAGACATGATTTACTAGAGTTGCATCTATCTAAGGACATAGCTAAGGTTTGCCTATATCATAGGCTCTCCAAACTCTACCAGTAGCTTTGTAATTTGTAGGATTTACTAGGTACGATTGTTATTGTTATTATCAATAACTTTACTTCTATCAACAGTAACTTCGAACTCCCATCATCTTAAACACACCATCAGCAACAACTTTCTAGCTAACCACCATTACCTGCTTATACATTCTAATAATCTTATTTATAAAAGCCGGAGCCATTTACACAAATGGCACCTTCTTTTCTCACCAACCAAATAACCCCTTAACTTATAGAAAAACAATTTTAACTCTATAATATTACTCCATTTTACAATCACTCAAAAGTCCACGTTATTTACAAAACTGGTCCCTACTTTTTCCACCCACTATATAACCCCTCAACTTTTGAAAATTGTAAATATCTTGAGACACTTGAGTTTCTAAAGTTCTAATTTTACTTCTTTCGTTCCTTTACTTAAAAAAACTATTTTTTTAGGTGCGTGTTTTTATTTATGTGTGGAATATGTATTCGAGTTGGTCTACGTTCCGACGTAAACCTTTTTGGAAATAAGTCAGGTTAAATATAATTGTGTGCTTATTTTATATACGTTTCGACCTCGCCACAACACGCTAGGGGTAAAATTTTAACCTTGATGTGAATATTTTTTCGATTATACGTTTTAATTTGTACATTTTTTATGTATGAGTATGGTCACATATAAATACGTTATGGTTGTACAATATAATTTTGATTACTTTACATTTTGATCCAACCGCAATGCTATTGAGTTAAATCGGATACGTCAAAACGTACGTTCTTATATAGTTAACACATCACATATGGACGAATCCGTTCGATATTTACAATGTATCAACGTCGTAATACGGATGGGTCTAATTACTGGTTAGTACTTATTGAGCATGTTTCAACGACCACATAAGTTTGTGCTAAACAACTTTACTACCAATAGTCCATTTTTGGGCACCAATCCTAAACTTTAACTCGCTTACTATTCGTTTGACTTTATCTCTATTTCTATAGGATAAGCGCGCATATGCATTTAGTGAACCGAGCTTCATATTCAACAACCACAACATACAGAAAAATCAGCAAAATCTTAATACATAAATAAATCAAAAATCAAATACAAATAGCAAAATCTTAATATAACGTATGAAAGACGTCAAAAAGTAAAAAAGAGCACAGTAATATATTCGTAATTATTATACTTGTAGGGTAATTTTAATTACCCTACAAATATTCTTGTTGGGTAATTTTGTAAAATAATCTTGTAAGGTAATTTTGATTTTGTAGAGCATTATAATTACTCTACAAATAATCTTGGTGGGTAATTTTGATCTTGTAGGATGATTTTATAAAGCATCATAATTAGTTTACAAATTATCTTGTAGGGTAATTTTGATCTTGTAGAGTATTATAATTACTCTACAAAAGATCTTGTAGGGTAATTTTGATTCTATGAGGTAATTACGAGTAAAATAATTACGAAAATGCTACCATGTTTTTTTATCTTTTAACGCCTTTTGTATGTTTTATACGTCTTGTACGGTACGACTATTTATACATGATCTTTACTCTAAATAAATCGAAAAAGCCCTTTAATTATGAAAAACAGTATTACCGTAGACTCAAAATGATGATCTGGGTAGGGGACACTAGAAAAAGGTGTTAGGATTTTTGTATTCTTTTAGTTTTAAATAGATAAAATAATTATTTCTTAGGGGGAAAGACGTACTGAAAACTACTATCCTAATCTAATCAATCTTACGATACCATACCATGTCAATTATACACCAAACTACCCTAGAGTAACAAAACACTAGCGACGCCTATCCACAAATACCCTAGAATCATGGATCACACTCTTTTACTCCACCTACTAATCACACACACCCTGCCCCACCTTTAAGTCCAATTATCACATTTCCAAACTTTTACCATACGACAAAGGTAACCCGGACAAACTACCCTCAATGCCTACCCTAGGAGGTGGCGACAATTTTACCACAAGGGTTGAAACCCTCAAACTCAACCCTGCCATTGCCCTGTCAGCCCTTGTATCCTACAATTCACATAGAGGGGAATAGTGCCAGGCAGCTGCCTGACACTTCTCCATTGATCCAGCTAAATTACGATTTTCCCCTTTTTAAATTTACAGTTTTACAATTAGTTTTGTTTTTTTCCCTCTCAGACAAATTACTATTTTGCTCTTAGTTCAAATTTATAGTTTTGTCATCGTTTTTGTTTCTTTTTCTTGTACAATTACGATTTTGCCGCTAGTGTAAAATTATAGTCATGACATCGTTTTAATTTTTTTTACAAAACTATGGTAGTGTTTTGTTTTGTGTAATTTTTTCTACAAAACTAAGGTAGTTTTTAGTTTTAATTAGTTGACTCGATGTAATTTTTATTCGTGCCAGACGGTTGTCTTACACACGCTCATTTGTCCTGTAAAATTATAGTTTTGTCCCTAGTTTAAAATTATGGTCATTCCATTGTTTTAGTTTTTAATTTATAAAAAATATGATGGTGTTTGTTTTAATTGGTTGACTTGACGTAATTTTTGAGATCATTTTATGAGTAGTATGTATAAGTAACCGAAACATAGACATACATGTTATGAGAGAAAAAATATTCGAGTTAGTGTCCCGCAATGCGGGCGGGGCAAAAAGTAATTGATTTAACATAGTTAATTTGTATCGTCCATACCATATATATGTAATTTTTTAATAAAAAGAAACTAAGTTTGCAATATTATGTATTACATATATTCATTGTAATTTACTCTAATTTTATGATGTATTGATAATATATATTTTCTTTGATTTTGTAAAGCGTTTCCAGAATGTTATATCTTCTATATTTCGATACACACCTCGTGCACTTACCGGCCACATATAAGTCTTTTAAATCGTATTATTATTATTATTATTATTATTATTATTATTATTATTATTATTATTATTATTATTATTATTATTATTATTATTATTATTATTATTATTATTATTATTTTTAATGTTTTTAGACTCTTTATGCTATCTAAGTATGTGGTAAAACTCATGTTTTTACCTAGAATTGCTTTTAATTTTTCATATACTAACCTAAAATGACCTTGTGCACATATTTAAGATTTTAAACTAGTAATACGCGTAACAAAAAGGGTTAAAGCCAGAAAAAGAAATGTAGGACGGGCAGATTATATAATGTTTGGATCACACGTTATTTCAAAGACGATTTCAAGTCAATTTTAATAGAATACGAGTAATGATATTTTCTAATTACGGACTTTCATAAATGACAACACTAATTATTATGTTATGTCAAATTTGAGGTTTTTAAAGCCACGTAAAGGCTGAATGGCATCTTGAACGAAAATAAAATTGGATCATGTATTGAATAAGCCCTAAAACAATTTGAATGGTATCATCTATTGAGTAAAAAATAGTTTAAGTTAAATGAAAATCAAATGAATGTGTATGTAAACTATCCCACACAGGATTTTATATTATTTTATCCATAAATCTGTCCGCTTCCTTTCTTTCATCTCCAAAATAAAGACTACAAATACGAAGTGTTCAAAGACTTATAATCAATAACTGGTGGGTGAGTGCATATAAAATGACCAAGTCTTCATGACATGTTCACACACATACATATATGTATAAGATCTCTGATTCACACATCCCCAATCCAAAACCCAAGATTACACAAAAAAAGAACCTTAAAAGATGTCAACCATGCACTTAAAAACACTACTGGTAGTAACAGCTATTGCAGCTTTGGGGGCAGCAAGTGCTCAAAAAAGACAAGCTTGTGAAAGTTCATGTGGGAATGTGAATATTACTTTCCCATTTGGTTCAGGTGAGTGATGCTACTACAGTTCCAATTTCCTCGTAACTTGTGACCGGTCATCAAGGGAACCAGTGCCATACTTTGGACCAATCACGACCAATTTTGTTATTTCGAATATGTCAACAAGCAAGAGTGAGGTGGAGATTATGGCTTTTGTAGCTTATGATTGCTACATGAATCTGGCCAAGCCAAAACAAACACACCATCTTTGTGGTTAAGTGATTTCCGGATCTCCGCCAAGAACAGATTTGTAGCCACCGGGTGTGATACGTATGCACGTTTTAGAGGAAGAAGAGGGAATGATTTTGGTATTGGTACAGGATGCATTTCTACATGTGGAAGAAACAGCCTTCTTACAAACGGATCTTGCTCAGGAGTTGGGTGCTGTGAAATAGCTGTGCCAGAAGGACTTAAAGCTTATAATATGAGTCTTCGTAGCTTTAACAATCATGAGAATATAACTGACTTCAACCCTTGTAGCTATGCTTTTTTTGTTGAAGAAGGGAAATTTAACTTTTCTACAACTAACCTGGTTGATTTTAGAGGTGTAAACAGTATGCCAATGATACTTGACTTGTGATGAAGCGAAGGACGCAAATAGTATCTTGTGCAAGGGAAACAGCGAATGTGATCAAGATTATGGAGGCCCTGGATATCGTTGTCGTTGCCTTAAAGGTTTTGAAGGCAACACTTATGTTGCAGAAGAGTGCAAGAGTAATATTAGATTTTACAATGGTATTGTTTTTTTCTTTTTTCTTGTTTTCTTTCACCTGAAACAAATGATTGACATTTCGTTATTCTATAGGAGGTGGATGACTGTGAACAAGGAATTCATGACTGCGATCATGATGTGCAATGTGATGATACAGATGGAAGTTATAAGTGTACTTGTCGAAAAGGTTACTCTGGAGATGGTAGGAAAAATGGAACAGGTTGCACTGCTGATCAATCCACCATTATAAAGATAGTTGTAGGTAAGTAATCTTGCAATAATTTTTTCTGTTATATCTTAAGAAAGTGTTTGAAATCAAATCAGCAGGCATTTGTGCTATATTGTGTCTGTTGTTTCAGGTACCTCGGCTTCTGCTATATTTCTCCTGATAACTGTCACCTGGTTGTACTTGGTGCTCAAAAGGCTAAAGCTCGTGATGCTGAGAGAAAAATTCTTTAAACAAAATGGTGGAATAATGTTGCAGCAACGAATTTCTGGAAATGGGGGTTCCCAGGATCAAGTAAGAGTCTTCACAATAGAGGAGCTAAAGAGTGTTGGGGAATTTTCAGAATCCGGATGATCAGAGAGGCGTGTAGTCACTCTCAGATCAAATTATTTCGGCGGTTCTACCGAATAATTCAATCGGATACAACTCTGATTTTGGAGAAAATGAACAACTGTGTGCGTTTTTTTTTTTTTTTGAAATCGTATGAACCCCCTGTGACCAAAACGACTCCTTACGAATTTTTGAGATAATTCGCAGATAACTGCCACTTGGCAGTTATTGGCGG
Source organism: Scalesia atractyloides (assembly GCA_947069175.1). NCBI lineage: Eukaryota > Viridiplantae > Streptophyta > Magnoliopsida > Asterales > Asteraceae > Scalesia > Scalesia atractyloides. Next base: position 32,636,052 of record CAMTDV010000012.1, on the reverse strand, counting down.
TTATTAGCGGTTGGATTTTCAAAATTCGATTTTAATTAAATTGCCGCCTTAATTTTTTCCTGCAAAATTGTGACGAATTTTTATAAAATAATTTTTCTAAGGCATTTTTCATAAAGCAATTTAATCAAAATAAAATTTTTTCCAGCTGACCTGGCAGCTCGACCCCAGCCAGGAGCTCTGCCCCTTGGAATCCCGCAAGGGCTGTCGCCCCTGGGACTCTGCTCCCCTGGACCCCCGCCACTCGAGCAAGCGTGCACTCCCGCACCTCGTAACTTGTTCGATGTACATCATAATTCCCTTTGGTCACCAAGTTAATCCCGATTACACCGAAATATCTAGCATACCTCCCCCATTTTGGCGTAATCCTTGATTAACTTAAACAAATTCACAACAATCAAACTTATGCATAAATGAAATATCGCGACGATTGAATTTCACATTAGTATATTACACATTCCAAATATTCGAATATAGGGGTGTCTCTAAGGTTTGAACCCTTTCTATTCAGTGAATACATGAAGATAATATACACACAAGTTTACATACTTTTATGTTCTTTCTTGACACTATTTTTACTAGCCTGTGTCCCATCCTTCAATGAACATATCAAAGCCAAGTCCTAGCTTCTTGAAGCGGCTAAACTTCATGCTCATATAGGTAGCTCTTTATTCTTGCACCTGCATATGCAATTTTTCAAAGAACTATTAAGAAGAAAGCCTTCAACCTCCTTTAACTTGTAGGTCTGAACACATACCTTGGGATGATGCTACTAATGTGTTCCAATTTCTAGATGTTAAGCTTTCCACATTGAATTTAGCACCTAACGTCATATTAGGTGGGAATTGGGTATCTTAACACGAGAAATCTCATGTGGACTTTAACCCCATCCCTACAGCCGCCTTGTGCACAAGATCTCTACATAACTCTTTGGTTAAATGGTCGGCTAAATTATGTTGAGTTCTCACAAACTCCACCGATATCACCCCATGCATGATGAGCTCACAAATCATGCTGTGTTTAACACCTAAGTGTCTAGACTTCCCATTATACACTTGACTATAGGCCTTAGCCAAGGTAGCAGCACTATCACATCTGATAGATATTGGTGATATAGGTTTGGGCCACAATGGAATCTCATAAATCAAGTTTCTTAGCCACTCAGCTTCTTTGCCAGTTGCGGCTAATGCTACAAACTCTGACTCCATTGTTGAATCAGTTATGCAAGTCTGTTTCTTAGATGCCCAAGATATGGCACCTCCTCCAAGCAGAAAGGTCCATCCACTCGTGTAAGAATGATCTTCCTTGTTGTTAATCCAGCTTGCATCCGAATAACCTTCTAAAACTGAAGAAAATCCAGTGTAAGTTAAACCATATTTCATGGTTCCTTTCAAGTACCTAAATACTCGATTCATAGCTTGCCAATGACTTACACCTGGATTGCTAGTATACCTACTAAGCTTTCCAACTGCATAAGCTATATCTGATCTAGTGCTAATCATAGCATACATGAGAGATCCAATGGCCCTTGAATATTCAAGTTGGCTTATCGCTACACCTTTGTTAGGTGAGAGCTTAAAAGCAGGATCCATTGGAGTGACACGTGTTGTATTTTTAAATATAGTCTGTTAAAAACCAATAAGGACTAAAGGCGTCAACATGCTCAATCTGAGCCTCTGAGTGACGATCCGATGTCAACATTCATAAATAACAGTCTCTGAGTGACTGATACGTCAACATGCTTAAATCATTAGCCTCTGAGTGACTAATGTGTCAACATGCTTGAAATTTGGCCTCTGAGTGACTGATATGTCAACATGCCCAGCCTCTGAGTGACATCGGAATCAACATTCTTACCATAAGCCTCTGAGTGATCCTTTGTGGAGTCCTAAACTCTCATACATGTCATTTGTTGGACGAGAGAGTTCAATTTTGTAAATATGTGAAAGTTGGATAATGGAGGGATTAAAAGTGTCAACATGTTAATTTATACCTCTGAGTGACCTTTTAACGAACCGAGAGCTCGACAATGTCCGGGCATAATCCCGGGTATGCCAAGTATTGGCACGGAGGGCTAAAAGTGCCAGAAAGGTGTTTAAAAAGGTTTTTAGAAGCTTTAATAAGTTAAGGGGTTAAAAGTGTCGAACTTTGAAAGTGGCCTTGGGGCGGTCGCGGGCCGCAGAGACCAGGCCTGGGTCTCTCGTGGGGCGCGAGAACATGTCTGCTACAGAAAGTTTTGTTTGGAGACCAAGCAAGACTCCAAAACCATTAATTCGAAACTATGGCTTCTCTAAACTGCTATGCCACGTTTTAGGACACTTGAAAAGCTTCTTCTTACACTCCTAAACACCTAGCTTCACCTCCTTTGAGTTCTCCAACTATAAATAGGTGTTCAAGTGCTCCATTCCAACTTCCACCTTTCTAAATCATAACTCTTCTCCCTCCTCTGGAAGTTCCTAGCTGAAAGGAGCATCCAACTTAGTTCTCTTGCATTGTAGGAACATCTTGTAAGTGTTCCTTGCTCTTGCATTTTCGTTTATAGGCTTTTATAGCCAAAAGTCAAGCGTTTTCGTAAAACGCTTTGACTTTCGGTTAAGACCATTATGGTCCAGCCATTGTTCGAAATGAAGATGGCTAAGTGATCGTAATAAGGTGAGTGTTAGTCCCTATAAAGGGCACCTCCTGCAGATCACGTTTGCTAGACCAATTGACGGGTCAAAGTTATGATATTAAAAAGTCAAACATGCGATTTTTTGGAAAAATCATAAATTGATCTTATATATGTTAAGAAACCTGTTTTTACACTTAAACAAGTTGGTAATAATTATTAGAATATGTTCGGCTCGTCAATTTCAGTTTTAAGGTCGGTTCGCAACCGAAGTCACGAAGTTTGGCTTCTGCTTTGATTTTCGATTCTGAGCCGATTTAGATTAATTACCTACTAATATAAAGTTGCATTATGATCATAATATAATGTAGCATAACCGTCTGAGGTTATAATACATGATCATAATCAGAATCCAAGTTTATGCGCAAGTTCCATAATTATGCCATCTTTGACCAAAATGTCTTTTTTACATAAATCAAGGTTTTAATGATAATGAACTTGAAAATGAGTTTCCTACTGATGTAATATTATAATTAGGATTATTTGGGATGTTAAACCAAGTTATAAACTGAGTTTTCAACCAAGTCCTTAAACTATGTCGATAAATGGCAATTTTAGCCCTTGTGGCTCATAAACTAGTTTTAAGCAAACCTTTTCAAGGTAAATCTTTTACCTACTGATATGTTATATTAAATAACATATCTAAGGCATTTTAATCTGACCTTAACATCAGTTTTCGTAAAAATCATCTAAAGACGCCATTTTACGACATAAGCACAATTTAGGCGCATAGTATGGTTTTGAACCATATTAATGGACCAAGACTTGTTACCTACTGATTTTAAAACTTATTTTGAACATAACTACAGTAGGTACATGTTATAAACTCAGAATCCCAAATAATTTATAAACTATATGTAAAATGACCAAAATGTCCCTTTGGTGCATAGTTTGGTCATAAAAGATAAATTACACATATAAATGATATCCTACTGATATTATATTATAAACAAATTATTTTTCCAGAATACTTATGATTATAAATCTAAATTATATTCAAGTTCCTTTATAGGTATATAATTACGGAAATGCCCTTATGAGGCATAATTCGTTTTAAAGCCTTAACGGGCATATAAGTTGATATCCTTCTGATATCTTAAATTATTTAAAATATAATGGCATATAGAACTTGTCCATGACTTATCCGGTTACCCGATATCGCTAATATGCGCACGGTTACGTATATGTAACTATTTTACGGAATTTAACCGAAACGGGTTTCACCTCGTCATTTAAGTTTCAAAATCCAGAATGTTTATAGTTTACCCATATTATACAAGTCAAGGTACTTGTTGGGATTAAACTACATTCTATCCAATCATCGTTTAATCTAGCGTCATACATTTTGATCAAGTACGCTAGTCGGTCTAAGTCTATGACTTAAATAAGACCGTTAGTATTTAATTGGTTAGTTTATGCCATAATCCAGACTGGAGACTTGCCGATAAATGCTATCTGCACTTAGTCCTTTTTGTGTACGGATGAGTTATTAAAAATTTAAAGAAGACTAGCTCAGGTAAATACTCTCGACTTATTTCCCCTATACGGGCTTGGGTTACGGTAAATTATTACCGCTTGGTCGGAAATGGGATTCAATCGAACGCCGGTTCGGAGATAATAAAGCTACAATTTTGTTTTAGTCAGTTTTGTTTGATAATTTAAAAATTGGGGGTTAACTAACGTGTCCTGGATATCCTCGGCTCATTACAATTGAAATGGTCACGATCTTAGCGCGGGTGTAGGCATACACCCGATAGACGCTCAATTATGCATTCCCACAAGGTTGGGAGGAATTGACTCCTTCGTGAGTCCAAAAAGGTGTGTACGTTAATTGTGTCTCGGCCTCCGTACCGAGCCCTGTATGTATGACAAACATGTAAATCTGTTAACAAGGTTGGACGGTCAATTAACCCAAGTTAAATAAAAAGATTATGTGCTGATACGCACTTAAAACATTTTTGAAATGTTTTTAAAATGAGTCAGTTGGGTGTATTTACCAGCGAAAGCTGACGTATTTTCAAAAGACTAATCTGCAGGTACAATACGAAAATAGGCCGGAAGTTCTTGGTAGTGATAGAGGATCTTGCAAATCCTAAATCTGCCCAAAGTTTGTTTTATATTCTTTCCATGTACAATTTATGATCCGCCTGTGGATCTTCTTTTACAGGCTTGTATATTATTTTGTATTTTCGAACATTCGGTTTGTAATAGTAATTTTACTCCAAGACTTCCATTGTGCCATGTTTAATTGACTAAGATGATTATCAACTGACGTCACGAGACTCCCCACCAGGGCCCACCGTGTATGAATTTCGGGGTTGGAAATCCGGGGTGTGACAGGGTTGGTATCAGAGCCAACATTTGAGAGAATTAAACACTAGCCTTTTGCGTTTAGTCTCAAACTTACACGAGCACATTCCTTAGACTTCCGAGTCTAGGCATTGACCTAGGATTTCTCATTTTATTATTAAGTTATTAGTATGTTTTTGAATTGATTTTTAATAGGAAAAATGCCGCCACGTGTACAAGGACAAAGTGGAAGAGGAAAAGGTCCAATGAGAGGAGGACCATCGGGGCGTATTCCTCTTCAACCTCATAATTCAGATGCTTACCAAGAATCAGGAGATTCGTCTCCTTGGCAACCAGCGAGACGTTCTGTCTCTAATAGACACTCGCCCTCACATTCCCAAAATTCTTACCACTCCTATCATTCACATCATTCTCACCATTCCCATTCTCATCACTCCTACTATGAGGAATTTAACCCCAATCATTACTTTAACACACCTCCAGCCGAACAAAATCAGTTGGACCAACCACACCCTGTGGACGAGGACTCCGACCCGGAGATGCCGCCGTCGGGATCAAACATACATCCCATTGAAATATCAAGCGATTCAAACTCTTACGCTGGATCGCCCTACCAAGGTCCTAATGAGTGAGACCAATACTGGAACCAATTCACTTTCGCCTACACTCCTTCTCACCACTCTCAACCACCTCCTGTTCAAGAATGTCCACATGGAACCGGTGGACCAGCCTCAACCACCACCTGAACCACCAAGAAGGAAGCGTGGAGCACGTATGTTGGTGCATGCCGGACAAAGGTCGGGATCGCTGCCACATTTGCCCAACTCCTACCCCACAATTCAAGAGGACCCACAAATGGGTGGACCCTCTAATGTTCCACCTATGGTGGAACCAACACCAACACCTGCTGTTCAACCACCACCATCGGGTTATACTAACCTAATTCCCACTCTGGATATGATCCTTTTAACCCGTCTACACCGGTAGATTATCAAGCATGGTCGCAAGACCCCTACATGCAGGCGGTTGTGCACAATGCAGTTTACCCATCTCCTTTCCCACCTACCTATCCACCGACTGGATATCCAACTTATGGGTACCAGTATCCGGTCATGCCACAACCACATCTACAACCTCCGCCATCACTTGAGGCCATTAATGAGGCATTAGAAAGGATGAGAGAAATGCAACAACAGGCGGAGAAAACAGAGAAGAAGACGAATAAGTTCTTCAAGAAACTCTCCAAATTGGTCAAGGGAAAGAAGGACGAGTGAAGTCTCTTCTAATTATATGTAGTCCCTGCGAGGACATTGTTGTTCTTTTAGTCCCTGCGTGGACATTTTTATTTCCTTTAAGTCCTTGCATGGACAAGTTTATTTCATTTTCTAGTATTGTAATTTCTAATCAAAATTTAATGAAGTACTTTTGGAATTATATATATGTAAATCATCCTCTTGAAAACAAGCGTCTCAATTTTACTCGAAATTTATGCTCTACTATATAATTCCAAAAGACCTTAATAGATTGATTATGCCAAGTGGTGTAGACCACACATTGGCCAAGAAATGATAGTTAAGTACGCGTCTAGGTTAAGGGAAGTTATCCTTCTATCCAGGAGTAGTGACTAAACCTCCAAGGTCGTTAAGGTCGAAGGTGACCGGGACCATTAATCAATTATTAAGGTACTCTTATGTAACATTAAGAAATGTTCATACTCTTGGTAGTGTGGCTTGAGGAACCACACTAGCTGTCAGGCCAATGTGCCCAATTAATTGTCCAACAGGACAGGCTGATATGCCATATACATCTAATATGATGTAGGCCAACGTACCCAATTAATTGTCCAACAGGACATGCTGATATGCCATATACATCTGATATGATGTAGGCCAATGTGCCCAATTAATTGTCTGATATGATGTAGGCCAATGTGCCCAATTAATTGTCCAACGGGACAGGCTGATATGCCATATACATCTGATATGATGTAGGCCAATATGCCCAATTAATTGTCCAACGGGAGAGGCTGATATGCCATATACATCTAATATGATGTAGGCCAATGTGCCCAATTAATTGTCCAACGGGACAGGCTGATATGCCATATACATCTGATATGATGTAGGCCAAGGTGCCCAATTATTGTCCAATGTGATAGGCTGACATGCCATATGTATTATGTCTTAAGTGACAGGCTGATATGCCATATATAAATTATGACCAATATGATCGGCCAATGTGCCCAATTATTATGTCCATTAGGGACAAGCTTATGAGCTATATAATTGTCAATAATGACAATGATAGTTGTGACATTGTGATCCACTGTCCAATTTTATGTTAAGCCTAAGAGTTGTGATGTTATTCACACTAGTATAGGCAATGGATTGTTATATCCAATGTTGAAAGCCGATATGGTTGATACGCCATGGCTAAATGAAGTTTTATTGGTATATAGAAACCAAGACTTAAAGATGGCTAACTCAAACGAAGCACAAAGTAGCCACAGGAATATTGAATCTAACAAAGCTGAAAACAAAAATATAGATGATGAAAATTTTCAAGCTCGCATTGATGCGGTTGTCGAAAGGGCCATGGGAAAGGCCATAGAAAAGCTAAGAGAGCCGAGTGCCACTCGCTCTCGACCCTTATCTATTCCAGCATCTTCAGCTCATAGGGAGAGCTCCGTTCACTCTTCAAATGCGAAGAGTGAACCAAAGAAAATAGATCTTACTGAAAAGTCCAGTTCTGTTAAGGATGGGTGTACCTATAAGTATTTTGTCTCTTGTAAGCCCCGAGACTTTAACTGAGAGAAAGGAGCTATAGAAGCCCTAAAGTGGCTAGACGAGATGGAAACAATTGTAGATATCAGCAACTGTGCTGATAAGGATGTGGTCAAGTACGTATCACAATCCTTCAAGGGCGTTGCCCTAATATGGTGGAAAGCCATGATTCAATCAACAGGTAAGGTACACATGTACAACTTGGAATGGTCCAAGTTAGTTGATTTGGTGAAGGAAACTTATTGCCCAACCCATGAGGTGGGGAAGCTAGAGACGGACTTCTTGTCTCTATCAATGAAAAACCTAGACTGTCGGAAGTATGTTTCCGATTTCAATTCCCTATCTAGGTTAGTTTCCTATTTGATCACCCCCGAATCCAAACGCATTGCACGTTTCATAAATGGGTTGGCGCCCGAAATGAAGCGCATGGTAAAAGCTGCACAGCCTACTACCTATAGGTCTGTTGTAGATCTATCTCTTTCCCTCACCCTAGATCTGGTAAGACAAAAGTCAATTAGGACTGAAACTGACGGAAAGAGGAAACGGGAGGATAATAACTCCCAAAGGTTTAAGAAGAAAGGAAAGGGGTATAAGACCCTAGATTGCAAGGATCTTAAGGATGCAGTTTGCTACAACTGCAACGAAAAAGGGCATATAACATACAATTGCCCCAAGAAACCTAAAAGTAATGATGCAAAGCCTAGAGAGGCCAAGAAGGGGAATGCCCATGCCTTTCAAATGAATGCCAGGGAGGCCGTTAATGACAACAACGTCATAAAAGGTACATTCCTCATTAACAATATCTACGCTAGAGTTCTTTTCGATTCGGGTGTGGATAAATCATTTGTTGATCATAAGTTTAGTAAACTATTAAACTTACCCATAAGAACTCTAGATAAAACTTATGAGATAGCACTCGCCGATGGAACCTTACAAACTGCTTCTTCCATTCTTGATGAATGCTCTATATCCATTAAGAATCATTCCATCCCTATCTCTCTTTTGCCAATGAAATTGGCGGGGTTCGATATTATCTTAGGTATGGGGTTATCTTATAACCAAGCTCGTATTGCCTGGGATAAAAAGCTCATTGAAATTAAAACCCCATCTGGTGAAATAATCACCATCCCTGGAGACTCACACTATGGACTGCCAGATAAGGTGTCGTTATTTAAGGCATCCAAGTGTTTGAGAAGAGGTTGTGTCATCTACATGGCACAAATTACCATAAATGAACCAAAGCCAAACCTTGAAGATCAACCAGTTATCTCAGAGTATCCTGATGTTTTCCCTGAAGAATTACCAGGCCTACCTCCAGATAGGCAAGTGGAGTTCAGAAGTGACATCATACCAAGATCAACACCCGTAGCTAGAGCTCCATATAGACTAGCTCCAACCGAAATGAATGAGTTAAGAGTTCAATTGGACGAACTCTTGGAGAAAGGATTTATTCAACCTAGTTCCTCACCTTGGGGAGCTCCTATTCTGTTTGTAAAACAGAAAGACGGTTCGATGCGAATGTGCATCGACTATCGGGAGCTGAACAAGCTAACCATTAAGAATAGATATCCTCTCCCCAGGATCGATGATTTATTCGACCAACTTCAAGGAGCTAGTTACTTTTCTAAAATAGATTTGAGATCAGGATATTATCAACTGAAGGTTAGAAGTGAAGATGTTCCTAAGACAGCCTTCAGGACCCGCTATGGTCATTTTGAATTCTTAGTGATGCCTTTTGGGCTCAAAAATGCACCGGAAGCATTCATTGATCTCATGATAGGGTCTGCAAACCGTATTTAGATAAGTTTGTCATTGTCTTCATCGAAGACATACTTATCTATTCTCGTAATCAAGATGATCACGAGAAACATCTTCGGTGCATCTTAGAATTATTAAGGCAGGAGAAACTTTATGCAAAGTTCTCTAAATGCGAATTTTGGCTTAGAGAAGTCCAATTTCTTGGACACATGGTAAGTGAGCGTGGTATCCAAGTGGATCCCGCCAAAATTGAGGCCATAATAAATTGGGAAGTGCCCAAGACCCCAACGGAGGTTCGTAGTTTCTTAGGGTTGGCTGGTTACTATAGAAGATTCATTGAGAACTTTTCAAGAATAGCCACTCCTTTAACTACCTTGACCCGTAAGAATGTTAAGTATAATTGGTGCCCAAAGCAACAAGAATCTTTTGAGGTTCTTAAACACAAGTTGAGCAATGCTCATGTGTTATCTCTACCCGAGGGTATTGAGAACTTTGTTGTCTATTGTGATGCTTCGCACACTGGCATGGGTTGTGTGCTAATGCAAAATGGCAAGGTAATTGCCTATACATCACGACAGTTAAAGGTGCATGAAAGAATTACACCACCCATGATTTGGAATTGGGTGCTGTTGTATTTGCACTTAAACTGTGGAGACATTACTTGTATGGCAAAAGTGTGTTATATACACTGACCATAAAAGTCTCCAGCATCTGTTCAATCAGAAAGAATTGAATATGCAACAGCGCTGATGGATGGAAACGCTTAATGATTATGATTGCGAGATTCGCTACCATCCAGGCAAGGCAAATGTAGTTGTCGATGCCTTAAGTCGCAAGGAAAAGATTAAACCTATAAGGATTAACGCTAAGAGCATTGAGCTCAGAAATAGCTTGAGTGAGAGGCTATTAGATGCGCAAAAACAAGCCTTGTTAGAGGCTAATATTTCTAATGAAGGATTAAGCAGAACTGTTGATCAGTTAACGTCTGGAAATGATGGAATCATAAGATTTAATGATAGAATTTGGGTTCCGGTCTTTGGAGGACTTAGAGATCTAATCCTCTAGGAAGCGCATAATTCAAGATACTCTGTTCACTCGGGTGGTGACAAGATGTATCAAGACCTAAAGAAGAATTATTGCTGGATGGGTTTGAAGAAATCCACAGCCACTTATGTAGCTAAGTGTCTGACGTGTTCGCAAGTTAAGGCCGAACATCAGAAACCGTTAGGACTTTTACAACAACTTGAGATTCCCACTTGGAAATGGGAAATGGTAACTATGGATTTGATTACCAAGTTACCTAAGACCAAAAGTGGAAATGACACTATTTGGGTCATTGTAGACAGACTGACCAAGTCAGCACACTTCTTGCCAATAAAAGAAACTTATAATTCAGATAAATTGGCTAAGTTGTATGTGGACAAGATTATGTCCCTACACGGTGTGCCAGTATCTATTGTATCCGATAGAGATACTAGATGCACATCTCACTTTTGGAAAAGTTTTCAACAATCCTTAGGAACACGATTAAACTTTAGTACGGCGTACCATCTGCAAACTGATGGTCAAAGTGAGCGTACTATCCAGACACTGGAAGACATGCTTAGGGCATATGTGATTGATTTAGGTAGAAGTTGGGACGACCACTTATCCTTAATAGAATTCTCCTACAATAACAGTTATCATACTAGCATCAAGGCTACTCCTTTTTAGGCCTTGTATGGGAGAAAATGTAGAATGCCCGTATGTTAGGCAGAAGTTGGGGAAGCCCAACTATCAGGACCTGAGATTGTCCTGGAGACCACGGAAAAGATTATGCAAATCCGTGATCGTCTCAAAGCTGCCAGGGACAGGCAGAAAAGCTATTCTGATAAGAGGCGTAAACCTCTTAAATTCCAAATAGGGGACAAGGTCATGTTGAAGGTATCACCCTGGAAAGATGTGATGCGTTTTGGAAAGAAGGGCAAGTTGAGCCCAAGATATATTGGACCATTCGAGATAGTCGAATGTGTCGGCACTGTGGCTTATAAGCTCAGGTTGCCAGAAAAGCTTAGTGGAATCCATGATTTATTCCACATATCTAGTGTTAAGAAATGTTTAGCCGATGAGTCGCTAGCAATGTCGCACAAAGATGTGCAGATAGATGAAAACCTGAGGTTCGTTGAGAAACCAATTTCGATCTAGGATCGACAGGTTAAGAAGCTCCAAAGAAAGATGATACATATAGTAAAGGTTAAGTGGGATGCTTTTAGAGGTCCTAAGTATACATGGGAGGTTGAGTCCACTATGCGACAAAAGTACCCCCATCTTTTTGAATAAAATCTCGAGGTCGAGATTTCTTTTAAGGGATGAGGATGTAACACCCTGTAAATCGTGTCTAATAGTATAGTGACATGTGTTGTATTTTTAAATATAGTCTGTTAAAGACCAATAAGGACTAAAGGCGTCAACATGCTCAATCTGAGCCTCTGAGTGACGATCCGATGTCAACATGCATAAATAACAGCCTCTGAGTGACTGATATGTCAACATGCTTAAATCATTAGCCTCTGAGTGACTAATGTGTCAACATGCTTGAAATATGGCCTCCGAGTGACTGATATGTCAACATGTCCAGCCTCTGAGTGACATCGGAATCAACATTCTTACCATAAGCCTCTGAGTGATCCTTTGTGGAGTCCTAAACTCTCATACATGCCATTTGTTGGACGAGAGAGTTCAATTTTGTAAATATGTGAAAGTTGGATAATGGAGGGATTAAAAGTGTCAACATGTTAATTTATACCTCTGAGTGACCTTTTTACGAACCGAGAGCTCGACAATGTCCGGGCATAATCCCGGGTATGCCAAGTATTGGCTACGGAGGGCAAAAAGTGCCAAAAAGGTGTTTAAAAAGGTTTTCAGAAGCTTCAATAAGTTAAGGGGTTAAAAGTGTCAAACTTTGAAAGTGGCCTTGGGGCGGTCGCGGGCCGCGAGAGACCAGGCCTGGGTCTCTCGCGGGGCGCGAGAACAGGTCTGCTACAGAAAGTTTTGTTTGGAGACCAAGCAAGACTCCAAAACCATTAATTCGAAACCATGGCTTCTCTAAACTTCTATGCCACAATTTTGGACACTTGTAAGCTTCTTCTTACACCCCTAAACACCTGGCTTCACCTCCTTTGAGTTCTCCAACTATAAATAGGTGTTCAAATGCTTCATTCCAACTTGCACCTTTCTAAATCATAACTCTTCTCCCTCCTTTGGAAGTTCCTAGCTGAAAGGAGCATACAACTTAGTTCTCTTGCATTGTAGGAACCTCTTGTAAGTGTTCCTTGCTCTTGCATTTTCGTTTATAGGCTTTTATAGCCAAAAGTCAAGCGTTTTCGTAAAACGCTTTAACTTTCGGTTAAGACCATTATGGTCCAGCCATTGATCGAAATGAACATGGCTAAGTGATCATAATAAGGTGGGTGTTAGTCCCTATAAAGGGCACCTCCTGAAGATCACGTTTGCTAGACCAATTGACGGGTCAAAGTTATGATACTAAAAAGTCAAATAGGCGATTTTTCGGAAAAATCATAAATTGATCTTATATATGTTAAGAAACCTGTTTTTACACTTAAACAAGTTGGTAATAATTATTAGAACATGTTCGGCTCGTCAATTTCAGTTCTAAGTTCGGTTCGCAACCGAAAGTCACGAAGTTTGACTTCTGCTTTGACTTTCGATTCTGACCCGATTTAGATTAATTACCTAATAATATAAAGTTGCATTATGATCATAATATAATGTAGCGTAACCCTCTGAGGTTATAATACATGATCATAATCAGAATCCAAGTTTATGCGCAAGTTCCATAATTATGCCATCTTTGACCAAAATGCCCTTTTTACATAAATCAAGGTTTTAATGATAATGAACTTGAAAATGAGTTTCCTACTGATGTAATATTATAATTAGGATTATTTGGGATGTTAAACCAAGTTATAAACTGAGTTTTCAACCAAGTCCTTAAACTATGTCAATAAATGGCAATTTTAGCCCTTGTGGCTCATAAACTAGTTTTAAGCAGACCTTTTCAAGGTAAATCTTTTACCTACTGATATGTTATATTAAATACCATATCTAAGGCATTTTAATCTGACCTTAACATCAGTTTTCGTAAAAATCACCTAAAGACGCCATTTTACGACATAAGCACCATTTAGGTGCATAGTATGGTTTTGAACCATATTAATGGACCAAGACTTGTTACCTACTGATTTTAAAACTTATTTTGAACATAATTACAGTAGGTACATGTTATAAACTCAGAATCTCAAATAATTTATAAACTATGTGTAAAATGACCAAAATGCCCCTTTGGTGCATAGTTTGGTCATAAAAGATAAATTACACATATAAATGATATCCTACTGATATTATATCATAAACAAATTATTTTTCCAGAATACTTATGATTATAAATTTAAATTTTATTCAAGTTCCTTTTATAGGTAATATAATTACGGAAATGCCCTTATGAGGCATAATTCGTTTTAAAGCCTTAACGGGCATATAAGTTGATATCCTACTGATATCTTAAATTATTTAAAATATAATGGCATATAGAACTTGTCCATGACTTATCCGGTTACCCGATATCGCTAATATGCGCACGGTTACGTATATGTAACTATTTTACGGAATTTAACCGAAACGGGTTTCCCCTCGTCATTTAAGTTTCAAAATCCAGAATGTTTATAGTTTACCCATATTATACAAGTCAAGGTACTTGTTGGGATTAAACTACATTCTATCCAATCATCGTTTAATCTAGCGTCATACGTTTTGATCAAGTACGCTAGTCGGTCTAAGTCTATGACTTAAATAAGAATGTTAGTATTTAATCGGTTAGTTTATGCCATAATCCAGACTAGAGACTTGCCGGTAAATGCTATCTGCACTTAGTCCTTTTTGTGTACGGATGAGTTATTAAAAATTTAAAGAAGACTAGCTCAGGTAAATACTCTCGACTTATTTCCCCTATACGGGCTTGGGTTACTTTAAATTATTACCGCTTGGTCGGAAATGGGATTCAATTGAACGCCGATTCGGAGATAATAAATCCGCATATTCTGTTTCAATCAGTTTTGTTTGATAATTTAAACATTGGGGGTTAACTAACGTGTCCTGAATATCCTCGGCTCATTACAATAGAAATGGCCACGATCTTAGCGCGGGTGTAGGCATACACCCGATAGACGCTCAATTATGAATTCCCACAAGGTTGGGAGGAATTGACTCCCTCGTTAGTCCAAAGTGGTGTGTACGTTAATTGTGTCTTGGTCTCCGTACCGAGCCCCGTATGTATGACAAACATGTAAATCTGTTAACAAGGTTGGACGGTCAATTAACCCAAGTTAAATAAAAAGATTTTGTGCTGATACGCGCTTAAAATATTTTTGAAATGTTTTTTTCAAAATGAGTTAGTTGGGTGTATTTACTAGCGAAAGCTGACATATTTTCAAAAGACTAATTTGCAGGTACAATACGAAAATAGGCCGGAAGTGCTCGGTAGTGATAGAAGATCTTGCAAATCCTAAATCTGCACAAAGTCTGTTTTATATTCTTTCCATGTGCAATTTATGATCCGCCTGTGGATCTTCTATTACAAGCTTGTATATTATTTTGTATTTTCGAACATTCGGTTTGTAATAGTAATTTTACTCCAAGACTTCCGATGTGCCGTGTTTAATTGACTATGATGATTATCAACTGACGTCACGATACTCCCCATCCGGGCCCACCGGTGTATGGATTTCGGGGTTGGAAATCCGGGGTGTGACATAGATCATCCACACAAAATCAATTGAACATCAATACTGAACATATAGATTACACTATCATAAGCAAACCTTACTAAAAATACACTTTCATAATAAAATCAACTAAGTTATGCAAAGTATCAAGAATCATCCTACCCTAACTGGCTATTGTGTAGTTAGCCACTCATAGTAACAAAGAAAGCAAAAGAATTCAGTGAATAAATGACAGAAAATCATAGGAAATGATAATACGAAGGGTGCTAACTCCGTCATGAACAATCTTTTGTCCTCCTGTATGTTCTTCTTACTTGAATCCTTTCTCGAATCTCCGATCTTGATTACCTTGAACTTTAACAGTCATTTTTTCGCTTCTCTTCTTTTTCTTCATCCAAACTTAGGTTTTCTATGACATCTCTATCTTTATACTGCCCGTTTGTAAGTTGAGTGGTTTACGACCTGTATACGAGAACACGGCTCACGGTCTGTAAACAAGGGAAAGTTGTTATTATTGATCTACGGTTTCCACATGGTACTTGGTGTCTTGACTTTGGGCCCACGACTCGTACTCACTCTACAGGATCATGGCCCGCAAATAACAGACTTGGGCCTACCTTCTTCACATCTTCAGTAATCTTCAATTCTAGCCCGTAAATCCTTTATTTCACTTAGGAACCTGTAAAATACTCATAAACAAACATTTAAGCCATTCCAAACAGTATTTACAGCAAACAACTATCAAAATGCAGGTTTTTATGTTATAATATTATGTTGTCTATCAGACACATTAGAAAGAGATGATTGAATATGGTATAAATGAAAATGGAGATCAAGAGTAGTTATTTATAGCCAAAGGAGGATGCAAGAGGCTTAGACAAGTGTCTAAATGTTAGATTAATGTCCAATGAGGTGGTAGTTTCAGAGAAGAGATGTCAAAATGGTAGAGAAAGGTGGCAGAAAGTGGTTTCTACAATTGCCACGTATATACCGTCAAACAACGTCCTAGGAGGACCTCCTAGGGAGGGAACACACTCCTTCTTGGGTTATCCGAAACAAAAAGAAAAGACATTTATTTGTCATTTCAAACCCCTCAACACTTCCATATTTGATCCAATGGTGATTTTACCCTGGTTATCATGGGAAGGTTCTGGGACACATGTCACTATCAGAATTTATCGAGAAACACATGTGTTACAACTCATGTCACCAAAGTTATGTTGCCATTCACCTAGCCACTATCGCTATGGCCTTTGGTTTGTCGTCAACATTTCCCACCACAGAGTTTCTTATTATCTTAGTTTCCTTAAGTGTATGTTCTTATCCCAGAGTATTCATTGTTTTTTTTCTCTAGTCTAAGTGTCTAGTTTCCTCTTCTATGTGTGTGTGTATGTTAAGGATTGGCTAAAAAAACCATTTACCCTAAAAAGTGTAACAAGAGAACTCACAATAAGGGTGTTTTTGGATGTTTTTAGGTAACAAATAGGATAGAAAAGATGATATGGAGGAGAGAGGGAGAAGCTTTGTTCTTGAACAACATGTAAAAACATGAATGTGAGCGTGACTATGGTAGAGAATGGAGAAAAGAGAAGTGGGTATTTTTATGTGTTGTGTGTAGGGCATTAAAGAGAAAGAACATTATTGGTAGGGCAGGTGACATGTGGCACCTAAAAACACCCTTAAAAAATCAACACTAAGCCATATGAAACGATGTAATTTTTTGGTATAATAGGTATTCGTGTCATTTGAATTAAGTTTTATATTTTAGTAGTTCTCGTGATTTGTGATTTACTTATCATTTTTTTTCACTAAAATATCATTTTTAAACAAATTAAAACATACAAACATAAATTAAACCCTATGTTGTAATACTTAAAACACCAATTTTTTAAATAAATAAAATTTATGGACCGAGACAAAAGACCATATTGAAATTTTAGACGACATTTGAAAAAACCCACACAGTTTCATCAAACTTAAAAACAAAAAAAAATCTCATTTTCACATAATATTTTTGGAGTTTTTCATACAAACACATGTAGAAACCATTTAAATCAAAAAAATAAAAACAGTTTAAAAACTTTTTTTTATAAAAATGTGTTTTTTTATTAGAACGACTTCTAAATGTGTTAATGTGACAACCCATAGTTATGAGGTAAAACCCGTCCATTCTCTTCGGTTACTTTATTTACATTTCTTGAACGTTGTAGTTATTGCATCGTACCGTATTCGAACAAAT
Source organism: Scalesia atractyloides (assembly GCA_947069175.1). NCBI lineage: Eukaryota > Viridiplantae > Streptophyta > Magnoliopsida > Asterales > Asteraceae > Scalesia > Scalesia atractyloides. Next base: position 32,618,517 of record CAMTDV010000012.1, on the reverse strand, counting down.
ATGTAAGATATTAAATTTTTTATTAGCTGGCAATGTAAAAACACATAATAATAACAAAACAACATTAGCGAGGTTCACACACTCAATTCCAATCACTTTGACATTTAATTTTGTTATTCACATATGCATTTACGTGATGCATGAAAACACCTATATATACCTCATTAAGAGTTTAATTTATTTTAATATGCAGCCCTTTTTATTAGAGCCCAAACAACTATTTTGGGTCTTTATTTGTTTGCGGCCCTTACATAGTCCCAAACCGCCCCACCCAAATTCCAATTTATATGTTTAAGTAAAATTGCATGAGACTTCCACAAAAACCCTAGTCTACGCACTTTTGGGATCTGCTCTTCCTTTTTCTATATTGTGGATGCTATCTAGGGGATTCAAGGACTTTAAGATTCGTTTACAAGGCTAACTTACATCACTAGGTACCATGTTTTCAATTTGTATGCTTAGTTCTTTTAATTCATGCAAGTGTTTGGGCATTAGTTCTTCGTTTCTTGGCTGAGTTTTCTGTTATGGTAATGATACTTGTCATTTAATAATTATATGTCGTATAGAATTATTAGAAATAGCATTTGTTGATGTTATATAATTGATCTTGAGTTAGTTTCTTTCAGTTCGTATACGTTTTCGGTAGCGAACCTCTTAAATCTTGGCTGTGTCTTTCTGATTTATGTTAAGTATTGATGCTTCTTGATGGACTTGTGGTTATAGATGTTAAAAATCGGGTACATATAATGTTTAGGTCGACTACGGGTTCGGCTAGCCATAAGATTTACGTTTCTTTACATGATCTTGACGAAAACATTGATGAGTTTTGATATATATTAGCAGCGTTTTATGGCTAGATTATAATAGTGGAAGTTTTGTCGAATACTTGGGTTACTAGAAATTATCTTGTTGGGATTCTATTGAATAACGGGTATGGGTATGTATCTCGGGTGTCGTTTATGGGTTTAACCCAGTGACTAGTGATAAATTAGTTGCTACATGTTATTGCACTTGGTAGAAACTTGCTCTGGTTAATGATTATAAGTTGTTGGGTTCATAAATAAATCATTTATGGGATTTGGGTAACGAATCAGCTTCTGTACAGAATGTTACAGTCGACTTTAAGCGGCTGAAACCGGGTCAAATTTTGTCAAAAATTGATGTTTCTTGAGTCTATGATGAACTTCCAGGAATACCTTTTAAACCCAACTGGAATCGCATTTTTTTACGTCATTTGATATTTTAAATGATTTATTTAGTGTCAAAGGTCCAGACTGCATTTTTTGTCAGAATTTGCAACCCATTATGAATGTCATAACTCAATGTATAAATTGAGTTATGATATCAAATTTTAACTTTAGGTAGTTTAAGGGAGGTCATGAAAATCTCCGATTGAACTTTGTAAAAGGAGTAAACGGGGATTTTTAAATATATTTTGTCGTAAACTGTCATCAGAAAGTTGTATAGTAGACTTGGTGTAAAGAATGATTTTTAGTGATTTTTGTGTAAAGATCTAAGTCATGATAAAAATACCCTAGTGTTAGAGAATAAAATAACATGTTGTGTTAAAATATCATGATATTATGAGTTCGTTTAGTATTTTAAATAAATTCCGGAAAACTGCCTAAAAACCAACATGAAACTACGATGAGCTGAAAGTGTTTGTGAACGTTTTAAATATGCTTATATGTTATTAGAAATGTTAACGGGTGTCTTTGAATGTGTTATATGGAATTAGGCGATCACCTACTATAACTTACCTAAACCGTGTAGTTGCATGATAATGTGATTCGGTGACTATGTGTTAGACTACGTGTAAGAATTCATAAATTAAATTAATTGAAATGGTAAACATATCAGGAACATATTGCCTGTCACACCTTGAATTTTCGATGTAGCAAAAGCGTGCGCGAGGTGTGGCCAGAGCGGCAATCATTGCATTCAACCAAGTAAACGACAATTGTATTACATTACAAAACGTTCATCCATACTTTTTATTTAACATAAAATTTACATAATAACTTTTGTCTTTAAAACATAACATAAGTTTAACGTCATTACTTAAAATTCAAACATAAGTTTATGAAACACAACATCTTGGCTTCACAACAAACGAACAAGATTTTCCCCAAAGGCCATCCACTAGTTTCCTGTGATACATGTTAATTTTGAAAACAACGTCAACAAAAGCTGGTGAATTCATGTTATAAATTTTCGTATCAAATGAATCTTCAAAAAAACATTTGAAATAATAAATTCGTTTAATATAGATTAATGAAACTTGTAAGATCATTAGTATGTTGCAAGGACACTAAATAGTATGCCGAATAAGGTGGTAACCAACCCTTGATGATTTATTGTGTCTGAGACACTTGTTTTAGACACAGAAGCACTCTAATACGATCTGTTATTATTGCCAAAATAGAGTGGGGCTCGCCCAAACCCAATAGATTTATCCACTTGTTCCTCGGTACTTGTTATTCATTAATGGCCCCAATGCTTGAGCCTTATTCACATGTGATCTAAATATTTTCAATTCCCAGCTATATTAAAAGTAACATGTATACATCCCCGCACGTTTAAAACCATAAAAATGTTAAAATAAAAGGAGAAACATGAACTCACAGATTTCCGTTCCGTGCAAATCTTGATTCTATTTTCGATACTTCGTTTGTTTCTCGACCTACAAGTGTTCTAATCTATTAAACACTTTGGCTTTCGTTCGTTTTTCGTACAAGTATCTTATCTTGAATTTCGTACTTGTAAGTGTTGGTTTTTCTTTGTTGGTAACATATATATATATATATATATATATATATATATATTAGATTGATTACATTTAAATGGACTTAGTCCATAATTTAATTGTAAATAACTCAATCTAATAATTCATACATATGGGCCTAGCCCTGAAGTTTTTATAAGTATGGGCCTAGCCCAATTCGTTGCATGTATGTGAACCTAGCCTAATCCTAATTTTGTTTAAAGTGAGTTAAGCCCAATTGGTTTGAAAAAGTGTGTCTAGCCCAAGTTAAAATGAAAGATTGGGCCTAGCCCAATATAGTTTATAAAAATTAGATTAGCCCAAGTTTAGTTTATAAAAGTAGGCTTTAGCCAAAAGTTAGTTTTTAAAATGGATTAGCCCAATATATTTCTTTATAAAAGTGGGCTTAGCCCAAAAATTAACTTTTATATAAGTGAGTTTAGCCCATGTAGATTTTTATAAAAGTGGGCTTAGCCCAATAGTTAAATTTTTTTACAAGTGGGCCTTCGCCCAAAGTTAATTTTATAAAAGTGGGCCTTAGCCCAGCCTATTTATATAAATGGGCTTGTCCATTATTTTATAAAAATAGTTCTAACCCAATATAATTTTATGAAAATGGGCTTAGTCCAAAATTTTAAAATACTTACTAGTAAATGTTTATAACTTATAAAAATTTATTTGTAAAAACTATTAGTTATAAGTTTAATTTTTTTAAATCCTAGTAAATATAAAGTGTAACAGTTGATTTGTTCGTTTTGACCGTTATGTTCGCGTTGACTATTTTATTCGTTTCGTCTGTCGTTTCTTTCATTTATATCATATATTTTATTTTTCCAAGTTGTCCGAATTGTCCAAATCGTCCGAATTGTCTGATATATATTATTTTGTCAAAAGTCGAACACTTATATATTTTTGTATTTGATTTAACATGATCCAAAATATATAGTTTTTATACAAAAATACATATACACATATTAGGTGATTTCAAAATATATATTTTTATCAAAAATATGTATATTTTTTCCTTTTTAGTTTACGTAAACATAAGTAATTATATTCTTAACTTTTTCATCCAAACCTTTATTTAAACATGATTAAAGTTTCTTATCACTTTTAATCACAAAATCTTTAGTTTAATCACATTTTAATCAAAACTAATTTTTTTAAAAATTTTGCCGTAGTTTCCTTTAAAATATAATTTTTCCCATGTTTATATAAACATGTTTAAATAACTATTCTAACTCAAATTACATATATTATACAAAAGTATTAACAAAAATTTCATGAACTTGTTATAGCTTTAAACTTTCTTAAATTGAAAACTTTATTATCATTTATAAACAAAATTTCTAAATCATAACTTTTATTTAATGATCTAATACTTGTATATCATCTTTAAAATATGAAATCATGTTCATGACTATTTCTGTTAATGAATCTTGCTAATCTAAACATGCATGTGTTTAGATCATCTTTTTATTCATAAATTTGCAAGATTCAAGTTTACTAATTTATAACAAATTCAAGATCATCCAAAATCATCAATAAAACCACATAATTATATTATTGATTATGGATTTATTAGTGTTTTTCAAGTGGGGTTTTATATATCATTTATGATGATCTTGTGTAATTTTATAAAATATAAAGTATAAGATGAAGTTTAAAGATCTTACTACTAGCACAAGGCTAGGGATGACCTAAAAGATGAAGAAAATGGGTTGATCAAGAGTTCCAAGCCTCCAAAGTGGGTTCCTAATCTTTGTAAGCTCCTTAGATCATCCTTGGATCTTTATGCAAGCTTGATTTCTTTGTGTTTGGATTTTAAAAATGAAGGTGAATATGGGGTGCCTTGGCCAATTTTTGAGAGTAAAAATGGAAGTGTTATTTGAGTTTGGTGTTTAGGAAATGAAAGTGGAATGAGAGTAATTGTTGGTGTTGATGTTACGATCAATCCTTACACTTTATAATACATCAACTTAACCCACAATTTGCCAACACACAACATTAAGTCTTAGTGGCATGGGGAATTACCCCATATTGCCGTGAGGTTAAGATTGGGTTGGTTTGATTATTTTTTATATAAAAACTTTGTAATTTTTATAAACTTAACATTTTTATATATAAGTTTTTATAAAAACTAATGCCCCAACACTTGAATTTGATGTTACAATATGCCAAAATAACTTACTAGTCTCATTGATTCGTTGTTTGGTTGATAAAGTTAGTTCGGGTCTTGTACCAGGTGAAATACTTATATATATTGTGTTACTTATAAAATTTTATGTTCATAATAATTCTAGTACAATTTTTATCGTCCCATTAATTAATCTAGATCTTCAGACTAATAAATTTGTCATTTTGAGTTCAGTTCCTGTACCGGCTTTGTTGTCAGGTTTTTACTGAACAAACGGTATAGCTCTAAATAATAAGATTTATATATGGGTTTTATACTATTTCTGACACCCGTTATCATTCTTTAGCTAAAAAATATTTATTTTTGGATTTTCGGACATTTGCTGTTTTGTGCTGCGGAATGTTGTATTTTGCTGCAAAATGCTGTATTTTGTTGCAGACTTGTACAATTTGGTATTTTAAATAAAATTTTATGGTACAATAGTGCAGACATATCTTATGTCTTAATTCTAAAATATAAGACTGTACCGTAACCAGTTCTGATATTTATTTCGTGTTCGCGTCTTTGTCATTTGTCTAGGATATGGTTTATATGTTTGTGATTGTGACGACTTCATTATCATACCAAACTATGATTTGGTTGAATTCTAGACTTATAAGAGTTTAAATTATAATTTAAGTCAAATTGTGCGGTGAATAGAAAATGTAATAGTTGTTCAAGTTGTACAGAATTACCGGAATTTTGCCAATTGTCACATTGCCTTTCCTGATTACCTTTCAAGTTTACAACCGAGCAAACTAAGGTGAGTTCACAACTCTTTTCTAAAAGCATGCGTCCCTGGTTTGGGACAACACTTTTTACGGTAGCCCTAGTTGGGGCTGCGCGCGCGTTTCTTGCGTGAACCACTGAAACATACTATCCGCTAGAGGTGGATAGTACCCATGGACTAAATGAAAACTCTATCATCAAAGTCCCTGTGTTTTAACCGATTAGATTGTCGGGTGGGCATATGCGGGGTATTAGTTGATAGCGCTATTAGGTTTGACAAACCTCACACCATGCTGGAGGCCGGACATGAACTTCTAACCTTCACTCTTGCTTTAATGTTGATAGACATTATTGAGAGCACAAACAAAACGTCAGCATTCGGTACACAGTTTAGTCATATGATGAGGGTTAGCTACTCGAGTCATACTTAAATAAAAAACATTGTGAACTTTATTGTTGCTAAACTAAATTTTGTGAATTCGCCAACTTTATTGTTGACACGTAGTTGCATGCTTTGCAGGTAAGTAGGTACAGCTAGGGACGGGCATTGCAATCGGCTATAGTGGGTGGTTCGATTAAAACTTTATGGTTTGAAAACATTTATTTAACTTGTGATTTAAGTTCCTGTTGGTTTTTAACTTTATTTTCCGCTGCAACATAAACTGTCTTTTGAACAAATTAAAACCTCATCGCTAATCATGTTGATAGTGATGCTTTTATTATTTTAAATGGTTGGTTCAATATAATTAGTGGCTAGATCCTGGTCAGTTACACGACTCGCGGTAAAACCCTGCATGTGGAATTTGAGGGTGTGACTGATTGGTATTAGAGCCATTGGTTTTAGTGAATTGGGTTTAAAATATAAAATATTTTTTTATAAAAACCAGACTATAACCGTTCTTTATTGGAAACCACAATGACACCATACTCCATATTGCAAGGTTTGTCATACTTAGATGCATACATGGTAAATGTATTATTTGGCATTTACACGTGCTTTATATTTTTTTTACAACACTAGGATTCATGTGTGAACTAAAATATGTAAACATGATATGCCCCAGGTAAGAATGAATTCCCCTGACTCTAATTCAAACCACAACACGCTAGGGGCAAGGAACCAATCGTTCCTAAATCATCTTCATGAGTTTCCCGATCTTACCCTTGGGCTAGGGTAAACCAATGTGAGAAGCGTCTACTTGAGATACCTACTTATGAGGAGCCTGCTACGGGTCCTAGAAAAAAAAGCCAGAGAGCAAAACACTAAAGACAGACATCTCAGATTCAAGAGTTATTAGAGAGACAGTCAGTTATGGCATAGCAACAAACAACCTGGTCACCTACACGAGGCATCTGCTGACACTGGTGCTCGTAATGCGAAATAGTCTGCAACACACCTCAAGCACAAATCCAAGAATTCAAAGCGAAACATGAAGCATCCAACGAAGCTGAGGAGGAAGAAGACTCGGAGGAAGATCCGGAGGAGGAGCCGGATGTTAGAGACAATGAAGGATCTGTTATATCTCCTGCCGGCGATGAAGATTGATGACACCATTTACTCCCTTTTCATTTACACATTTCTTTTTCTTTAAACTTAGATGGGAGGCTTGTTTCCCATCCGACGACGATTTTTGGTTTTAATATTTGGCTGGGAATATTATTGTGTGGACGGAATATATTTGTGTTGATTATTAAAATATCGCATGTTTTGGTTTATGAAAACACTATTCTACTCCATGTTTGCTTGTACTGAGTATGAAAATTATATGCATCGTATATTTTTTCTTATGTGGTGCTAACAACCGTATCACAATCCCTACCGATCACAAAGTTACCCCCATTTCCCTGTTATGTGGTAAATCCTTAGCCTAACTTGATTTACACCTTAGCATACCCAACTCAGCAAATGGATGTCTCCTAATGATTCGATAGTCTAAAGGACATTGGAATATAGAGATATGGATTAGTCAACCCACAGATGAACGCGATGATTTAAACATTTACCTTACCCTTATATTGCAAGAGTTGTTATTCTATGAGAGTTTTTTGTTTTATGCGAATCTCTTCATTCGACTTTGCATTGGCTGATGCTTACCGTCTAAGGCAACATCTAGTTACTATTATCGACTTTGACAAATTTGTCGTTCCATTATCATGATGACACTACATCTTTGCTTCTCGAAGCGGAAACTCCAACAAGATTGCGCTCTAACTTAGAGAATTTGTTAAACTCGGTTTTCGGCCCTTGATGATCACTTCTTGAACTCATAAGATGGTGATACATTGTTAATACGATTGTACCATTTCGGTCATGTTTTCGCGTCCTTGTAATGAAACCTCTTAAAGACGTATGTGCTATTTCCAATTCATCCGCACGACTTAGTTCAACCCTTTCGAATTTGGTTGCTTATTGGCTTGACTAATCGCAAACTCATTTAAATTCATGGGTCATAGTGATTATATCCATACTCGTACACTGGCAAGCTCGACAAATTTGGCAGACGTTTTCAGTTGAACCTTGGCACTACAAACTCGTACGAAAACCATTTTCTCTGGTTAATTCTTGTTGTGCCAACACCATCGACGTAATACTTCTATCGGCGGAACGTTCTTTATTCTATTTTATACAACTGGCGTGCAGCCAACTACATCTGCGACATCGGATAATTGAATTTGAAAAAGAGTCAAAAGAGATGGTTTTACTAATGCTTCTAAAACATTTATGTATTGCACCAAGTTGAACACAATGTTTGCGGCTACACTTTGGTGTGTTTTCACGTCTTATCCGGTTGTGCTTAATGAACACTATAGTTCTTATCTAACCCTATTCTGTGTGAATTCTCACTTGGCAAAATCACTCTTTACGAACGTTACGCGAAGAGCAACGGGCCATACTTAAGTTCATCAAGTGCAGCAACACAAAGTAAATTTTCTACTTCAGTGAGGGATGCCAGGGTCAACACCCTTTCCGCGGGAACGCACCATACTTATGTATACTCTATCAACCTCCTTGTTTCGTTTTTACTACCTCACCGATTGAAATATGGTCATCTACTCAACCGAAATACCATGATTGATACCTACCAAAAATCTCCCTTTCCTCTACATGAATGCGTTAAGACGCTACTGTTCTGAGGTAAAGGGGCATAACGCCTAACTAAAGTTGAGCAAGGCAACCTTTTAGAACCTTATCCACTTTCCCAAATTAATGACGTGTTCAACCAAATGCAAGGATATAGTTTTATCCAAAGATTGATCTGAGATCGGACTAGCATCAGTTGAGAGTCCAAGACAAAGACATGTTATGCCATTTGGGTTAACAAATGCAGCTACGATTTTCATTGATCTAATGAACAAATGTGCAAGCCCTATTTTGACAAGTTCATCATTGTTTTCATCTACAATATCTTTATCTACTCTAAGATCCAAGAGGAACACGAACGACATCTACGTCTTATTATGGAATTCTCACGGAATGAACAGCTTTACACTAAATTCTCGAAATGCGACTTTTGACTTCGTGAAGTCCATTTCCACGGTCACGTGGTCAATGAAGCTGGGATTCATATTGATCCAGCCGAGATCGACTCCATCAAGAATTGGCCTGCACCTAAAAACTCCAATTGAAATCTGCCAATTCCTTGTTTTAGCAAGTTATTACCGTAGATACATTGAGGGATTCCCAAATATTGCTCAACCTATCATTACTCTGACATAGAAGGGTACCACTTACAGGTGGGGTGATATCCAGGAGTCTGCTTTCCAGTTGTTAAAACAAAAACTCTACAGTGCACCTATCTTATCCCTACCAGAAGGTACCGATGATTTTGTCGTGTAATGTGATGCATTTATCCAAGTTCTCGGTTGTGTTCTGATGCAACGCGAGAAAGTAATCACCTACGCATCTCGACAACTCAAGGTTCATGAAAAGAGCTACACTACCCACGACCTGGAACTGGGAGCTGTAGTCTTTGCACTCAAGATATGGAGACACCACTTGTACAGTACCAAGTACACGATTTACACCGATCACAATAGTCTTCAGCACAGACTCGACCAAAAGGAGTTGATCATGCAACAACGCTGATGGGTTGAACTTATAAATGATTATGAGTGCACTATCAAATATCATCTGGGAAAAGCAAACATCGTAGTCGACGCCCTCAGCGAAAAGAAACCATGCCCAAACGAGTTCGTGCTCTACAGCTTATAATCCATTCGAACCTTCCCGAGAAAATTTGCAACACTCAAGTTAAAGCACTAAAGGAAGAGAACCTCCTAGCTGAATCCATGCGGGACATGGAGAAGCAACTTGAGCTCAAATCTGATGGTATTCATTACTTCATGGAGCGTATATGGGTTCCATCCTACGGAAATCTACGAGAGCTTGTGATGGACAAAGCTTACAAGTCTCGATACTCGATACATCCTGGTTCTGACAAGATGTATCATGATCTAAAGGCATTGTACTGGTGGCCTAACATGAAGGCAATCATAGCGAAGTATGTCAGCAAGTGGTTGACCTGCGCTTGGGTCAAGACCGAGTATCAAAAGTCATATGGGTTACTTCAGCAACCAGAAATACCAACATGGAAATGGGAGCAAATTTCCATGGATTTTGATACCGGGCTACCCAAACCTCAAAGCGGAAACGACATCATCTAGGTAATCGTGGGACGCCTAACTAAATCTGCCCACTTTCTCGCGATCAAAGAAACCGACAAATATGACACGCTTTCCAATTTATACTTGAAAAAGTAGTCTCGCGGCACGGAGTGCCCACCTCTATCATCTCCGATCGTGACCTCGTTCCGTGTCCTACCTATGGCAACCCATGCATAAATCATTCAACTCGCGTTTAGACATGAGCACGGACTATCACCCACAAAGCGATGGTCAGACGGAACGCACCATCCAGACTCTTGAGAACATTTTGCGAGCGTGTGTTATTGATTTCGGTAAAGGTTAGGAAAGACACCTACCCCTGGTGGAATTCTCTTACAACAATAGTTATCACTCGAGCATTCAGGCTGCACCATTCGAAGCATTGTACGAACAAAAATGCCGATCACCTATTTGTTGGGCTGAAGTCGGAGACAGCTAAATCACTGGCCCTGAACTCATGCTTGAAACATCGAAAAAGGTCGTTCCAAACCGAATGGTGACCGCTCGCAACCGTTAGAAAAGCTACTCTGATAAGCGTAGGAAAACATTGGAATTCCAAGTTGGTGGCAGAGTCTTGTTAAAAGTCTCACCTTGGAACGGTGTTGTTCGATTCGGGAAATGGGGCAAACGAAATCCGCGTTATGTAAGACCCGTTGAGATCACAAAAAGAATTGGCATAGTGGCTTATAGACTGAACTTACCTGAAGAACTCAGTGGTGTGCACAATGTCTTTCACATATCGAATTGGAAGAAATGTCTATCTGATGAAACACTCGTTCCATTCAAAGAACTCAAGATCGATGACCAACTCCGGGAAGAACCAGTTGAAATCATCGATCGGGAGATCAAAACACTTAAAAGCAGTAAAATTCCTATCGTCTGGGTTCGTTGGAATTCAAAGCGTGGACCAAAATTCACCTGGGAACGGGAAGATCAGATGAAGCGCAAATATCCTCACTTGTTAAAAAATAATGCATCGAACGCTGAAGTTGCTACTGAATTTCGGGACGAAATTCCAAACCAACTTGGGGACGATGTGACACCCGAAGAAAACGCTCAACCGCACTAGCGTCTCCCATGACTATTTGCAAATTTCGGGACGAAATTTCTTCAACTTGGGAATGATGTGATAACCCGTAGTTCTGATGTATAGACCGTTCATTCTCTTCGGTTACTTTATTTACATTGCTTGAATGTTGTAGCTATTGCATCATACCGTATTCGAACAAATATGTAATATATTAATTTTTTATTAGTTGGTTATGTAAAAAAATATAATAACAAAACAACATTAACGAGGTCCACACACTCAATTCCAATCACTTTGACATTTAATTTTGTTATTCATGAATGCACTTACGTAATGCATGTGAACACCCCCATATACCCCATTAAATTTGGAGTTTAATTTATTTTAATATACAGCACTTTTTATTAGAGCCCAAACAACTACTTTGGGTCTTTATTTGTTTCCGGCCCTTACATAGTCCCAAACCACCCACCCATTAATTCCAATTTATATGTTTAAGTAATTGTGCATGAGACTTACACAACTACCCAAACCCTAGTCTATGCAATTTTAGGATCTACTCTTCCTTTTTCTGTATTGTGGACGCTATCTAGGGGATTCAAGGACTTTAAGATTCGTTTACAAGGCTAACTTGCATCACTAGGTACCATGTTTCCAATTTGTATGCTTAGTTCTTTTAATTCATGCAAGTGTTTGGGTATTAGTTCTTCATTTCTTGGCTGAGTTTTCTATTATGGTATTGATACTTGTCGTTTTAATAATTATATGTCGTATAGAATTATTAGAAATTGCATTTGTTGATGTTATATAATTGATCTTGAGTTTTAATTTTAGTTCGTATACATTTTCGGTAGCGAATCTCTTAAATCTTGGTTGTGTCTTTCTGATTTGTGTTAAGTATTGATGCTTCTTGATGAATACTTGTGGTTATAGATGTTAAAAATCGGGTACGTATAATATTTAGGTCGACTACGGGTTCAGCTAGTCATAAGGTTTACATTTCTTTACATGATCTTGACGAAAACATTGATGAGTTTTAATACATATTGGCTGTGTTTTATGGCTAGATTATAATAGCAGAAGTTTTGTCGAATGCTTGGGTTATTAGAAATTATCTCGTTGGGATTGTATTGAATCACATGTACGGGTATGTATCCTAGGTGATGTTTATGGGTTTAACCCAGTGACTAGTGATAAATTAGTTGCTACATGTTATTGCACTTGGTGTGATAAGTGCAGTCTCTCAAAAGTTCAGGGGTCTGTTGTGTTAATCTTGTAATTCTAGTTAGTTTGTCCGAACTTGTCTCATATGTTCGAGTTTAGTATCTCCGGATTAGGGATGTTACCTAATCCGGGTTTTAGGTGGGTTCCAAGTTTTCTATCATGTATTCCGGACTTGGGTATGTAGTTCCCAAGTCCGGGTTTTAGTCTAGTTTCTTTTGTCCGGACTTAGCCTTTGTTAGCTAGTCTGAGTTTCTAGTTTATTAGGCCTTGGGCCTTATTTGTTATCCGGACAAGTGTTGTCCGGATTTGTCTTGTATATAACCATTTAGTGGAATAGACAAGACATCAGTTCTTTTGTTGAAAGTTTACGCAGCAAGAAAACCCTAATCATTAGTGTGTGTGTGTTTGTCTGGCGGCTACTGTGTGTGTGACGTCATTCATCTTCTACATCAAAGGATACTCTGTGTATTATGTGATTTCTCTCGTCAATCTTGTTTCCTGATACATTATCCTATAGTGGTGATTGCTAGGTGGATTCCGCATACCTAGTGATTGTGTTCATGAGTGAGATCCTTGGATTGAGTGACCTAATAAGTGGTATCATAGAAGTGTGCTCATACTACTGTAGGTGTTCTTGGTTTGAAGGTTTTTGTGAGAGAAAATCATCTTTTGATTAGGTTTAGTGCTTTCTTACTGAGTTTTTTTGTGAGTTGTTCATGATCCATTGTTGATTTCTAGTGAGTTAATGATGGATTTTGATTAGGATAGAGCTTTTTAGGTTTGATCTTCATCTGGGTTTTTACAGAGGTTAATGAAGTTCTTGTTGGGTTTTTGAAGGTTGGTAAAAGATTCCATATTTTATATTTTAAAAGTTTTTCCATGTTTGATTTACTGTTTGTGTTTACGGGTTATTAGTGATCAAGTGTGCAGCCACATTGGTGAGATATCCGGAAGCTAATTCTTCCACATCTAGATAATCTGTCCGGATTACAAATCAAATTGTGATTCCGGATTTGATATCTTGTCCGAATTTGAAACTATCCGAGTTTAACCTTACCTTAGGCTCTGAGTTTATAGAGTTCTTGATTGAGTCTGAGTTTAAAAAATTTGTCCTTTGTTTTCCGAGTTTGCTTTTGAGTCCGAGTTTTATACTGATTGACTGTTTCCGAGTTTAACTTCTTGTTTTAATTATTCCGAATTTGAGTACTTAAAATCTGTTCGAGTTTAAGATTAAGTTGATTTCAGATTTAAAAACATTAGTATGTTTAGGTTCCGAGATTAAAGTTTTAGGTGGGTGTCCGAGTTTGTGTTTATATCAGGTTGTTGATCCGGGTTTACCCTCTAATAAATCTCCGGACATTTCACTTCATGTTTTCTAGTTAACTCTTGTTCTCCGAACTTTCTGGACTTAGAAACTTTTTCAAGAAAAAAACTTTTTGTCAAAATCTATTGTTACCCACTTTAAATTTTTTGTTTCTTTCAAAGCTTTTCAACATGGAAAACAATCTGACCGCAATGGTGCAAAACGTCAACCACAACGCTGAAGTGGGAAGTAACGATAAACCTCCAATTTTGATAAACGAATTGGATTTCCCTGAATGGAAGGAACGTTTTGAAAGGTATGTGAGAGCAAAAGATATCAAGATTTGGTTGTCCCATTGCAAAAGGATGAGGAGAGATTAGAACTTTAACTATCGACACTTATTTTGCACTTACTAAAAATCAGAAAAAGTTTTAAAAGTGTGAAGAAAAGGCCATGTCCTTGATAACAATGGCTATCACGCAATCGATACTTCATACTTTCCATAAGCGAAGTAATTCGAAGGAGCCATGAGATAGCATGATTGAACGTTATGAAACAAACACAATTTATAAGAAGAGACGTTTAGAACGTTTGAGGACTCAATTCGTTGTGTTCAAAGCCTTAAAAAATGAATCGTTTAATGACATTGTGAATAGGTTTTATCACCTATTAAGCGAGCTTGATCGAAGCCAGGAAGGTCTCTACACTGAATTTGAGAAAGTTGAGAAGTTCCTGAATTGTCTTAGTAGAGAATGGAACATGTATACATCACTGATTAGAGAAGGTGCTCTCTATGACGAGATGTCTTTGGAAGAGGTGGTGCAAAAGCTGAAGGGATATGCTTGGAATATGGAAGATCAAGCATCTGATTTTGAGAAGAATCAAGACCCTCAGTTGTATAAAGCCTCAAGACCGGGAGATAAGGGAAGTATTGGTGGAGCAGGTGTGCACTACACTAAGAAAATGAACTTCCTGAAGATCATCATGCTTTTGTAAGCGAAACTACAAGTGGTTCGAGTTGAACTGCAAATACAAGTCAAGGAATGTACTCATCTGGTGGAAGTCATAAATCTCAAGCAACAAGCTTGAACATTCCAAAGTTGGATCTGAATTGTTTAAAGCTGATAGAAGATAATATGAGTCTCTTGGCATCCTTCATGACGCGTACAAAAACTTTCATACTTTCCATAAGCGAAGTAATTCGAAGGAGCCATGAGATAGCATGATTGAACGTTACGAAACAAACACAATTTATAAGAAGAGACGTTTAGAATGTTTGAGGACTCAATTCGTTGTGTTCAAAGCCTTAAAAAATGAATCGTTTAATGACATTGTGAATAGGTTTTATCACCTATTAAGCGAGCTTGATCGAAGCCAGGAAGGTCTCTACACTGAATTTGAGAAAGTTGAGAAGTTCCTGAATTGTCTTAGTAGAGAATGGAACATGTATACATCACTGATTAGAGAAGGTGCTCTCTATGACGAGATGTCTTTGGAAGAGGTGGTGCAAAAGCTGAAGGGATATGCTTGGAATATGGAAGATCAAGCATCTGATTTTGAGAAGAATCAAGACCCTCGGTTGTATAAAGCCTCAAGACCGGAGATAAGGAAGTATTGGTGGAGCAGGTGGAGCATTACACTAAGAAAAATGAACTTCCTGAAGATCATCATGCTTTTGTAAGCGAAACACAAGTGGTTCGAGTTGAACTGCAAATACAAGTCAAGGAATGTACTCATCTGGTGGAAGTCATAAATCTCAAGCAACAAGCTTGAACATTCCAAAGTTGGATCTGAATTGTTTAAAGCTGATAGAAGATAATATGAGTCTCTTGGCATCCTTCATGACGGCGTACAAAAACTTTCATACTTTCCATAAGCGAAGTAATTCGAAGGAGCCATGAGATAGCATGATTGAACGTTACGAAACAAACACAATTTATAAGAAGAGACGTTTAGAACGTTTGAGGACTCAATTCGTTGTGTTCAAAGCCTTAAAAAATGAATCGTTTAATGACACTGTGAATAGGTTTTATCACCTATTAAGCGAGCTTGATCGAAGCCAGGAAGGTCTCTACACTGAATTTGAGAAAGTTGAGAAGTTCCTGAATTGTCTTCCTAGAGAATGGAACATGTATACATCATTGATTAGAGAAGGTGCTCTCTATGACGAGATATCTTTGGAAGAGGTGGTGCAAAAGCTGAAGGGATATGCTTTGAATATGGAAGATCAAGCATCTGATTTTGAGAAGAATCAAGACCCTCAGTTGTATAAAGCCTCAAGACCGGGAGATAAGGGAAGTATTGGTGGAGCAGGTGTTGCACTACACTAAGAAAATGAACTTCCTGAAGGTCATCATGCTTTTGTAAGCGAAACTACAAGTGGTTCGAGTTGAACTGCAAATACAAGTCAAGGAATGTACTCATCTGGAGGAAGTCATAAATCTCAAGCAACAAGCTTGAACATTCCAAAGTTGGATCTGAATTGTTTAAAGCCGATAGAAGATAATATGAGTCTCTTGGCATCCTTCATGACGGCGTACAAAAACTTTCATACTTTCCATAAGCGAAGTAATTCGAAGGAGCCATGAGATAGCATGATTGAACGTTACGAAACAAACACAATTTATAAGAAGGGACGTTTAGAATGTTTGAGGACTCAATTCGTTGTGTTCAAAGCCTTAAAAAATGAATCGTTTAATGACATTGTGAATAGGTTTTATCACCTATTAAGCGAGCTTGATCGAAGCCAGGAAGGTCTCTACACTGAATTTGATAAACTTGAGAAGTTCCTGAATTGTCTTAGTAGAGAATGGAACATGTATACATCACTGATTAGAGAAGGTGCTCTCTATGACGAGATGTCTTTGGAAGAGGTGGTGCAAAAGCTGAAGGGATATGCTTGGAATATGGAAGATCAAGCATCTGATTTTGAGAAGAATCAAGACCCTCAGTTGTGTAAAGCCTCAAGACCGGGAGATAAGGGAAGTATTGGTGGAGCAGGTGTTGCACTACACTAAGAAAAAGAACTTCCTGAAGGTCATCATGCTTTTGTAAGCGAAACTACAAGTGGTTCGAGTTGAACTGCAAATACAAGTCAAGGAATGTACTCATCTGGTGGAAGTCATAAATCTCAAGCAACAAGCTTGAACATTCCAAAGTTGGATCTGAATTGTTTAAAGCTGATAGAAGATAATATGAGTCTCTTGGCATCCTTCATGACGGCGTACAAAAAACTTTCATACTTTCCATAAGCGAAGTAATTCAAAGGAGCCATGAGATAGCATTATTGAACGTTACGAAAAAAAACACAATTTATAAGAAGAGACGTTTAGAACCTTTGAGGACTCAATTCGTTGTGTTCAAAGCCTTAAAAAATGAATCGTTTAATGACACTGTGAATAGGTTTTATCACCTATTAAGCGAGCTTGATCGAAGCCAGGAAGGTCTCTACACTGAATTTGAGAAAGTTGAGAAGTTCCTGAATTGTCTTAGTAGAGAATGGAACATGTATACATCACTGATTAGAGAAGGTGCTCTCTATGACGAGATGTCTTTGGAAGAGGTGGTGCAAAAGCTGAAGGATATGCTTGGAATATGGAAGATCAAGCATCTGATTTTGAGAAGAATCAAGACCCTCGGTTGTATAAAGCCTCAAGACCGGGAGATAAGGGAAGTATTGGTGGAGCAGGTGGAGCATTACACTAAGAAAATGAACTTCCTGAAGATCATCATGCTTTTGTAAGCGAAACTACAAGTGGTTCGAGTTGAACTGCAAATACAAGTCAAGGAATGTACTCATCTGGTGGAAGTCATAAATCTCAAGCAACAAGCTTGAACATTCCAAAGTTGGATCTGAATTGTTTAAAGCTGATAGAAGATAATATGAGTCTCTCGGCATCCTTCATGACGGCGTACAAAAACTTTCATACTTTCCATAAGCGAAGTAATTCGAAGGATCCATGAGATAGCATGATTGAACGTTACGAAACAAACACAATTTATAAGAAGGGACGTTTAGAACGTTTGAGGACTCAATTCGTTGTGTTCAAAGCCTTAAAAAATGAATCGTTTAATGACATTGTGAATAGGTTTTATCACCTATTAAGCGAGCTTGATCGAAGCCAGGAAGGTCTCTACACTGAATTTGAGAAAGTTGAGAAGTTCCTGAATTGTCTTAGTAGAGAATGGAACATGTATACATCACTGATTAGAGAAGGTGCTCTCTATGACGAGATGTCTTTGGAAGAGGTGGTGCAAAAGCTGAAGGGATATGCTTGGAATATGGAAGATCAAGCATCTGATTTTGAGAAGAATCAAGACCCTCAGTTGTATAAAGCCTCAAGACCGGAGATAAGGGAAGTATTGGTGGAGCAGGTGTTGCACTACACTAAGAAAATGAACTTCCTGAAGGTCATCATGCTTTTGTAAGCGAAACTACAAGTGGTTCGAGTTGAACTGCAAATACAAGTCAAGGAATGTACTCATCTGGTGGAAGTCATAAATCTCAAGCAACAAGCTTGAACATTCCAAAGTTGGATCTGAATTGTTTAAAGCTGATAGAAGATAATATGAGTCTCTTGGCATCCTTCATGACGGCGTACAAAAACTTTCATACTTTCCATAAGCGAAGTAATTCGAAGGAGCCATGAGATAGCATGATTGAACGTTACGAAACAAACACAATTTATAAGAAGAGACGTTTAGAACGTTTGAGGACTCAATTCGTTGTGTTCAAAGCCTTAAAAAATGAATCGTTTAATGACATTGTGAATAGGTTTTATCACCTATTAAGCGAGCTTGATCGAAGCCAGGAAGGTCTCTACACTGAATTTGAGAAAGTTGAGAAGTTCCTGAATTGTCTTAGTAGAGAATGGAACATGTATACATCACTGATTAGAGAAGGTGCTCTCTATGACGAGATGTCTTTGGAAGAGGTGGTGCAAAAGCTGAAGGGATATGCTTGGAATATGGAAGATCAAGCATCTGATTTTGAGAAGAATCAAGACCCTCAGTTCTATAAAGCCTCAAGACCGGGAGATAAGGGAAGTATTGGTGGAGCAGGTGTTGCACTACACATAAGAAAGAACTTCCTGAAGTCATCATGCTTTTGTAAGCGAAACTACAAGTGGTTCGAGTTGAACTGCAAATACAAGTCAAGGAATGTACTCATCTGGTGGAAGTCATAAATCTCAAGCAACAAGCTTGAACATTCCAAGTTGGATCTGAATTGTTTAAAGCTGATAGAAGATAATATGAGTCTCTTGGCATCCTTCATGACGGCGTACAAAAACTTTCATACTTTCCATAAGCGAAGTAATTCGAAGGAGCCATGAGATAGCATGATTGAACGTTACGAAACAAACACAATTTATAAGAAGAGACGTTTAGAACGTTTGAGGACTCAATTCGTTGTGTTCAAAGCCTTAAAAAATGAATCGTTTAATGACATGTGAATAGGTTTTATCACCTATTAAGCGAGCTTGATCGAAGCCAGGAAGGTCTCTACACTGAATTTGAGAAAGTTGAGAAGTTCCTGAATTGTCTTCCTAGAGAATGGAACATGTATACATCATGATTAGAGAAGGTGCTCTCTATGACGAGATGTCTTTGGAAGAGGTGGTGCAAAAGCTGAAGGGATATGCTTGGAATATGGAAGATCAAGCATCTGATTTTGAGAAGAATCAAGACCCTCAGTTGTATAAAGCCTCAAGACCGGGAGATAAGGGAAGTATGGTGGAGCAGGTGTTGCACTACACTAAGAAAATGAACTTCCTGAAGGTCATCATGCTTTTGTAAGCGAAACTACAAGTGGTTCGAGTTGAACTGCAAATACAAGTCAAGGAATGTACTCATCTGGTGGAAGTCATAAATCTCAAGCAACAAGCTTGAAAATTCAAAGAAATTGCGGATCTGAATGTATTAAAGCTGATAGAAAATAATATGAGTCTCTTGGCATCCTTCATGACGGCAGTACAAAAACTTTTAGTCTATGATCGAAAGCTAAACGAGATTGAAGTACATCAAATCGCTTGATAGAGAGAGTCTTTGACCAATTCATGTTCAGTAGAAATGGAAGAACTTGATCTTAAAGCTCAACATGGTTTATGGTTCGAAGAGCAAAGAAGTTCCTTATGAAGAGGTAAGAAGTTCATTGGTGTAAACAAGATCGAATGGGGTTGATTGACAAAAGTTAATGCTACAATTGTAAAACTAGGGCTTTACGGTTGTCAAAGCCTAGTGGAAGTCAAACATTAATGAACAACGAGAGCTCAAACAATCTAAACTTAACATCAAATTTCGATAAACTTAGATAATCTTATCCTTCAGCAAAAACTTTGGAGCTCGTTAAGAATAGCTGAAAAGTTTTGGGTGTGTTGGAAAATCCAATCAGGGCTATTGTTCACAAGCCTTATGGTGAAATTATTGAAGAGAAGTGTGTGAGGAGATTATATAAGAAGCTAGTATGGAGGAACTTGCTATTGTAGCTGAGGTAATGGGTGAAGAACTGGAAGTGAGTAAGTTGTTGATGATGAAAAGAACATGGACGATGAAGAAAAAAAAGACCAAAAAGCTCAGAGACCGAAGGAAAGAGCGAATGTTTCGAGTTCAAGATCTCAACAGATGAAATGCAGAAGTTTGTTGATGAAGAAGCTCAGAAGTTGGCTGAAAGCTCTGTAAAAAATGAAGCATGTGCATTCATGGCTGGAATTGAGGTCACCTCGAATCCCGTAGATAAGCGTTGCGCTAGATGTGTAGAGTTTATAGCTAAGATTGATAGATACGCTCTTCATAATACTAATCTGATTTCAGATTTAGAAAAATCAAGAGAACTCATTGCAATCTTGTCAAGTTCGGATAAAGAACATTGAACCAAGATAAAGTTTTTGGAAAAATGACATCTCTGAATTTGAAAGACTACTGACATAGGCAACTCTTAAAAACCAAGAATTAAAATCTTAGCTTAAATTAAATTAAAATTGTGTTTTGGAAAAGAACAAAGTTATTTTGGAAAAAGACAATCTGATTTTGAATTTGGAAAGGAAAATCGAAAAGTTTGGAAATTCCTCTGAATTGATGAATCTTTGCATTAACAGCCAACGTCTCAAAGTTAACAAGAAAGAACTGTTTGGCATCGGGTATAGTAATGTGCCTCCTCCGAATCACAATTATACCTCGATGGCAAGCATTGATCCGGAATTGGACAAATTTGTGCCAACGACTCCTCTAACTGTCGAACCACAGGGTGAATCTGAATTTGAGCGTGAAGTAGCTTCAAACTCTAAACAATCGAGGATGAGTGAAGCCACAAAGAAAAGTGAACTAAATTTTGAAAACTTGATAAGCATAAAATTTTAGAAATTTTTAATCAAGTTCAAAATGCTAACACAAAACCAAAATCTCATGGGAACCTCAAAAGAATTTAAAAAATGTTCCTAAAACTGAATTTGTAAAAGGGGAAGATTTTAATTAAGAGGTTTAATTCCGCATCTAGTTGCTGAGAGACGGGAAAGCAAGTAGAAACATTCAAGCCTGTCGTTGGACGAGCTGTTAAGTCCATGGATCAATTCACAGGGAAGCAGGTGATGAAGATGGTCTATCCACCCGCTAGATGTCTTCGTAAAATTCCTTTGCGAAGATTTTCTCTTGAGAAGATTAAGGATATTGGCTATTGGTACCTTGATAGAAAAACTGGGGAAGTGGTGATTATTGAAAAGAAAGTGTCTAAAGAGATTCTACAGATATTAGATTCAATTTGGCTGGTTAACTTGAAGATAGAACATTTGAAAAAGCTTCGTCGTCTACCTATGCGCTATCTTGAAGAAGACCATTCGTTGGCGAATCAGTTCATCAAGGTAGTTTAGTTCTGTGTGAAAAGTCAAGTTTGGGCGGGAAGCGAGTACTCGAAGCATGATTGAAGATTTCAAGATCTACAAAAAGATCCTTCACTGATCAAGGCGGAGTTTGTTATTGCACTTGGTGTGATAAGTGCAGTCTCTCAAAAGTTCAGGGGTTTGTTATGTTAATTTTGTAATTCTAGTTAGTTTGTCTGAACTTGTCTCATATGTCCGAGTTTAGTATCTCCAGATTAGGGATGTTACCTAATCCGGGTTTTAGGTGGGTTCCGAGTTTTCTATCATGTATTCCGGAGTTGGGTATGTAGTTCCCAAGTCCGGGTTTAAGTCTAGTTTGTTTTGTTCGGACTTAGCCTTTGTTAGCTAGTCCGAGTTTCTAGTTTATTGGGCCTTGGGCCTTGTTTGTTATCCGGACAAGTGTTGTCCAGATTTGTCTTGTATGTAACCATTTAGTGGAATAGACAATATAACCATTTTGTTGAAAGTTTGTGTAGCAAGAAAACCCTGATCATTAGTGTGTGTGTTTGTCTAGAGGCTACTCTGTGTGTGACGTCATTCATCTTCTACATCAAAGGATAGTCTGTGTATTCTTTGATTTCTCTCATCAATCTTGTTTCCTGATACATTATCCTACAATGGTGATTGCTCGGTGGATTCCACACAACTAGTGATTGTGTTCGTGAGTGAGATCCTTGGATCTAATGGCCTTTCACTACATAATCTTGTTTTTGGTAAAAACCTGCTATGGTTAATGATTATAAGTTGTTGGGTTCATAAATAAATCGTTTATGGGATATGGGTAACGAATCAGCTCCTGTCCAGAACGTTACAGCCGACTTTAAGCGGCTGTAACCGGGGTCAACTTTTATAAAAAAACTGATGTTTCTTGAGTCTATGATGAACCCCAGGAAATAATTTTCAAACCCAACTGGATTCGCATTTTTTTGATATCGTTTGATATGTTAAATGATTTATTTAGTATCAAGGTCCAGGCTGCATTTTCGTCAGAATTTACAGCCCATTACGAATGTCATAACTCAATATAAGAATTGAGTTATGATCTCAAATTTTTCTGTAGGTAGTTTCATGAGTCATGAAAATCTCCAATTGGAATTTCGTAAAAAGAGAAAAGGAGGATTTTTAAATATTTTTTGGCGTAAATTGTCATTTGAAAGTTGTAAATCAGACCTGTGTGTAAAGAATGATTTTTAGTGATTTTTGTGTAAAGATTCAGGCCATGAGAAAAATACACTAGTGTTAGAGAATCAAATAACATGTTGTGTTAATATATCATGATTTTATGAGTTCGTTTAGTATTTTAAATAAATTCCGAAACTGCCTAAAAACCGACATGAAACTACAATGAGCTGAAAGTGTTTGTGAATGTTTTAAATATGCTTATATGTTGAAATAAAGTGTTATGTGTTATTAGAAATGTTAATGGGTGTCTATGAATGTGTTATATGGAATTAGACGATCACCTACTCTTACTTACCTAAAACGTGTAGTTGCAATATAATGTGATTCGGTGATTATGTGTTAGACTACGTGTAAGAATTCATAAATTGAACTAATTGAAATGGTAAACATATCAGGAAGAGATTGCCTTTCCTTATTACCTTTCAAGTGTACAACCGAGCAAACTAAGGTGAGTTCACAACTCTTTTCTAAAAGCATGCGTCCCTGGTTTGGGACAACACTTTTTCGGTAGTCCTGGTTGGGGCGACGCGTACGTTTCTTGTGTGAACCACTGTAACATACTATCCACTCGAGGTGGATAGTACCTTGGACTAAACGAAAACTCTATCATGAAAGTCCCTGTATTTTACCGATTAGATAGCCGGGTGGGCATACGCGGGGCATTAGTTGATAGCGCTATTAGGTTTGACAAACCTCACACCGTGCTGGAGGTCGGGCGTGAACTTCTAACCTTCACTCTTGCTTTAATGTTGATAGACATTATTGAGGGCACAAACGAAACGTCAGCATTCAGTACATAGTTTAGTCATATGATAAGGGTTAGCTACCTGAGTCATACTTAAATAAAAAACATTGTGAACTTTAGTGTTGCTAAACTAAATTTTGTGAATTCGCCAACTTTATTGTTGACACGTAGTTGCATGCTTTGCAGGTCAGTAGGTACAGCTAGGGACGGACATTGCAATCGGCTGGAGTGGGTGGTTCGTTTAAAACTTTATGGTTTGAATACATTTATTTAATTTGTGGTTTTAAGTTCCTGCTGGTTTTTAACTTTTTTCCGCTGCAACATGAACAGTCTTTTGAACAAATTATTTAAATGGTTGGTTCAACATGATTAGTAGCTAGATCCTGGTCAGTTACACGCCTCACGATAAAACCCCGCATGTGGAATTTGAGAATGTGACAGTTAATATGCAAAAGTACTAAAAAATTATGAAAATGGGGTTTTCTACGAGTTTATATGAAAAAACTCATGGTTCCGCAGTTTCTCATTTTTTGTGGTTCCTCGATCAACCTCTCCATATATATTAGTTGAGGTTTATCTTTACCATAGTTTTGATATATGATTTGTTAAGGTTTACTGTATAGTTATTAACAATGTACATCTATGAATAGTTAATAAATAATACAAAATATCATAAAATAATGCAATTATGAAAAAAATCTACTTACGAAGCTAAAATACCATAAAAAACATAAATTACAATACTCACTAGAACTGTAATACAAAAACTTGCAAGAATAGCAAGCATAATGTGGTGTGAGGATCTGTGTTGACATGCAAGTCTTCCAAGAAAACTAGTATATTTTTCAGGGTACAACGACTGAATCAATGTATAGTACCAAAAAAACTCTAGTGCCCAAAATTATATTGGTAGTACACATTCAAAATTATTTTGATTGATGGAAAGCTTTTGTTATTTGTTTGAAAATACTATGAGTTTGGAAGTGTTTCAAGTGTCTCTTCAACTAAGGTAGCACCTTAGTTTCATAGTCACTTGAAATACAAAGTTGTCAAATCATTATTTAACCTCATAAAATGGAAAAATTAAATTGCATTGTGTGTCTTTAATGGCAAATTTACCATACTAATAACATATAACAAATAGAATTAGAAGTTGTTTGATAGCCTCTTAAGTTTCCATTAAGAAATTACCTCTTAATCGGTAAGAGGTAGGTGTGTTTGGTTCCCTTAAAAAGCATCTCTTAATGGATAAGTTAACCTCTTAATGATTCAGTTTTAAAATCATATTGATGAAAACAAAACACGAATACCCTTGCCCTATAATTTATCAAAATGTTGCATCCTATAACCTATATACTTCACAAGTACACTGCCATTTCCTCCCTCTAAACCATCACGTGGGTGACACCTGCAACCCATTGCCCTACACCGGAAACCACCTCGCCCTCACGCCGGAAACAATAGGTATGTTCAATTTTTTTTGTTTCTGGTATATTTGTCAAAATTGATATAATCGTGGAACTGATTATGGTTTGTTTATGTAATTGTGGAACTGGTTATGGTATGTTTGGCTTCTGTCTATTCGTTGGTTTGGGAAGGCTCTCCTTGGTCCCTTGTCCCTTGATGAGATCAGGCCTTTCTTTTGTGAAATGAAATGCTAAAAACATATGTATATTATAATAGGTGTAGGATCAAATACAAAACAATCTTAAAAGAGGAAGTGCAGAAATTCCAGCTGTGGCGTTGGAACTATCTCGTAAAATCCTATTCAAATATATACAGGCTTTAGCTTTTAGGGTTTAGAGTTTAACTTTTAGTGTTTAGCTTTAGATTTTAGCTTTAGGATTTAGCTTTATGGTTTCACAAGAGTGTTCAGAGTTTAGCTTAGGTTTTAGCATTTAGGATTTATAATCTAGATTTTAGGGTTTAGCTTTAGGGTTAAGGGGTTAGAATTTCTGATTAGGTTTCGACTAGCCAGTTCCATCGCCGCAGGAATAAGCTCAATCGGAGTTCGTTTGACCCGGTTTCCTACACTTCCTAGGTTAAGGACATTTTGTACCAGATCTTTACCCTGTTATAATATGTGTCTAGGGTTTCTATATATCTATATATATATATATATAGGGGTTGGTTAATGTACAATTTGTGTTAACGTACGCAGCGTACGGGATTTAGTTACAACATGCAAACTTGATTTTCACCATGCGATTTTTTTTATAACATGCTATTTTCTCATTTTTTTACAACATGTTATTTTTTCATCTTTCAATATGTGACTTTTTCATCTTTCAACATGCGACTTTTTATGTTTTACAACATGCGAGTTTTTAGTTATGAAGTTTATAACGTGCGATCAGATCCCGTACGCTTGTACGATAAGACATATTGGACATTACACTTCACTACATATATATTATAATATATGAACCAAAGGATCTAGGTGATGCAATTTTGATTGATTGATTAGTCACAAAGAAACAATTTTGTTTGGTGGCAAAATCAGTTGTAAAGATGGTTGATTGCATATATTGAGATGGGTTTTTTGTTGCTAATATTTCACAAAATTATTTATTTTGGAAAAACTTGTTACAATACAGATCAACGACAAAGATTTTACACATACGAAGGTTTACATATGGAAAAAGCGGTTTTAAAACCGATCGGAAATGATTGTTTTCATTGCAGCAGTGTTGTTCATTTTCAACCACAATCTAGTAGATTTAGAATGGATATTAAGGTAACTAAAAATATTACGTCCTTTCAGTATTGTGATTGTGCCATATGTAATGCAGTTGGGCCTGTTGATCAACAAACTCGTTATAAGGGAAGAGGAAAAGGTGAATGCTTTCAAAATTTCTTAGCCATTTGTGATTTTAATATGATATTCACGTTCGTGTGGCCAGATGGAAAGGCATTTGCATATGATTCACTAGTTTTAAAAGAAGTTATGTTTAACCTGAATTTCGGTTTTCCTTTTCCCCACCAAGGGTTATTAATCATTCTTTAACTTTGATTAGTAAATACATTATTTGTTTTTTCTATAATGTTTATAAATAAATATTACCTTTGCAATGCTGCATACACCAACACTTGTGGATTCATGACTCCATATCGTAATACAATAGCTGATTTTCGACGACAGCATGCGTTAATTAAGGAAGAAAAATCCTACCATGCTCACGCACAACTCAGAAATGTTATTGAGCACACATATGGTGTTGTTCCCTTTTCTTTTCCAATATAAAGAGACATAGTGATTGTTTGTTTCGTCGTCCATAGTTTTATCAGGAAATGCAATATTATTTATGGACTACGACGAGAATACTGAGTTTTCTGAAATACAAGGTGGAAAAAGTGTGTGGCTAGTTCATTCACGACATAGAATATGGTTCACAAGGCATTGAGTATATGACTAGTTTGTGCGGCCAGATAGCTAATCAACTAATTTCAAATGATTAAAACCAAAATCATATGCAAAGTGTTAGTTTCTATTCTATTTTTAGTATGTTTTCATGGATTTTAAGGATTTACATGTAATTTGGATTTCTATGATGTTTAATTTTTCTTTTATAATTATTCATTATTCAGGAGCTCTGATCAAAAAGATACATTTCATTTAGCATAATTAGTTTAGATGCGTAAAACAATCATTTAGCACAGTCATTCAGAGGTCTAACCAAATAACATTTACTGGCTCAGCACTTTCAGATACTCTTACCTAGTTAGACTCCTTACTGGTTTAGTACGTAATGGATAAAGGTTGCCAAACAGCCCCTTGATGTCTTAATAGCTTGCTACAGTTTTCTAAACATTCGTTAAGTTCATAAGTCTCTGAACCGAACCCAATTCCTAGCTATCTAAGCCTTAAACGCACATTTTATAAATAAAAGCATCTCACGGTGAAACATAGTGCAAAGCACGCCACCAAAGCACCACATTGCACTCATGCCACATGTGTACGCTTGTCTGAGTCAAGATGCAAATAGATTCTTTGTCGAAGTAAACAATATATATTAAGAAGGTTTCTACTTATAAACAACTCCAATGTTTATCCTACGTGAGACAAGTGTTTACTTATTTCCCCTATAATTTTGTTCAACTTTCATAGTTACGAATACGCAACTTCAAAAATTGATATCTCATTCATTTTAGCTTTATTTTGAACAGGGATTAATATGATTTTTATTTAAGAAAAATATTAATTACATGTTAGGAATTTACATTGAGATAGATGGTAAACGGACAAGAAGTTGCGTTGCTACCCCTTTTTAATAGCAAAACTAAGTATTTTAAAAAATAAGTCCATAGATCAAAAAGGTGTTGAAAATGTATTTGATAGTCCTGCTTTGGGGTCTCTAGGTCAAGGAAGTGTTGATAATCCCGAGGAGAGTACTGTTAGAAACACCAATGTCAGGCAGTGTCTTTGGAAGGTTGTTGATGGCCACTTTATAGCTGCAGTGAAGGTGTTATCTTCATCTGGTGTTGCTCCGTACAATGATAATACCATGCAGGCTTCAGAGGCTAAACACCCGTACAGAGAACCTCCATCTACGCCAGGTACTATATATTCTAAGCATCCCCTTATAGAAGAGGTGGATAGTCTCCTTGGTTGGATTAAATCGTTTCCTAAAGGGACCTTGTGTGGGAGGGATAGCTTGAGGGCACAACACATTTTGGATGCTTTATGTGGAGAGGGGTCTGTTATTGCCACTAACCTCTTATGCGCTATCACCGAGGTAGTCAACTTATGGTTAGGGGAAATGCCCATCGAGTTTGGCAGAGTTTGCTTCGTCTACTCCCCTTACACCGCTCTTAAAACCCGATAACAGGATTAAACCTATTGCAGTGGGTACTATATGGAGGCGTTTGGTTTCCAAGGTTGCTATGAAGGGTGTTGGTAAAAAATGACCAAGTACCTTAATGATTTTCAGTTTGGGGTCGCCGTTTCAGGTGGCGCTGCCATTTTGCACAGTGTCAACAGGGTTTTAAATGAACATCACACTGATGGGTTATCACACCCCAACCAATGGCAGAAACATCGGAGTGAGACGAAAATGATATTGCAAGAGACATCATAACAAGACTATGTGACAATAAGTTAAAGATAAAATTTCATTTCATTACTAGGATTCGAATACAATGTTTGGAAAGGAAAATAACAACATAACAATTTAAACAACAAAAACAAAATTTTAACTAAGTGCGCATCTAGTCCATCCTACTAGATGTCTTTTTCAATGTATCAACATCAAGCTCCTGCAATATATATTAAAGTAACATGTCAACACAAAAGCATTGGTGAGCATACAAGTTTGGTGTACTAGCATATGTATAAAAAAGAATTTAACGAAATCCACATGGCAATAACGTATACTAAGGCATAAAAAACATAGCTAGCATGCATCACATATGTGTCAACCCAAAGATTCCACTAGCATAATCTTGTCGTCACAACGACAAGACCTTTTTGTATGATTACTTAACATGACCACAAGGATACCGGCGGTGTGCTACTCCTATAGCGCTATACATGTCAAGGTAGGCTCGTACGAAGTTAGTGATAAAGTATTGTGCCAGAATGGCTTCTAGCATACATGTATTTCTAAAGTACAAACGTATAAAGCATGTATAATGGATTCGTTTGTATGAATTTTGTATTTGCATAAGTGTGTTCATGTGAGTTTTAGTACGGAATATATATTGCACCCAAAAGTGTGAAAACGGAAAGAGGGTCATGTATACTCACGGTTTGCAAAGTAATTCCACTTAGTGAGTTTGACGAGTCTTGAGTTTTGGAACACTGAAGTTACCTTAAGAAGGAAACGAAGGTGTGTGAGTTGTGGTTTTTGTTTAACGGGTTAGATTTGGAATTTAAAAGTTAACGTATTATGAATGTAAATCTAAGTACCATGAGAATGGTCATGC
The DNA here is from genome assembly GCA_947069175.1 of Scalesia atractyloides. NCBI lineage: Eukaryota > Viridiplantae > Streptophyta > Magnoliopsida > Asterales > Asteraceae > Scalesia > Scalesia atractyloides. Next base: position 32,588,903 of record CAMTDV010000012.1, on the reverse strand, counting down.
AAGGAGGTAGGATGAATTCCATCCATTTAACCTCATTATATGATTCACCAAAACACAATATCATCAACTTTGTTGATGATTTCGGTTGGTCATGAATAAGTACAGAATAAGACTAAACCTACTAAATCTATAAACAACCATGTGAGCTAGCTAGATGCGTGCATCCCAAACATGGAAAGTGTTTGGGGACTTTTTATAGCCTTGTCCCTTTAATGGAAACTTTTTGAGATTCAGTGGTATGAAGATACTAAAATTTTGAACAAGTGAGGTAGTGGAATAAGGTTGGAGAGCCAAGCTTCCATGGTTCAGACATTCACCAAAACACAAGTCTTTCAACATTGAAGGTTGAAAGCTTAGATGATTCTAACACTTTTGAAGTCAATTGGAACTTTTTGAGAAGAATTTTATGGAGGTTTTGAGCCTCATTTCTTATGTAAATCAACCAAAACACGAACCCATAACTATGAGTTTAGTTAGGAGCAAGGTTGGTGAAAGTTTCCATCAAGTTTTAAGCAAGATACGTAAGAAATAAAAATTAAAGACAAAGCAGAATTTTATGTCTACTTTGGACCTCAAATGTGGTGAGGTTCCACCTTAGTTTTCCATGACAAACTTGTAGAAACCTTCCTAGAGGTTATTCAAGTAGTTTGAAAGAAGAAAAGAAGAAGAAAAGTGAGTTAGAAACTCACTAGAGCACTTGAAACTTTATGCCCACTTTTAGAGTGTTCTTGGAGAAGGTGGAGAACATTTGGAGGATTAGAGAGTGTGGAAAGTGTTTAAGAGGTGGAGGAGGCTTGTATTTATAAGTGGGGATTAGAGTTTGGGAGTTAATGAAAGTGGTTATGAGTTAATGAAGGTGGTTGCAATGGTGGATTTTCATTTTTAGTCCTTACACTTGTATTATTCGTTATTTTATGCTATAAAGGTGTATGCAAGCATGTTATAAGTATGAAACACGCATGAATGTGATTCCGAGAAAATATAATCTCGATGTACGTCTCGGTTTTTTATTAAAACATGTAATTTTCTATTGATTACGTATTATGCTTGTATGATTTAAAAAAGGTTGATATAAAAATACGATTTCCATTATGATCAAAGTCTCGAGATTACAAGGATTGAAATGAAATAAGAATACAAGTTTCTAAAAATAGAAATGCGAATACAACTTTCTAAATATGGAAAGTACAGAAAATACGGAGCGTTACATGGGTCTCTTGCAATGCTAACTATAGAGTCTTCTAATGATTTTAATAAGGTGGATAGATCAGCCTTAATTCGTGAGGTCAGATGAGATGCCCTTCTAATTTTTTGTGGGTATAATTTCTATAAGGCCAACCAGCAAGATTGTATCTTGGAGATGGGCACATGTGGTCTACCACGGGAGTTCCGCAAGGGGACCCATTGGGACCACTTCTTTTCGCTCTTGTTTTACACCCCCTTGTGCATCAGATTAGAGACAAATGCAAGCTTCTTCTTCATGCATGGTATCTTGATGATGAGACTATCATTGGAGATTCAGAAGAGGTGGCTAGAGTGTTGGACATCATTAAGGTGATGGGTCCAACATTGGGTCTTGAACTTAATATTAAGAAAACTGAGCTATTTTGGTCTTCTTGTGATGGTAGCAAGTTTTGTGAAGGGTTATTTCCTACGGACATCTGGAGGTCATTAGGGGGTGAAGCTTTTTGGGGGGCCGTTAGTAGAGACGCAAGCTTTATTAGTGGGTTGGCAAAGAAAAGAGCTGCTAAGGCAGTAGATTTGATGCGTCTTCTAGCCAAACAAGGTGACCCACAGAGTGAACTACTCTTGTTTCGATCCTGTATGGGCATTGCCAAACTTTTCTTTGGCTTGAGGACATGCCAACCTATACACATGGAAGATGTAGCATTGTTCTTTGACAAAGGTTTGCGTGAGGCGATTGAGGAATTGGTGGTTTGTGGAGGTCCTTTCTTTGAAGACTTCCAGTGGCGACTTTCTTCCTTACCTATTAGGTTTGGGGGTTTGGGGCTATAGAGGCTTCATCCTATGCTTTTGTGGCCTCGAGGGCCCAATATTGGGTGCTATAGGACCACATCTTAAGAGACAGTGACATATGTGGTATGGATTCTGATTAAGTTTGTGCTTTGGCTTGTCTTCGTGATACGACTTCAAGCTTTGACTTCAGTGGTTTCACTTATAAGGACACCCCCCCCCCCCCCCGAAGCCCAACATGCATTGGCGAGTGCTCTTTTTAGTAAATTGTCCACGACATCGAAGTACAGTTTGAATTGACCGTTAGACAAAAAGCCGTTTTTGAGTGTCCACGAGCACCACATTCACAAGATTTTCTTATTATTATACCTATAGATGGGTTAGGCCAGCATATGTCGCCTGTGGAGTACCGTACTATCCTTAAGTATCACCTCACGATTCCTTTATTTCCAGTTGAGATATGCCCTATTTGTCATAAGGCGTGTTAATTGGATTCTTTTGGGGAGCATGCAGTTCATTGTAGAGAGCTCCCAGGGTTCAAATACTGACATGATTTGGTTAGGGATATCTTTTTTGACATATCCAGGAGCACTGATATTCCTGCTAAGAAATAGGCACTTGTTAATTTCTTAACTGACCCATTGGAAAGGAGATCTACCCTTCAACCAGCCAACAGGGGTTTCCCCGCTTGTGGGCGTAGGGGGTAGTGCTTTCACGGTGGGCCAGGCTACTTTAAATGTTGCTTCAGGTATAGTGACCAAACACGAGAAAGCATGCCTTGACAGCCAGCACGTGTTTATCTCATTTGTTTTTGATACTTTTGGTTTTCAGACGCCAGAGGCTGTGGACCTACTTAGTCGAGTTCAAAGGGTCATGTATAATAATGTTATGACCCTGAGATCTGTGGACATAGTTTTTAAAAGACTTGGTTTTGCTATTAAAAAGGAACACGGATTGATTAGTTGCGAAGCTCCCATAGTAACACAAACCCTGTAATAACACTTTATATTAATCGAAATTACATACAAATATATATATATATATATATATATATATATATATATTTTGGTCAAAATTAACAAAAATACATTTTCCACTTAATGAAAAAACTAATTCTTTCACCCAATTTTCCAACAAACATGTCCCATGTCACACATGTTGATGGAAAAAAGTGACAGAATGTATTTAACCCAAATTCTACAACTAAATCATCGTATTTAATAGGTAATCTAACAACAAAGTACAAAGCCGTTCTTACTTACGTAAAATAACAACAAAGTACAAAGGTTAGACTGAAAAGATCCATAAACGCATGTATTACTTTGCTTTCATATGAAGGTTAGAACACCTTCTATTTGAATCCAATAAAAGCATTGCCAGTCCTTAAACTAATAAAAAAAACATAAAGATAACAAAGCAGATCTTCTGCATGTACTTTATATTCTTACTTCCTTCATGAGCCAACACAAACTGAGATAAAAGAAACCAATGGAGACCAAAAATTTCTACAAGATCAATACTCAATACCCATAACCACAAATTCTGTGTTAACAACTAATATGGGAGAAAATGAATGGGTGATGAATGTGAACCAAGAACTTGAGCACATGGGTGATTCATCATCAGAAATGGAGCAGTGGAAGAAACGGTCGATCTATCGCGTGCCCTCCTGTGTAACCGATCTGAACAAAAGAGCCTACAAACCGCAATCGGTCTCATTCGGGCCATACCATTATGGAGAACTAAACTTAGAGTCCATGGAAGAGAACAAGCACCGAGCTCTCCTTCACTTTCTGAAAAGATACAAGAAACCTTTTGAATGCTATGTGAAAGCTGTGATGGAGGTTGTGGAGGATCTGAAGCATGCATATAGTGCGCTGGATCAGAAATGGCATCAAGATACAATGGGCTTTGTGAAGATGATGATTTTGGATGGATGTTTTATGCTGGAAATCTTGCGTGCAGCGACTACTGACGATGTTGATTGTGATAATGCTGCTGATGTTGTTGTTGATGATTATGCTTCGAATGATCCGATTTTCAGCAACCATGGAAAGTTGTACATCTTGCCTTACCTTAAACGCGACATGCTCATGCTCGAAAACCAGTTGCCGATGTTGCTTCTAAACACGCTCGTCGCTGTTACAAAGGACGAAAACAATCCAAACCAGGTGATTTCAATTTCAAGACATATTTTTCTAAAAAAAATAAGGTGATACTATTCTAAAATCATAACATATTTTATTTCAAATACATATAGAGAGTCTCAAGTCTATGGCAAGGCCTTTACCAATTTACTATAGACGTGACTCTTCCACACCATTGGAAAAATTCAAAATACACATGAAAAGTCAACTTTTCTAAGATATACATTTACTATTCAAATTGCCATAGTGAACTTGTACACTCTTGGTGCAAAAACATAGCATGTCGATCTTTGTGCGAAAATCCACTCTATGTGGACACACTAGGGACTCAACACGTGTACTCTTTATGCAAAAATAGATTTACTTTTTGAAATCTTTGTGCATCTCGTACAAAGAAATCAATGGCCGGCGACATGTCACACAATTTGTTCTTTCCGCACTAAGATTTGTACTTCCTTGTGTACTTTTTCTCAGTTAGATTTTTTGACTTTCCATAATAAGATTTGTACCTTCTGCTCTACGATTACTTTCTTCACATGGCCAACATTTCGCTCAAAAAGTACATGTTCATTTTCTAGATTTAAAAAGTCAATGTTTATTTTGTGGACCGGTGGGGATTTAAGAGCTATTTATTTTTTGATGTGACCGCCCCATCATTGTTTCGTCAGTGATTTTTCGTTTTTAGAAGTCAATTTTAGTAGTGTAAGCATTTTGTGGGCTCTTCCTGGACTCGTTAACACTTTCATGATCAAAGCTCATGCATGTGTTTAGGATCATGTTCCCATGTTCCATGAATGACCTAGTTAGCTATTCTTTAACTTGTTATGATAGAATATGTGTTGTTTGATTGTATGCGTGACAGTTGGCTAAATCAATTTGCAGCATGACGTGGAATGCGTGAACAAAATGGTGCAAAAGTTCTGCTCTCCCTACTCTCGAATCACGAAAATGGGGAGAACCCTGCATCCCCTAGATGTGTACCGAAGGAGCCTGCTATGGGAGAACCCGCGTCATAAGAAGAAAACAGTCACCAAATCATACCACCATTTAGTCATCCAAGAAGGCGATGAAATCGTTAGATCAGCAACAGAACTATACGAAGCAGGAATCCGCTTTAAAAAATCCAAAACAAGAAGCTTAAAAGGCATATCATTCAAAGGCGGCGTCCTCACGCTTCCTCCAGTCATGGTGGATGATGCAACCGAATCGTTGTATCTGAACCTGATAGCTTTTGAACGACTGCATGTTGGGGCTGGAAACGAGGTGACTTCTTACATATTCTTCATGGATAATATCATTGATCATGCAAAAGATGTTAGTCTGTTGCATTCGCAAGGTATAATTCAAAATGCGATTGGTAGTGATAAGGCAGTGGCTAAACTGTTTAACTCATTATCGAAGGATATCACTTTGGATCCAGATAGTGCACTAGATGTGGTTCATAAACAGGTTCATAATTACTGCACGAAACCATGGAATGAGTGGCGTGCAAATCTTATACACACGTATTTTAGGAGCCCATGGGCGATCTTGTCAGTTCTTGCAGCCGTTTTCCTCTTCGCACTCACTATTATTCAAACAATCTACACTGTTTACCCGCATGGTTAATGTTACAGTCGGTATGGTTTCTTTTTCCTTCCGAGAAAGGATCTGTCATGCATGATGCCAATGTATGAAAAGTAAACACTACAGCAAATCGGGGAATTATCATATTTTGCTTGTTGTCACTGTAACACTACATGTATATCTTTTAATATTTTATAAAATTGAAGATGTTAGAAACCTGTTTTTTCTTAAAAACTACAGAACGCAACATGATAAAAACAGAAGCACACTATGTAAACATAACATGTTTCTCGTCGCAAGCAATATACCAAGAGCAATACTACTTGCTTCCATTTGGCAAGATCATAAAAGACCACAATACATAAAGATGTACAAAAATTCAAAAGTATTATTATGAGTTTCATCAGTACAAAATTAATAACATGCATCAAACTAACAAACCGTCTCCATAATTAAAAAACGAAGAACTATCTAACATCTTGTTTTTCAGATGTCCATCCTCACAAGCTTATTGTACAATATGCGGTCGTCCCTCCCAGTATTGCTTTCCAGCAATGCACTTTGCACAAGATCCTGACACAATAGTACAAGTCAAAAACTGCAACTTTCATGACTTTTTTTTTATCTTTTTCTTTATATTATGTTGGTAGTTAGATTCTAACCTTGACATCTCTATGGGACAAGAATTTCCCCAAATTATGGATGATCAACCGCATGTCTTCAACCTAATAATAAATGAACCTTAAATATTTAACTTACATTTAAACTTAAAAATTTCACCATTAAATAAGAACTTGACTTACCCTGATGTGACCTACTCGATTTCGGTCAAAAAACCTGAAAGCCTGTTTCAGAATCGAACAGCAAAAGTGTTTAATTAATTAAAGAAAACTATGAAAATATTACAAAATATGGATTGAAGAGAACATGCCTGTAAAAGTTCCTTGTCGATGTTCTCTTTCTTTTTCGTCTCCACCCTTTCCTTTCCAACTTCATTTTCCTGTTCCTCTGCATCTTCTAACTTAACACTCGAATTCACAGTTTCTTCTTTAGCATTCGCCGCTTTTTCGTTTTTCGGATTTTCAGTTCCGTCAATCATATCTTCATCTTCTTCTGGATCTTCTTCCGGATCTTCTTCAGGATCTTCATCCATATCCTCATTACCTTCTGATTTCACATTTTCCACCTTGGTAACAACCGTTTCCACCTCAGCAATAGTTTTCCCGTCCTCTTTCTGTTCTTCTTCCTGTGTTTCGATTGTAGAGGATTTGCTTTCCACTTTGGAATCATTAGTTTTTGCACGCTTAGCAGCTGTTTTCTCCTTTTCCTTCTCAGAAGCTTCTTCTAACTGTCTCTTCTTTTGGTTTCTTTTAGCCACATATTTGATCCGTAATTTCTGCAGTACATAGAATGACACCAGAAATTAGGGGTGTCCAAGATCGGATTATCTGGTTTTCGGATATCTGAAATTTGAAAAATTCGGATAGTGAATGTTAATATCCGAATCCATATCCGAACTTTCGGATCCGAAAGTTCGGATTCGGATATTTCAACATATATCTGGATTTATAAACAAAAGTAAAAAAATTTGGTTCGTGCATAGATTAAAACTAAACCTGTATTAGATTTAGTAAACTACAAACATTGAAAACAAAAAACATTCACAAAATCCACATCTGAATTTGATTATTTACTAATTTTTTTTTTACTATTTTGTTTTTAGTTTTCAAATGATCCGATGATCCGAACTTTTTAGAAATCCACATCCGAATCCGAAATTTCAGATTATCCGATTTTCGGATATATTATATTTTCGATATTTCGGATACGGATTTTCGGATACATTTTGAATTCGGTTTCAGATCCGGATTTTTTTTAACACCACTACCAAAAATAAGATAAACGAGAGCAGTTACTGCATAAATCATGAAGTGGTATCGTATGATTCAAACCAACCTGGAGAAATGCTAAAATCCGAGAACCCATTTGATACTGAAGCATTTCATAAAATGCTTCAGCAAATAAAGACAACTGCCATGGAAAAGAAAATGCAATTTAAACCGAGGTAATGAAAAACTATTTGGGCTTAAGAGAAGAGTCAATATAATAGTCATCAAATGTGTAAACAACATACCTCAAATGTTGATTCTTCAATATCATTATCATCGTAACCCAAAAGCGAATCCAGCGAAAGTGACAATGAACGCAGCTGTCACAGAGAATGACAATATGGTTAAAAAGCATTTCACTAAAAGAAAATCATAGTGAAAAAGACACGTACTTTAGAATCCTTGCTCCCTTTTGTTTGGAGAAACAACCCGGGATGCCGAGGAATCTGCTCGTCCATTTTCTTATCTTTGACTTCCTTGCCCTTTGACTCAGTTTGACCACCCTTTTCTTTTTTCACCTTCCCCTCTTTGGATTTCTCAACATCTTTTAAGTTTTCTTTATTTCCGTTATTAACCTTTGTTTTGGACAAAGAACCACTAACCGTAGCTTTATTCTCATCCATTACTTGACCGTTTTCTTTTTCGTTATCGTTATTATCTAGATTGCCGGCATCCTTGCTTGAAGTTGACTCATTGACTTCCAGTTTGACTTCACTTTCCGGGTTGACTAACGGTGCACTTTGCTCTATGATAGTTACTCCTGCTTCCTCTACAATGTTATCTTTACTGTTAGCGTTCTTCGCTACTACTTTTCGCTTCACAACCTTTTTTATTATTTTCTTTTTAACAGTTTTCTTCCCGCTTGCACCCCCGGCAACAGATATCTGTTGCTCTTTAGCGGGTGTCGCCTCAGACTGTGTCCCCTCGTTTTCTTCCTTAACAGTGACATCTTTGGGATTATTTTCAGAAATATCTTGCTCTTTAACTGGTGTGACCTCAGATTGTGTCCCTTCTTCTTTCTTAACGGTTTTCTTAACAGGGACCTTTTTGGTAAGTTTCTTTCTTGTAAAAGTCTTCTTCACAGCAGGAGATTCAGTTAACTTTTCTTCTTGACCAGCAGCCTCTGAGTTTGTACTAGCAGTAGTTGTCTCTTCCGCCATTTTAGGATCTGATGCGTCACTTTTTTTGGCTGCATTTTCTGGTTTATCATCTTTTCCAACAACCTTCTTTTTTACAACTTTTCTTATTATTTTCTTCTTTCCACTACCGGTCTTCTGGACCGCAGCAACTTCTTCTACCGGTTTCTTATTTTCAGAATCATTTCCTTCAACTTTCGTCTCTGTTTCTGCATTGTTTTCAACTCCCTCTTTTCCAGACTCCTTTACTTTTCCTTTTGACTTTGCGGTGACTTTTGATGCCGACCCGGAGGTTCCAGAAGCTTTCTTTTTTACTGGTGTTGAATCCTTCTTCACATCTTTGGATTTCTCAGATTCGGTATCTGCGACAATTGATATAAAATCTCAGTTTTTACACTTGCATAAAAGCAAAAAAAATAGAGTAAAATACCATTTTCGCCCCAGAGGTTTGGTCAATTTTGCGACTTTAGTACAAGGTTTGTTTTTCCTCATTTGGATCCAAAGAGTTTAAAATCTTGCCATTTTCATTCTGCTTGTTAACTCCCATCTTTCTTCGTTAAGTCAGGGGTAATTTTGTCTTTTTTGTTAACTTAAAAGGGAATTCGATCTCTTTCAGGGGTATTCAGTATTTTTACGTAAATAGAAAAAGACAGAATTGCCCTTTAAGTTAATAAAAAAGACAGAAATGCCCCTGACTTAACGGAGAAATATGTACGGAGTTAATGAGCCGGATGAAAATGGCAAGATTTCAAACCTTTTGGATCCAGATGCGGAAAACAAACCTTTGTACAAAAGTCGCAAAACCTCAAGAGACAAAAATGGCTTTTTACTCAAAAAAAATATATACAAATCTTACCTTTCAAGCCTTCCTTTTTTTCACGGAGATCTACGTATAACAGATAAAAATATTAGTTTTACTTTCAGATAACAACCTTACAAAAGGTTTAGTTTTCTTCTACAAGTGGTTCGGTTCTCTTTTCTTTTTTCTATTTAATTTTTAACTGCATGTAATATAGAAAACTGTATACCTCTCTTTTAAGAGCATGTAGACGTTCTCTCTCAGCAATTGCTTTCTTGTTGGCAAGCCACTGATCCCTCCAAGCATCTACCGAAGGTAAACAATCTGATAAATCGGGAAGATAGAGAACAGATACCTCTTTATGGCTAAAAAGCCCATCTTTTCCGACTCGATTGTAATGAATCTACAAACATAAAAAACATTATAAGAGCTCAATGCTAAAAGCAACATACAAAACAACTATATTATTATTACCTCAAGAAAAGGATTCCAGCGCTGACAACTCTTTAAATCCAGTCCTGTGATGTCTTTGGCATGCCTACACGATATAAATTGTTTATTTGTTAAAAAAGAGGACTTGTAAAGATAAGAATTAAGGTGCAAAAACGAACCTCATAGCTGTTTGAACCAGTGTTGACTTTTCAACTGAAGGATCGTTGCCATCAGAAGGTTCCCACAAGCCTCCAATTGCGATCAAAGAATTCCCGTTTTTAAGACACGCAAATCGAAGCATATTGCAAAAATGGGGAATTCGGTCCTCGTAATCTCTTTCAGATGAGAGCTCCTCTAAAGCATTTGGGCTAAGCCCACTCATCAATATCACCTAAAAACAACAAATCAAATATGAAACAACATTATCATGCATATTAGAATACATATGATACAGTATTTTATTATTATGAAATACTTATACACATATTGTTTCATAAAAAGCTCACCTTTGCATTCCACCGAATACTTCCATGCTCTGACTTAAAAGGATTATCCATCATTGTTACGGCCAATGCTTCTTTGTCATGAGTTTCCTCATCAACTTGAACAAAATCATGCTCAAAACTGTTTTGCAGTAACAAGTAACAACAGATCGTTATCATTTATACACCCTCAGTCACATTTTGGAGTACAAACATATGTTTCCATAGATTAAAAACACTGTTGAACGTAAGTTCAATTCTTAACAAATGAGCACATTATTGTCAACTGCGATTCATAATGAATGATGTTATTGCAATAAGAACATTTAAACATACCTAACAGGGACATTCAAAGACACTTTAACATCGTCCCTTGGCCAATTAACAATCACCTGCAACAATTTGGCGTTTAAGCGGTTGTCAAATAGAGAGAACAATAAGTAACTGATCTACAAGCATGACGTACCTTGGAACATTCCGGAGAAGTAAACAGCCTAGGATATCGCTTATCAATGGACAGATAACCCCTCTCCACGTCTACTAAATTGGATGAATAAACCTGAAAAAATTGCACTTACACCATCAAATACAAATATACTAGAAAATCAGAAAATCGTGTCTTAAATTTGAAACCATTGACAATTTAACCACGTATGTGTCCACAAAAACTCAAGTGATGTATGCCTCATTAGAGCTCAAGTCTTAATAAGAACCCAAAAATGAAGATAATTCGGAATGCAGTAGCCCACAATATCACCGAAAGGTTATGATATAAAACCCCACAAGAAACCCATGAGATACGAAATTGAACCAAAGGGGTTCTAAAGACAGATGAGCGAGAAAAGAACAGGAAAAGGTGCATTATCAACAAAAGAAATGGCAAAAGGTGCATGGTCAAAAGAAGAATGGCAAACGGTGCATTGTAACATAAGTGAATTAGGTACCGAAAGATTGAAGCAAATGGGGATGAATACAAAGACGAGGAACTTATAATTATAGCTCTTATGTTCCTTTTGTTACCTTGCATACATAATCTCTTCGTTTCGCTTTGACAGGTGAACGACGCCTTCAGGATAACAGAATACAAAGTTAGCGTTTATTCATGAAGGCTGCAAAACAAAACTATAGCAGACGCAAAATTAAGGAACAAAAGCCACCTATGTGGTGATTCCCGCCGATCCCTAGATGTTTTCGGTGGGGTCCGTTCACGCCTATCTCTTTCTCTATCTCTCTCCTTTTCACGTATGCGTTCCCGTTCCCGTTCCCTCTTTCGCTGTCTTTCCCTTTCTCGTTCCCGTTCCCTTTCCCTTTCCTTTTCCCGTAAAAGTTCCCTACGACGTTCTTCGTCTCTTCGATCAAGTTCACGAGCACGTGCCATGTAATCTGGGTCAAGGGTTGAACTATGAAGACCCTTTCGTGAACCGTAGTCCCGGCCAGGTGGCAGGCTAACACCATAACCAGGATTAGCAGCGCTATGAGCATACACAAGATCATCCACGTCTCTTCGTGGAGCCAAAACCGGGGCCGGGGCTGCCCCTAATATTGATGGCGCATGTGTGCGCGATGTGATAGACCGGTTATCATTGATAACGTGTTAGGATCGGGATCGATTCTTGCACCATACGACAGAAGTTCTTGACCCGTGTGACGAGCATTAGCTGCCGCCCTTGCTGCTAGGTAATCAGTTTGTCTGCCAGAAATGTTTTTTTGCTACTTAGTGGTTATAACATATCAAATTATTAACATCTTTCTTCAATACTACTGTTTAGAAAGTGATAAGCATCAGCATTAAATACGTCTCTCGCTCCTCATTCTTTGATAAGAAAATGACACGACCACATGACCAAATCAACCATACATAGATGAATGATTTGAAATTGTTACTTCTAGTATAAAGTTGCCGAAAAGAAGCAAAAAACAACAGTACTAAACCAACAGAAATTAGTGTGCATACATCGTATGAAATCTGTTACCTATAACTCCCTTCAACAGAAGACGATTGAAGTGTCTGAACCTGCATCAATTCTTTCCTGAGTGCTGACGGGGCATCCAGGCGATCATATATGTCCCCCTATTCCAATATTCATATTAGACAGAAAACCATATATATCACAGAGAGTAAACAAGACAAAAGTTTCCTATAAAACAAAAAATTATGATTACAACAACCTGGTGTTGATGATGACCATAAGCAACCGAGCCAGCAAACCTAGCAGTTGGCTCGTTTTGTGAATCATCAACGGAATACGGGCGCCTATCCCTGGTGACTCTTGCCTGGTTAAACCATAAGCGGTCCGACTTTCCAAACCAGATGGTCCAGATCCTTTAGCACTTGCACCAGGAGTCTGAAAAGGTAAACATAGAGTTCACATACAATCATGTTTGGTATATGAAAATCCTTTATCATTATATGATGCTGACTGACCTGTAGAGCAGTGCTGAGTCCCGCTGAGCCATACACAGAAGTATATTGACCACCATAATGAGCTCCGGCAGATGGATGACCAGCTAACATGGCTGCATGCCGTGATGACATTGACAACTGAGAGGCCCCACCATCAGACCCCATCTTCACCCATATAAAACATGTCAGTGATGTAAATCAAGCTGATAGCAAAGTTGCACATTTCACCACACAAATGAGACTTTTTGGCTTTGCTATATTGCTCCAGCTTACAAATCTATGCTATCTTAATGCAAATTATTAACATTTTGTGATCAAATCTATCCTAAGTTCCTAACGAATCATGAAATCGATTTTCTTTCTTTTGATGTTTCATATATGACGAGAATTGTAATATAAGGGTCAAGTAGCGGGATCAAAAAGATTTTATTCAGCTACAACTTTAAGTATTGTTCGTACTATCATCTTAACAAAATTTCTGATTACTTCCAGATAAATTATTAAGGTTTATAAAGACCGTTGAGACTTACGATACTTTTTACACTTGTTCACCGGTTTTTAGTAGTAACTCCTTATCACCTTTAGCATAAGTGCTAGGTACATTTATCATTACTTGTGTATGCATTGGCTGTAATTCCCTACGCTTATCATTAATAATTCATTCAGAAAGTTGTGTTTTCATGAAATTTCTTAAGCAATCTTAGGTGCAATGCCCTTTACGATAACTGATAAGCAGTAGCTGATACACATATAGGACAGAACGTGTGCACCAACATTTGTCATCAAACAGTCACAAAACAAGTAAATATATCCTTTAATTGTGTGCAACAATCTTCTATCACAAAATGCCCAGAATTATCTTTAATCCCAAAAAATCCTATCTTCTATTTAATGCCCTAAAAACTAAATTCTTTTTTCATTTGTTCCTATCCAAAATCAGTACACCACAAAAATTGTAACAAGATCAAGGACAGTTACACCTAAAACTCAAGATTAAGATTAAAAAAAATCTCACATTTTGACCATAAGCGGATTGACCAGAATAAGTCTGTTGTTGCTGCTGTTGCTGCCCATAGTTGGTATTCCCTCTGGAGGGATACATCCTGCACGATCCAAAAATCCAAAATTTCAAACAAAAAACACACACACACACGCACGCACACACGATAAAAAAAAGAATTGACATCATAACTTTAAATCTATGGAGCTTCAATTTCACGAATCTCAATTCGAATCGTTGAAGATATAAGTTTCAAAACATATTCGAATCAAGAACCCTAAATTCAATGTTACAAAACAATATAAAGATAGAGTGAGAGATACGTTAGGAATTGTATAGGCCGAAGACGGCGGAGAGTTTTGCCGGTGGCGGAGGAGCGAAATTGACGGTGGTTGAGATGAGAAATAGGGGTTCAGTTGTGGTAATTGGGAAAACTTTGGAGCCCTACCCGATTAAACGGGTCATCTTTTATTGGCCCGAGTGATAATAATACCCTTCGGCCTGGTAGTATTTTTTTCAGATCGAATTATGGAAGTATGGACGTCACACGTGCTTGTTTTACATATCATCATGTTCATGTTACGTCTTCTACACTTTCTTTTATAACAATACAACCATAACCATTGCATGCTTTTGGGAGAGTGAGATGTGACAATATATAAAATAAAAAGATTGTTTCTTACAAGACCATCGAAAATTATATCAACGTAGAGAAAGAATAACTAGAGCTGACAAACCTGACCCGAATAATACAATTTGGGTTGGTTTGTATCTTGGTTTTGGATTACTTTGGGTTGATGTATAAAACAAGTTAACAAATCAATCTGATACACACACATATGTATATGTGTGTGAATGATAAAACGAAAACTCACTTAAGTTGAGAAAACTCAAGAATACCCTATATAACATTTTTCTTTTTTTTTTAAAATAGGGGAATGTAACATTAATGTACTTGAAAATTTTATAAAATTGTCAAAAGCGCCTAATAGTTTTTTTTTAATGTTCAAAATTTGTATGTTAATTTTTTGGGCATATATATTATGTAACATGAAATTTTTAATATTTTTAAAAAAAATAAATTACTCGTCAGTTTTTTGTGTTATTAAATTGTCAAGTTGCAAATAGTTCATTACCAAGATCTGATTATGGGTTATTAAATGGGAAAATAAATCAAAATGATAAATTGGAAAGCATGTTCCTAAGGGACCCATTTCCTAAATGGAATTCAAAGGTCCTTTTTTATTGATTTTTTATCACATTGGGATATTTTACATCGTTGAATCGGCCTATTCGAGAACAATTGGATGATAAAAAAATTATCAAAGATTGAGATTCCTTATTTCGATTCAACAATTTATGAATAGTTTCATATACTATATATATATATGTGTGTGTGTTTGTGTGATGAATGATGATAAATAGTCTGTTGATGCTAAAATGAGCCATCCTTTGATTCAGAGGGGTAGTTGTTTTTTTTTTTTTTTTTGCTTTTTTCTCAAGTGATTTCTTCATTTAAATAAATTTAAATACATCATTGAATACTAAAGAAGTAGTGGTGGTGTGGTTAGGTGTATCCTCCACTAACAGATTTGTTATTTAGTTTTTAATCGGCCTTTAATCAAATTTTTAGTTAATGAGCTTGTAATTACTAATAATTGACTATACATTTCTTTTGTACCTAACTTTTCTAGAGAAATGTATATTGAATCGTCTTGATATCCGTAATGAAGTTAGATCTCAATAAATTGTTTAATAGATTTTGTTAATCATCTGTATTTCATAACTTCTCACTTATTTCCCGCCGCAACGCGCGGTTAGTAAAAACTAGTTAGCATTTAAACAATATTAAAACCTCTTATGTTTTGTGTATGTTATAATTATAATACTAGCTTAGAATCCCGTGTCACGGGTTGTATAAAGATAATTTTATATACTAAGTAATAAAATGTTATATCTTTAAAAAAAACTCTTGTAATGCACGTGGATGAATAAAATCATCTATTATACAGACCTAATAAAATATAATGTCATATGTTAACATATTAAAAGTTTGTATTTTGATATACTATTTACTTATTATAACATTTTACTTTGTTTTTTTTTTATTATTATTAGGTTAAAAACACGTGTATTACGGAGTTGAATCCCATTTTTGTTATAAATTCAAATTATGAGATACGACGATTTTAGTTAGTTTTATGTATCTATTTACTTATTATAATATTTTACTTTGGTTTTTTATTATTAAGCAAAAACACAGTGTATTATACAAAGTTGAATCCCATTTTGGTTATAAATTCACATTATGAGATACGACGATTTTAGTTAGTTTTATGTATCTATTTACTTATTATAATATTTACTTTTTATTTGTTATTAGTTTAAAAGCACGTGTATTACACGGGTTTAAATTCCTTTTTTGTAATAAATTCAAACTATGAGATACAAATTAGTTTAGTTAGTTTTATGCATATATCACATAGGAATCTTTGAATCCTAATTTACCGTAATTTCAATTCCAAAGTATACGTATCTACAGACATGGGATACAATTTTATTATGATAATATAGAAAAATATATTTTTCATTATTCATGTTCTCTGACCTCTGCAACTCTGCTCAAAATCGACCTAAATCGTCCGAGTTCTCCTATTGGATATTGAATTTGTTGGTGAGTGTTAAACGAAATTATTGAAGGCCACTGATTCAAAATTATGGTACACTTTGCTAATTTTGAAGGTCCTAACTAAAATTAGTTTGTTGAGTGGCCGAATTTTCTAATACCAATCGAAATTACTTTGCAACATAAGTCATTGGTCAAATACATAATGTTTGTAGATGTTTTTTTCGTTGTTACTATATAAATGGACACATACATAATGTATGTGGGGGTCATGCTTTTACATAACTTAGTCAGTTTTAGCTACATGAAAGTGTAACTTTTATTCAAGTAATAAAAACTTACTTGTTTTTTTTTGTTTGGTTAAATTTTATTTGTTTATGCACAAAAAAGTTGCTTGTGACATGTTTGTTCTGTTTATAAAAATCATTGTTTACCTGCAGGTTAAATCATGTGTTTGGTTTAACTAATAAGATGCTTGTTTTTCTGGTTTGATTTAATTATTAACTAGGCTGCTTTATATTAACAAATTATTGTAAATGTGCAGGTTAAATCATGAGTGTAGCCGTGCTATTGTGCTAGTTACATGCTGGCGGTCTGATATTTCTGCTTTGCAGGTCTTCTTTTGATGTAAGTTTTTATTTATTGTTTAAGTATGAAATTACCAAAAAAATTTCATCAAAGACAATGGAATAAAGGCCCGGATTTTCACTTCGCTTTAAGCCTCCAAAATGGTAGAGCTGGCCCTGCTAACACCCCAAAAATGTGTCATTCAAAAGTAAACCTAATTAACACTTGCATAACAAAAGTTATTTAAGAACAAGTTGAACTTAAGTGTTGAACCCTCAAAATTTGTTGCAAATTTCACACAGATATAATCGACACAAAGTATAAACCTATAATTCATAAGTGAATATTAGAACTTGTGTACATAGAAGTTCAAGTAAAAATGATTACAAACCTTGATTATGTGTGCATATCGGAAAATCGAAATAAAAACTTGTGTGTTGATCGGCGATCAGTGACTATCAACTGTTCAACCTCAAATACAAAATACAAACCCCGTTTTTTGTGTGTTTTAATCAACTGTTAAAATTGGAGAGTGTTCATCGAGTGGGGAATTGGACGGTAAAATAAAAAGGCGTAGGAAAATCGATGGTTAGATCTAAAAACGCCATCTCAAAGTCTTCCATAACAACTCACCCCCCGAAGAAAAGTCAGCTTGCAGGCTTCCAGCTGTCCTTAACCCTTAATCAAGTTAGTCGAGTTACCTAGATGTTTTATTTCTCTAACCAATATCCAAACCGAGAATACATTTGTTAACCAAATACCCGAAGATGCCTAACCCAATCTAACTAATCATAAACGGGTCAGTCAGTTTATTCGGGTTACACTTATTTTTGACAATCCTAGATGATAGATAATGTCACGCAACACTGATCATATGGTGATTTTGTGTTTAATCACAATATTTGTTTAAAAACTGCTAATTCATACTAATCGTATGGTTAGTTTCGTGATTGTACATAACTATGATGTTGTTTTTTTCGCTGTTACTATATAAATGGACACATACATAATGTATGTGGGGGTCATGCTTTTACATAACCTTTGTCAGTTTTAGCTACATGAAAGTGTAACTTTTATTCAAGTAATAAAAACTTACTTGTTTTTTTTGGTTTGGTTAAATTTTATTTGTTTATGCACAAAAACGTTGCTTGTGACATGTTTGTTCTGTTTATAAAAATCATTGTTTACCTGCAGGTTAAATCATGTGTTTGGTTTAATTAATAAGTTGCTTGTTTTTCTGGTTTGATTTAATTATTAACTAGGCTGCTTTATATTAACAAATTATTGTAAATGTGCAGGTTAAATCATGAGTGTAGCCGTGCTATTGTGCTAGTTACATGCTGGCGGTCTGATGTTTCTGCTTTGCAGGTCTTCTTTTGATGTAAGTTTTTATTTATGTTTAAGTATGAATTACCAAAAAAATTTCATCAAAGACAATGGAATAAAGGCCCGGATTTTCACTTCGCTTTAAGCCTCCAAAATGGTAGAGCTGGCCCTGCTAACACCCCAAAAATGTGTCATTCAAAAGCAAACCTAATTAACACTTGCATAACAAAAGTTATCAAGAACAAGTTGAACTTAAGTGTTGAACCCTCAAAATTTGTTGCAAATTTCACACAGATGTAATCGACACAAAGTATAAACCTATAATTCATAAGTGAATATTAGAACTTGTGTACATAGAAGTTCAAGTAAAAAATGATTACAAACCTTGATTATGTGTGCATATCGGAAAATCGAAATAAAAACTTGTGTGTTGATCGGCGATCAGTGACTATCAACTGTTCAACCTCAAATACAAAATACAAACCCCGTTTTTTGTGTGTTTTAATCAACTGTTAAAATTGGAGAGTGTTCATCGAGTGGGGAATTGGACGGTAAAATAAAAAGGCGTAGGAAAATCGATGGTTAGATCTAAAAACGCCGTCTCAAAGTCTTCCACAACAACTCACCCCCCGAAGAAAAGTCAGCTTGGAGGCTTCCAGCTGTCCCTTAACCCCTTAATCAAGTTAGTCGAGTTACCTAGATGTTTTATTTCTCTAACCAATATCCAAACCGAGAATACATTTGTTAACCAAATACCCGAAGATGCCTAACCCAATCTAACTAATCATAAACGGGTCAGTAGTTTATTCGGGTTACACTTATTTTTGACAATCCTAGATGATAGATAATGTCACACAACACTAATCATATGGCTGATTTTGTGTTTAATCACAATATTTGTTTAAAAACTGCTAATTCATACTAATCGTATGGTTAGTTTCGTGATTGTACATAACTATGATGTTGTTTTTTTCGCTGTTAGTATATAAATGGACACATACATAATGTATGTGGGGGTCATGCTTTTACATAACTTAGTCAGTTTTAGCTACATGAAAGTGTAACTTTTATTCAAGTAATAAAAACTTACTTGTTTTTTTTGGTTTGGTTAAATTTTATTTGTTTATGCACAAAAACGTTGCTTGTGACATGTTTGTTCTGTTTATAAAAATCATTGTTTACCTGCATGTTAAATCATGTGTTTGGTTTAATTAATAAGTTGCTTGTTTTTCTGGTTTGATTTAATTATTAACTAGGCTGCTTTATATTAACAAATTATTGTAAATGTGAAGGTTAAATCATGAGTGTAGCCGTGCTATTGTCCTAGTTACATGCTGGCGGTCTGATGTTTCTGCTTTGCAGGTCTTCTTTTGATGTAAGTTTTTATTTATTGTTTAAGTATGAAATTACCAAAAAAATTTCATCAAAGACAATGGAATAAAGGCCCCGGATTTTCACTTCGCTTTAAGCCTCCAAAATGGTAGAGCTGGCCCTGCTAACACCCCAAAAATGTGTCATTCAAAAGTAAACCTAATTAACACTTGCATAACAAAAGTTATCAAGAACAAGTTGAACTTAAGTGTAGAACCCTCAAAATTTGTTGCAAATTTCACACAGATATAATCGACACAAAGTATAAACCTATAATTCATAAGTGAATATTAGAACTTGTGTACATAGAAGTTCAAGTAAAAAATGATTACAAACCTTGATTATGTGTGCATATCGGAAAATCGAAATAAAAACTTGTGTGTTGATCGGCGATCAGTGACTATTAACTGTTCAACCTCAAATACAAAATACAAACCCCGTTTTTTGTGTGTTTTAATCAACTGTTAAAATTGGAGAGTGTTCATCGAGTGGGGAATTGGAACGGTAAAATAAAAAGGCGTAGGAAAATCGATGGTTAGATCTAAAAACGCCATCTCAAGTTCTTCCATAACAACTCACCCCCCGAAGAAAAGTCAGCTTGTAGGCTTCCAGCTGTCCCTTAATCAAGTTAGTCGAGTTACCTAGATGTTTTATTTTCTCTAACCAATATCCAAACCGAGAATACATTTGTTAACCAAATACCCGAAGATGCCTAACCCAATCTAACTAATCATAAACGGGTCAGTCTGTTTATTCGGGTTACACTTATTTTTGACAATCCTAGATGATAGATAATGTCACGCAACACTGATCATATGGCTGATTTTGTGTTTAATCACAATATTTGTTTAAAAACTGCTAATTCATACTAATCGTATGGTTAGTTTCGTGATTGTACATAACTATGATGTTGTTTTTTCGCTGTTACTATATAAATGGACACATACATAATGTATGTGGGGTCATGCTTTTACATAACTTAGTCAGTTTTAGCTACATGAAAGTGTAACTTTTATTCAAGTAATAAAAACTTACTTGTTTTTTTTGTTTGGTTAAATTTTATTTGTTTATGCACAAAAACGTTGTTTGTGACATGTTTGTTCTGTTTATAAAAATCATTGTTTACCTGCAGGTTAAATCATGTGTTTGGTTTAATTAATAAGATGCTTGTTTTTCTGGTTTGATTTAATTATTAACTAGGCTGCTTTATATTAACAAATTATTGTAAATGTGCAAGTTAAATCATGAGTGTAGCCGTGCTATTGTGCTAGTTACATGCTGGCGGTCTGAGTTTCTGCTTTGCAGGTCTTCTTTTGATGTAAGTTTTTATTTATTGTTTAAGTATGAAATTACCAAAAAAATTTCATCAAAGACAATGGAATAAAGGCCCCGGATTTTCACTTCGCTTTAAGCCTCCAAAATGGTAGAGCTGGCCCTGCTAACACCCCAAAAATGTGTCATTCAAAAGCAAACCTAATTAACACTTGCATAACAAAAGTTATCAAGAACGAGTTGAACTTAAGTGTTGAACCCTCAAAATTTGTTGCAAATTTCACACAGATATAATCGACACAAAGTATAAACCTATAATTCATAAGTGAATATTAGAACTTGTGTACATAGAAGTTCAAGTAAAAAATGATTACAAACCTTGATTATGTGTGCATATCGGAAAATCGAAATAAAAACTTGTGTGTTCATCGGCGATCAGTGACTATTAACTGTTCAACCTCAAATACAAAATACAAACCCCGTTTTTTGTGTGTTTTTAATCAACTGTTAAAATTGGAGAGTGTTCATCGAGTGGGGAATTGGACGGTAAAATAAAAAGGCGTAGGAAAATCGATGGTTAGATCTAAAAACGCCATCTCAAAGTCTTCCATAACAACTCACCCCCCGAAGAAAAGTCAGCTTGCAGGCTTCCGCTGTCCCTTAATCCCTTAATCAAGTTAGTCGAGTTACCTAGATGTTTTATTTCTCTAACCAATATCCAAACCGAGAATTACATTTGTTAACCAAATACCCGAAGATGCCTAACCCAATCTAACTAATCATAAACGGGTCAGTCAGTTTATTCGGGTTACACTTATTTTTGACAATCCTAGATGATAGATAATGTCACGCAACACTGATCATATGGCTGATTTTGTGTTTAATCACAATATTTGTTTAAAAAACTGCTAATTCATACTAATCGTATGGTTAGTTTCGTGATTGTACATAACTATGATGTTGTTTTTTTCGCTGTTACTATATAAATGGACCATACATAATGTATGTGGGGTCATGCTTTTACATAACTTAGTCAGCTTTAGCTACATGAAAGTGTAACTTTTATTCAAGTAATAAAAACTTACTTGTTTTTTTTTGGTTTGGTTAAATTTTATTTGTTTATGCACAAAAACGCTGCTTGTTACATGTTTGTTCTGTTTATAAAAATCATTGTTTACCTGCAGGTTAAATCATGTGTTTGGTTTAATTAATAAGATGCTTGTTTTCTGGTTTGATTTAATTATTAACTAGGCTGCTTTATATTAACAAATTATTGTAAATGTGAAGGTTAAATCATGAGTGTAGCCGTGCTATTGTGCTAGTTACATGCTGGCGGTCTGATGTTTCTGCTTTGCAGGTCTTCTTTTGATGTAAGTTTTTATTTATTGTTTAAGTATGAAATTACCAAAAAAATTTCATCAAAGACAATGGAATAAAGGCCCCGGATTTTCACTTCGCTTTAAGCCTCCAAAATGGTAGAGCTGGCCCTGCTAACATCCCAAAAATGTGTCATTCAAAAGTAAACCTATTAACACTTGCATAACAAAGTTATCAAGAACAGTTGAACTTAAGTGTTGAACCCTCAAAATTTCTTGCAAATTTCACATAGATATAATCGACACAAAGTATAAACCTATAATTTCATAAGTGAATATTAGAACTTGTGTACATAGAAGTTCAAGTAAAAAATGATTACAAACCTTGATTATGTGTGCATATCGGAAAATCGAAATAAAAACTTGTGTGTTATCGGCGATCAGTGACTATCAACTGTTCAACCTCAAATACAAAATACAAACCCCGTTTTTTGTGTGTTTTAATCAACTGTTAAAATTGGAGAGTGTTCATCGAGTGGGGAATTGGACGGTAAAATAAAAAGTCGTAGGAAAATCGATGGTTAGATCTAAAAACGCCATCTCAAAGTCTTCCATAACAACTCACCCCCCGAAGAAAAGTCAGCTTGCAGGCTTCCAGCTGTCCCTTAATCCCTTAATCAAGTTAGTCGAGTTACCTAGATGTTTTATTTCTCTAACCAATATCCAAACCGAGAATACATTTGTTAACCAAATACCCGAAGATGCCTAACCCAATCTAACTAATCATAAACGGGTCAGTCAGTTTATTCGGGTTACACTTATTTTTGACAACCCTAGATGATAGATAATGTCACGCAACACTGATCATATGGCTGATTTTGTGTTTAATCACAATATTTGTTTAAAAACTGCTAATTCATACTAATCGTATGGTTAGTTTCGTGTTGTACATAACTATGATGTTGTTTTTTTCGCTGTTACTATATAAATGGACACATACATAATGTATGTGGGGGTCATGCTTTTACATAACTTAGTCAGTTTAGCTACATGAAAGTGTAACTTTTATTCAAGTAATAAAAACTTACTTGTTTTTTTTGGTTTGGTTAAATTTTATTTGTTTATGCACAAAAACGTTGCTTGTGACATGTTTGTTCTGTTTATAAAAATCATTGTTTACCTGCAGGTTAAATCATGTGTTTGGTTTAATTAATAAGATGCTTGTTTTTCTGGTTTGATTTAATTATTAACTAGGCTGCTTTATATTAACAAATTATTGTAAATGTGAAGGTTAAATCATGAGTGTAGCCGTGCTATTGTGCTAGTTACATGCTGGCGGTCTGATGTTTCTGCTTTGCAGGTCTTCTTTTGATGTAAGTTTTTATTTATTGTTTAAGTATGAAATTACCAAAAAAATTTCATCAAAGACAATGGAATAAAGGCCCGGATTTTCACTTCGCTTTAAGCCTCCAAAATGGTAGAGCTGGCCCTGCTAACACCCAAAAATGTGTCATTCAAAAGTAAACCTATATTAACACTTGCATAACAAAAGTTATCAAGAACAAGTTGAACTTAAGTGTTGAACCCTCAAAATTTGTTGCAAATTTCACACAGATATAATCGACACAAAGTATAAACCTATATTCATAAGTGAATATTAGAACTTGTGTACATAGAAGTTCAAGTAAAAAATGATTACAAACCTTGATTATGTGTGCATATCGGAAAATCGAAATAAAAACTTGTGTGTTGATCGGCGATCAGTGACTATCAACTGTTCAACCTCAAATACAAAATACAAACCCCGTTTTTTGTGTGTTTTAATCAACTGTTAAAATTGGAGATTGTTCATCGAGTGGGGAATTGGACGGTAAAATAAAAAGCGTAGGAAAATCGATGGTTAGATCTAAAAACGCCTCTCAAAGTCTTCCATAACAACTCACCCCCCGAAGAAAAGTCAGCTTGCAGGCTTCCAGCTGTCCCTTAATCCCTTAATCAAGTTAGTCGAGTTACCTAGATGTTTTATTTCTCTAACCAATATCCAGACTGAGAATACATTTGTTAACCAAATACCCGAAGATGCCTAACCCAATCTAACTAATCATAAACGGGTCAGTCAGTTTATTCGGGTTACACTTATTTTTGACAATCCTAGATGATAGATAATGTCACGCAACACTGATCATATGGCTGATTTTGTGTTTAATCACAATATTTGTTTAAAAAAATCCTAATTCATACTAATCGTATGGTTAGTTTCGTGATTGTACATAACTATGATATCCCAGCAGCGAATGCAAAATACAACACAAAACCTACAAGATGGTATCGACTAAGATGTATGCAAGAAACCTAAACGCTGTGAACCGCCATTCACTTACCTAAAATCATGCTTAACACTTCAACATAATTTTGGTGAGTTCATATGTCTAAACGACACAAATGAAACCTTTATCATTTGAAAAACTAGTATGCATAGTCTATGAAATACGCGATGATCAAATCATTGTCTTGCAAAACAATGACAAAATGTGCCAACATAAGCCCATAACCAAATCATAACAATTAACATTTGCCTCGCTACATCATACACCCATGACGATGTTTAATGATTAGGACACAATTGCACCCTAATGGGCCACAACCGACCAAGAGAGAGGATTGTCAATCCCGTTAGATCTATTCGACTATTCCATGGTCTAAACAAACTAATGGTTACTAAAACACCAAACACGAGGGCTTTACAACCTCACAACCAACCAAACTTATGCGCACATAATAGATACGATGGATTTCATCGCCGACTACCATACCTCGTAACCAATCATGTAATTCCCCCAATTTAATAAACATTAAAACAAAAAGGGGCCCTTAAAACTCACTTAAAGCTCCATGCAACAACGCTAGCAAATAACAAGTTCGAACAACAGAAACTGACCTATAAGTGAAACAATATAAGACACTAAGGCCTAAACACGTGTCTACCCAACAAGTTGTTCACCAGCTTGCTTAGACCAATGAGACGTATACTATAATAACCAGTAAACCCAGAACATTATTCGTACTTCTAATCAATCATGATTTGCATTAACACAGCATAGCACAATTATAGGTTAACTGAGTCCATATAATATAGCAATGTCTGGGTAAATACATGAATTGTATTTAATAACCGTTAGATATAAATTTATCGCGTAATGGTAAAAGTGTCTAAAACGAACGTTGGTGATTATTCGGTACACTATAAAATGCTGAAATTGTTCCAATATGCCTAGAACATTAAATTAGTGGCATTATTATGTGTTGGGAGTGAAAAATAGATAAAAACGTATGATACTAATATAAAAGTATCGTATTTTCCGTTTTTATTGCGTACATGTAAAATTCAACATCTATGCTCACGTTTTCCTTAAAAACAAGTGCATGTACAAGTATTTATCTGAGGCTAGTAATATGTTGGACATGATACTTTCATGTAACTAGAGATATTACACTAAAAATGCAACCAAACTACAAGAAATTACATACAACACCATTAGGGGACAACCATGGATTAAACAAACAATACTTTACAGCATTACAAATCCCAACCCACCCCATGCCTTTTCTACAGTCGTAGAACACCCACTCCAACACACACACACACACCTCTTTTGCTTGTTGACTTGGTTGTGTAAGAGCATGTCCAATAGAGTTGTTTAATCAAAACCATCATGAGTCTATAGATAATTTCCAAGTGCAAGACCTATAATACCTTATCATATCTTTCATTTGAACATTTCAAACTTGAATAACACTCCTATATCTCTCTATTTCTCAGCTCCCCAACAAGAACACCCAGACCCTTTCTTCATTCACCAATCACACTAAAATTACTTAGGATCACACATGTATTGAGGTATTAAAAGTTTGTAGAGCATAACTTGGGGGTTATACCTTAATACACAAGCCTCAATCCATCATTTCAAGGGTGATCATCACTGGTTTAAATGAGGGTTAAATGGGGGGTTATACCTCAATACATAAGCCTCAATCCATCCATTTTAAGGGTGATCATCACTGGTTTAAAGCTAGTGTAAGAATCCAAATCTTTCTTTGTTTTACACCTTGTTTAGTGTTTACTTGCACACCAAAGAGATGTTAACAAGTGTTTTGGTTTAACAATTAAACCCATGGCTAAAAAGTGTTTTGATTATAGGTAATTAGTTACACTTTTCCCACTCCACGACAAACTTATAATTCTTTTACGTGTTCTTGCCATATCTTATAAGCTATAATGTTTTAAAAAATCCAAAAATATTGTGACGACCTACTCATTTTTGTCGACGTTTTGATAGTTGTCTTGGTCAGTATTGATGTCTGGGTTAAAAGATACAAGTCATGATGCCTTAGTGTACAAGTGTTTAAAACCCAACATACTTAGTCATTATCTTAAAATGTTTAATAGCTACAGAATCTCAAGTGATTAAATACCATCAATTTAATCATCTCATCTAGATTACACTTAAGTCCCTCATTTTTAACAAAACTATATATAATTAGTTAGTAGTTACACTTTATCCACTTATAAAAAACTAACTACAAACGGTTGTAACTTTTTGGTATATTAATATTTTTTTTAAATTACAGCATATAAACGAGTATTTTATTCTATTTAATTTGAGTATAATATTGCTATAGTTTTTTTAATTAAAAAATATATGTTACGTGATTAACATGGTCTAAGGGTGAGTAATAACTGAATCGTTAACCGAAACAGAACTGAAATCAACCAAAAACTAAATTAACTAAGAACTGATTAACCGAAACCCAAATTAACCAAAAACGTTATCGATTTTTTTGTACCCCATTTAACCAAACTAATTGAACTAAACCGAACCATTCATGTTTTCATATATTTCTAGCTTTTATACCTTCAGTTCATGTATCTCATATTTATACCCCCATTTTAGGTATTTATACATTCATTTCATGTACTTATACATTCATTTCACGTATTTATACCTAAATTTCATGTATTTCTACTCAAGAGTTTTAGCCCAAGTTTGGTTTTGGCTATTAACCGAAATTAAATGAATCAAAAGAAAAACCGTTAATCTAACCGAATAAACGAAACCAATTAACTGAAAATAGAATGGTTTATAAAATAGATTAATCGATGACCTCGATTTCGGTTGAGGATAATAATCTAACCACAATGCACATCGTGGCAATGTTTGTGTTTCCTGCCGCATCACACGCGCGCCCGTCTGTTATTTAACAAAACTGGTTACTATGGAGCAATAACTAAATCGTTAACCTAAACCAAACCGAAAACAGAGAAACCGAACTGAAATCAACCAAAAACTAAATTTCCTGAAAACTAAATTAACCAAAAACCGGTTATCAATTTTTTTGTACTCTCATTTAACCAAAATTAGCTGAACCGAACTGAATCATTCATATTTTCATCTATTTCTAGCTTTAATACCTCTGGTTCATATATTTCATATTTAATATCTCCATTATATATATATATATATATATATATATATATATACTTTCATTCCATGTATTTATACCTTAATTTCATATATTTCTAAGAAAAGTTTTAGCCCACGTTTGGTTTTTGCCATTAACTGAAATTAAATGAACCAAACAAAAAACCATCAATTTAAGCAAATAAACCGAAGTGATTAACCGAAAACGAATGTTAATAAAACATACTAACCGATGAATCGAACCATGCACAACAGAATGAAATGGATTACCCGATTACTTCGCTTTAATGTATATCTATCACAGTGATGCTATAATAAATATAATATGAATAAGAAAACTACTAAAAACAAGTATCACAATGTGATGTATAGCTCTCGCCGCATTGCGCGGGCATCCTGCTAGTATATGTATGTATAATTTCCACAAAACATACCAAAACTTGGATTTTTATAATAAAACTAATTTCAACATAAAATGATAACTTTTATATACAAAATACTTATATGTTTTGAAAACCATAAGTTATAAACACCATTTTCATCTAAATATCCATCAAGTCTATCTTTAACATCAAAATAACCATAAGAACTCTTGATGATCATCCTATGATCATCTTAACATACAATCACCATACTTGGTGATTCTCAAGTAAAACACACACTTTAATCCACCAACTTCACCATTTTTATCATGTTAAGACATCTAGCACCAAAAATCTTCTTCAAATACATAACCATGCATAAACATACACTTAACATCATCAAAACATCAATAACCAAGATTCACCTCTAAACATGCTTGTTTTAGGGCTTTAACATATCTTTCAAGCACATATCATCATCATCAAACACACACACACACATACACACACCCCCCTACGACCTACAATACATACATAATACATACTCCCATTTTAGTGAAAATCAACATATAATATCATCATTAAGTTACAAATCATCACCCAATAACATGTAAGATAACAACACTTTTAACATACTTAAACATGTTTCACAAACACACATCCAAGCATCAACATCCACGCCTGAATCATACATTTTCATCAAAATCTTCCATTTAAACACTAGATTAGTTTGTTTTTACCAAAATCACATTAACATCTCACTTGGTGAAAATTTCTTGCACACAATAGACATTTTAACAAGACAAAAGATAAGATTAAATATTTTACCACTAGTCTAACTAAGGACAATTTCCACACAATGGATTATGAGTTTTGCTTGGGTTTGAGATCCAACTTCCAAGGTTAAGCTCCAAGCTCCTTTAGATCTCAAAACAATAAAGTTTTAGGCTAGTATTTAGTGGATTCATGAAAGAAAAATGGATGTTGGTGGTGGGTTTCCTTGGCTGAAAGTACCAAGAGAAAGAAAGATTTTGTGTGTTGTTCAAGTCTGTAAATGAGGAATAAATTGGTGGTAAGTCTTTTAAACCATCGAAACCCAAACTTCCATGCACATTATATTAAAATATTAATTTAATTAATTGTGTCTTCTAACCATAATAATATGTTTAGTTAGGTTTTAGTGTGTAGTTTTGACTAGGTTGTCACATTTCTAGCAATTTAGGGCAAACATATTACTAAACTTGAAATACACCCACAATAATGCATAGTTTGGTGAAAATTTGCAAGTATAGAGGTTAAATTGTGATAAAATTAACATACACACAATAAACAAAAAAATACGATATTAATGTATCCATATTATATTTTTTTCTATATTTCACACCAAACACTTAATAATGCCACTAGTTTAATGTTCGGACATACTGGAACAATTTCTACTTTAAAAACATTTTTAGGATAATCAACAACGTTTGTTTTGACCACTTTTATCGTTACATGATAAGACAAGACAATATCTAACGGTAATCAAATTCAAACCCATGCATTTTCCAGGACCTTGCTAGACTTTATGGACTCAATTGACTTTAATTAAGTCCAGTTGCACATAATTAACACATAAAGTATGATTATGATGTACAAATTAACCGAAAAATTTGTCGCGTGTCACAATATGGGATGTGATTCCGCGTATGCATTGAATAAATCAACAAAACTTGCATTGTATTCGACATACCCGACAAAAAATGTGAGTTACAAGGGTAGTATCGCTCATAGTTGGATGAAGTTTCACACAATGATTGTCATGCATGATGTAAAATGGATACAAATCACGTTAGTAACATAACTCTCAACTACGTAAATGCTTTATTTCTAACATTACTATAAAAGTTCATCACATTTCAAAAACTAACTTAGGTTTTATGACTTTATATAAAGACAAAGCTTGTATCGTCATCAAGGGCGTAACTTTGTAGAAGCAGGATGTCACACCCCGAATTCCCAACCAATCCTCGGTGGAACCGAGTGGGGAATATCGTGACATAAGTTGATATCATCATAGTCAATTAACACAGCACATCAGAAGTCTTGGAGTTTAAAATACTATTACAAACCAAAATATCCAAAGTTCGAAATAATATACAGACGGTTTGTAACCAAAGATCCACAAGCGGATCATAAAATATACAACAAACTTTAGGCAGATCTAAGGATTTGCAAGATCCTCTTATATCACTACCAAGCAGCTTCCAGCCTATTTCGTATTGTACCTGCAACTTAGTCTTTTGTAAATACGTCAGCTTTCGCTGGTAAATACAATTAACTGACTCGTTTTGAAAACATTTCAAAAAATTGATTTAAGTGCACTAGGCACATAAAAATCTTTTATAACTTGGGAAAGTTAAGTTATTAACTTTGTATACAGATACACATGTTTGTCAATACATATGGGCCCAGTATAAAAACCGAGACATGATTAATTGACACACCACTTATGAACCCACGAAGGAGTTATCCCCAACTTGTGGGAAAAATGTATTTTAGTATTCGCATATGTCAGGTGTATGCCTACACCCCGTACTTTGGTCGTGGCCATTAGTAACTTAAATGAGCCGAGGATATCCAGGACACGGTCGTTAACCCCCAATGTTTAAGTTATCAAACAAAACTGATCAAAACGAAATGTGCGGATTTACTAGCCACAATCCGGCATTCAATTGATCCCATTCCCGATCAAGCGGTAATAATTTACCGTATTCCAAGCCAGTATAGGGAAAATAAGTTAAGAGTATTTACCTGAGCAAGTACTTGACTTTAAATGCAAAGTTTATATTAACTAAGCCGTTTAATCAATAGATAAGTGGGTATAGCTTTTACTGAAAGGCTTCTAGTCTGGAATGATGGCATAAGCTAACCAATTAGAATGCTAACGGTCCTATTTAAGTCATAGACTTAGACCGACTAGCTTAAAGGATCAAAACGCTATAATTCGCTAGATTAAGCGGTGACCGGATATAATGTAGTTTAAACCCAAGAAGCACTAAGACTTGTATGACATGGGTAAACAATTAACATTCTGGAAGCTGAGATTAAAATGATAAGGTTAAACCCGTTTCGGTTAATTTTCGTAAACTAGTTACGTATACTTAACCATACGCATATAAGCGATATCGGGTAACCGGGTGAGTCATGTAACATTCGTAAAAAAAATGAATCCTAAAACCCAACCCGTTTTTGTAACTCAATCTGTTTTCATATTCCACGTAATTTTGTTTAATGTTTAAGCGATAAAATATCTTGGATTCTATGTTTTAATCATACATGTTATCATATCTGGTGATTTATAGTCTTATACATGTTTTAGACGACCTTGTAAATTCATTTCCATGTATTTTGAAGCAACCCTCCATATCTCTAAGGTCTAAAAGTAAGGTTTTCCTTAAGTTAATCAAAAACTTGGAGACTTTGTGAACATACCTAGCACATCATATCCAAACCTTCTTATCATCCAAACTTCATTATATACATGCCTTAAGATAAGACATTGTGTTTTGGAGGATTTAGATGTAAATGATAGCAAGTAAGAAGCTCTACATGTCATATTATTAGTTTTGTCATAAGATGACTTTCGGGTGACTTTCTTGCCAACTTTTCTCCATCCTTGAGCTATCATTCTGGTCCATTCAAAGCTCCAAGATATACTTGGTATACTAAGGATCAAGTAGGTTCAAATGGTGCATAAAACTGAGCTCCAGCGTAACGGGAATCACAAACATAAGTTTTAGAACATAACCCTCGACCCGCATCAAGACCCAAGGTTTAAGCCCAATTCTCGACACCATAGATGGTGGATTACTCTCTTCCATATGATAGTATTCTGAAAATAATGAGTAGGCGAAAACCGTGCGTGAAACGGAGTTATAACGAAGCGGGAATCGCGAAAACAAGTTTGGTGTTTGTTGTTGATTTGAAAGACGCGAAAATCTTATTTTAAAGTCATCCCACATCGCCCCAATCACCATCTTGTGCTCCATTTCACACTTATAAATACTCTTGCTTGGTTCTTTATAGCTTGTAACTCTTAGTTTGAGTATAAACAAGTGGAAGAACCAAATTTGGTGGCTCCACAAGCACAATACCCCTTTGGGTGTGGTGTGTAGTAGTTTTTATTTTCGCTTTCGACGAGGAGGTGCTGCCCTTCAAGCACTTCTCATTTTGTAAAGTTCTTCTTTGAGGTAATCTTTCTTTTTTTTTTATTTCATTGATTTATTGTTTTCTTAGTTTAATTAGTTTAGTTTAGGTTCTTAGTTAAGGAGCATTAGGCTCGTTAAGGTAGCCTAGTTTAGGCTCGCCTTTAGGCTTGGCGTAGCCTTGTAGAGGCTCGTTAGGCTCAACAGTCTAACATATCATATTCGTTCATTTAGCTATGCCTAGCATAACGTTTAGCCTTTTCTTGTTGCATTTGTTTGTCTAGCTTAAATCACGCTTATCAATTGGATTTTCTCCTTATTCTCGTGCGGTTTTTCACTAAGGATTAAAAACACAAACACGGTGAGTGAATCCTTCCAAATTCCCATTTTTATTCATGTTTTGGGGTGTATTATGTGTCGTTTCATATATTTCGTTTATCCAAACACTTGTGCTATTACCATTATATGATCTAACGTGTGATGTAAATGTTATTTGTTATATTGTGTGTTTACATTTTTGTCAGTTTGTGCAATCATTCATATTAGGCCCATCAGTTCCTCGTTGGAGACGAGTTGAGCATAAAGGTGCCTCAGTAGATCGGCTTCGTTTGATTGAGCGTTGATCTCATTGTTCATCATTTGTCATGCTTGTGTGTACATTGATTGATAATATGGTGTGGTT
Source organism: Scalesia atractyloides (assembly GCA_947069175.1). Classification (NCBI taxonomy): domain Eukaryota; kingdom Viridiplantae; phylum Streptophyta; class Magnoliopsida; order Asterales; family Asteraceae; genus Scalesia; species Scalesia atractyloides. The sequence continues at coordinate 32,555,882 of CAMTDV010000012.1, read as the reverse complement.
AGATTTACATATGCGTTTACTCATATTTGGTTTATACACATTTTTATTTAAATAACCAATATAACTAATTTGTTCAAATGTTTAAATAAGATTCACTCGCCAACCTTTGTTGACCTAAAAACCATTTTTACACATGATACAGGTGAACAGGTACAAAGAGAAGATTGGACATAGGATGGGCCTTAGTTAACAAGAAATGGATTAGTGCAATATACTTGTTATAAACATCGTCTTGTGTATGTAATTGTTTATGTGAATTATTTGTATTGTGAGACACTTGATATGAATTAATGAATATTTAAAACAAGTAATAGCAAGTCATAAGCTCTCGAGTTAACCAAATCATGTCCCTAGCACCTATTCCGCTGCGGGTCGGGGTGTGACAAGTCATGAACAAGTTCTATATGTCATTATACTTTATATAAGTTGTAATATCAGTAGGATATCAACTTATATCCCGTTGAGGTTTTAAAACGAAACTACGCGCTATGAGGCGTTTTGATTATTTATATGACGTAAAAAGGAACTTGCATATATATATATATATATTCTGATTTTATGATCATAAACATTTTAAAAATACTTAATTGTTGATATATTATCAGTAAAATATCACACATATGTGTGGTTTATTGTTTAGGACCAAACTATGCGCCGAAAGGGCATTTTAGTCTTTTAAAAGCATAAATTACGATATTACAATAAAACTTAGTTTATGATCAGAATAATAACATCATAATATGTTAATTATATTAACATATCAGGAGGTAATTCATTTGCAAGTTCGTTGTTGATAAAACCTTGTTTTATGTAAAAAGGTCATTTTGGTCAAAGTTGGACATATTAGTGGAACTTGTGCATAAACTCAGATTATGATTATGATCATGTATTATAACCTCAGAGGGTTATGCTATACCATATTATGATCATAATGCAACCATAAGTCAGTAGTAAATTAATCTAAGTTGGGTCAGAATCGAAAGTCGAAGCAGAAGTCAAACTTTGTGACTTTCGGTTGCGAACCGACCCTAGGACTGGAATTGATGGGTTAAACATGTTCCTACATGTTGTAATAATTATTACTAACTTGTTTAAGTGTCAAAAACATATTTATAACATATATAAACTCAGATTTTAATATTTATAAAATCTGACCGTTTGACTTTTTAAAACTTAAACTTTGACCCGTCAATTGACCTAGTAAACGTGATCCTTAGGAGGTGCCCATTAATACCTACCTAATTACGATCACTTAGGCTTGTTCATTTTGACAATGGCTAGACCATAATGGTCTTAACTTTTGGCTATTAAAATCCTTTAAAAGAAAAGAGTAGAGATGGAACACTTACAAGTGATCCAAGAAGAAGTTTAGAACTTAAAGGGATGCTCCTAGATGACCAAGAACTTCCAAGAGTGTTTTAGAGAGAAGAAATGGAAATGAGCAAGGAATGAAGTGAACTTGGTGATCTATTTATAGTGCAAGAGGGTGTGTGAGGATGAAGCCAGGTGTTAGAGGTGTTGTGGATTATTACAAGTGGCTAGATAAGTGTCAAGAGCTGCAAGAGAGTGGCAATTTGCAGGATAGGTGGCATCGTGGCAGAAATTTAGAGTTTTGACACATTTAGTCCCTCAAAATGGTTTTATGAATTGTCCCTTGACTTATATACAATGACATAATGACACAACTAGTTCTTTTCATTCAACACGTGGTGTATTGAATAAGAGTACGAATAACCGAACGTTAACGTGTGTTATACTATGTGTTTTAGTGACTTATAATTGGTTACTAGCTTAGGATACGATAAATACGAGTTCTTATGGTTTTATAGGTTAAATTACCTAAATTAGTAAGGTTAAAGGTTTGGTGATAATGTGGATCACTCAAGGATGGTAAATCAAGAGATATCACCTTAACCGGGAGTTGTTCGGATCGAAAGGTGGCTTGATTATGCAAGAAACCCGAAAATAATAAAGTCTAGTGGCCTTCGGGTCATTCTTTGAAAATCAAAATAATGAAAAATAAAGGCTTCTGAGCCTCACCGTAGGCTATGGTCACCAGACCGTAGCTCATGGTTAGTATAAAATCAAAATTCAGCAAAACTAGACGGTAGCTTATGGTCCGTGATCGTAGGTTACGGTCAGGTTTGATTTATGGAACAGCATAGCCGAACCGTAGCTTACGGTACCGGTTGTGGTAAGAAATTTTTGTGAATTTGAGAGTTTGAGCGAGTTGAGTGTTTAACTCATTTGTGGTATCATCCGAGGGTATGTACACGTGTCGGTATATTACCGGACGTGAATTTTACGAGGTGTGACACGGGCGGGGGCGACTAATGCATGGTCGAAAACAGATGTTCTTATTATGCTTAAGTTTATGTTTTACATAACTTTTAGTTTTGAATAGCCTACTTTTGATTGGATTTGTGTTTTACAGGTTGCGGAGTTTAAGGAGCTATTCAGGAGCTTTTCGGAGCATCGGCGCGGAAACGGGTCAACCGGGTTCGCGAAATGGAAAAACAGAAAAACAAGAGTTGGAGAGGCCGTCGCCGACGCCCCTCAGTTATGCCGTCGGCAAAAATTGTTCATAGGCAGTAGGTTAGAGCGTCGGAGGAAAATCAGAAGATCCAGAGGCCGTCGGCGACGCCCCATTGGGCCGTCGGCGAAGCCCCTTCCATTTGCTTGACGCTGAAACTTGTTTTTGGACGGGTTATAACTTGTTTGTTGACCATTTTCTTGGTGGTTACGGTTTTGTGAGTTTGAAACACCCTCTTGGAGCCAAGAACTCATCCATCTTCATCATTCTTCCAAACTAATCATCTAATCCATCATCTTCGATCATAACCCTAATTACTACCATTACACCATCCTCCAATCCCTAATCCGTTCATCATCACCAGCAATCCTAAACCCTAATCACCATCCATCTTCATCATCAAGCTTCAAGATGTCAAAGTTCGAGCTCTCATCAATCGTTGATCAAGTTCCGCTTGTCATGAGCGGCTAATTCTCGAGGGTTTCACCCCGGTATAAACTTTTTAAGATTTAGGGTTGCTTTATGTTTCTTAGTTGATTTGTGACAAATTGAGTTGTATTTTAGATTGATTGATAATTGTCCTACATTTGAACTATATTTGTGAATTGTCGAATGATTATAAAATTTGACTTTGCGAAACAAATTTGTGTATTTACGCCTTATCTTTCAAGAGGAGTTATTTGTCCGAAGTAACAAAGTGCATTGCGGTCCGTCATATGCTGATAGCAATTGGCATCTAAGCTTTGTGATATAAAGACCGTTAATGACAACTTTAATTGAATCAATCTAAAATTGTTTAGCAATCCTAGGTTTTGCAATCGTTGAACCGGGTGTGAACCTTGTTCTCAAATCATTGTTTTAATTAATTAATTAAGTTTTCGTGTATTTGTCAAGTTAGTAGTTAAGCAATCAAACCAATTTTGTAGGAATACTTCCGACATCCGTTACAAACAAACAAAATTATTAGCAAGCTTCCTAAAAGTGACAAAACTCGTTAAAATCAATCTTGTCCGCACACAAACCACAAACTCTTCGTGGATCGACCCCTTACTACCACTAACACATTGTTAAGGGTAATTTGGGATTATAAATTTTATCTTTGACCGAGGCGCGACACTCCGATCAAATTTTGATGGTCTCTTTCTTTTTTTGGGCCTAGGTGATCCAAATAAAACATTGTTAACCCAAATGTCATTAAAAAAAGGTCTCACCTCCAGTTCACCTTCGTAATTAATATTTTTTGGAGGACGTGAAAAACGACTCTTCTCGGGATGCACGCCATCATTCCCATGCACGCCAGACCGAGAATTCCCATGCAGCGACTCTTGTTTTCTCGTTCCCTGGGGTCTATCTGTCCGTCTTCCAGACCCTGTTCCTGAACCAAATCATTCACCGGCGACTCCCTTCCTGAGGATTTCTCCGATCTCATTGCCGACTGAACCAGTCATCACAACCTGATTCCTCCACTGCCTCTAAACATTCTGGGATCCATTCCCCCCATTCTTCACAAACCTAAACACGATACTTTTATCTTGCCAAGTAATGTCAACCTCTTCGTCGATCCTTTTCCATCCCCTACTAGAACCCCAACACATTATGTGGACAAATTTCGGTCACCGTCAATCAATTGTGACGGGAGAACCACCTTACCAAGCCTTCTGCTAATGGATTCGAAAACCTCATTAGATGTGACACAAAGAGGAAATCCCATAATGCGAATCCATGCGACCCTCTCGAACGGGAGAGACTGCCAAACCCAGACATCAACTTGAGAGAACTAATCTCTCCAAATTTCATCCTTGTCCAAAAACTCACGAGCTACCTTTTCCCTATCAAAAGTCAGGAGAAGGTAGAAACCTCCCAGGTACACAATGGCCACACTAGAAACACCCGCCCCCTTTAATAGTAGTTTAACGACGTTAGAACTTTGAAACGATTCACTCGGACCACCAGAGCCCTCCCATGAGCCCCCGTCAAAGCGCTGACAACTGGGTCTATCGGAATCACCTTCCTATCCAAATCCCCTTCCTTTATGTCCGCCACAATATCCCTGTAAGGGAAACCTGGTCGCACCGGTCTGTTAGGAATCGGAAAACCTTTGTCTGCATGCATGCTTGCCTCCAGTTGTTTATCTTTCTTCTTCATATGGCCAGAAATCTCGTCATTCTCCGCTGCAAACTTAGCAAGGTTAATTCTTAGAAGATTCCCACCCACTTTCACCTTCCTCAGGCCCGTTTCCAACTCTTTCCATTCCTTGACCATCTTAAAGGAAACAAATCCAAACTTAAGACCCTCTTTGTTCCTTTTCCTAGCGATGTACACCCCGCAATCACACCGAACTCCCGTAGTGAAGTGGCTAAATCCAAGGGTCTGCACCCCTCCGGAATTTTTTTGACGAAGAACTTCACCACCGTCTTGCCACTTCGTCCCAAGCGACCATAACGGGTATTTATAGCATCAATTAATCATAACATACAAGACTAGAACAAAAAGTTCATAAACTATACATCAAAGACAACACTTCCGAAAAATTTAAATGTTACCTAGTGCCGGTGCTTTTATAAATTAGGTCTAGAACACCACCGAAACACAAAAAAACAAAAACATTTAGAACAGAATGCTAACCAAATTCTTTTATAAAAATCTTTGTTGGAATATAGTTTCACTATCGTTGGTGGAATGGTGACAGTAACAGGCATCAAATGCTTATATGATTCGCACTTTTTGCCGAATCCCACGATCTATTCCAAATTCCTTCACCACCAATAAGTATAGAGAGAGAAAGTCAAGAACCGAATGTCATTCTAGTGAGAGAGAGAGAGAGAGAGAACGAACCAAAGCAGCAAAATGATTAACCAATCACAAGTGGAGCACCATTCAATCTTCTACAGATTCTTGCTTCCTAAAATCCACATATAGTAAGAAATTTATCCCCTTTTTATGTGGGTATTCATTAGTTTGTTCATCAAGACTTGAATTATTTGTCTAATCTGATTTCGTGTAAAATCGGATCGATCTGTCATCTGGGTTAGCGTTAAAGATATCAAGTTTTGATTTTTATCAATATTTGGGGTTGTTTCTATCTGGGTATTTTAGAATCTAGGGTTGTTAGTGTATATGATATCAAGTTTTGATTTTTATCAATCTTTGGGGCTGTTTGTATCTAGGTATTTGAGAATCTAGGGTTTTTGAAATTTGGGTGTTCGTTATTGTGGATTGTGTGATGGATATGGGGTTTTATGGAGAACAAGGTTTTGGTGTGAATCCACAAGGGATATGTTTTCAATCTAGCCCTAGAGAGAACAAATCTGAGATGATTGTGATGGGGGGTTTGCATCGGATAAATAGCACTGGTAGCTTGAGTTTTTCGGGGAATTCGGGTATTGTTAATGGTGGGTCGTCGTTTACGGGAGTTGGGAATTCATGTGATTCGGTGGCGGATTTGAAGCAGCGGACTAACATGGCGGTTGGGTGGTCGGTTGAGGAACAGTATAAGTTAGAGGAAGCACTTCCCAAGTAAGTTTTTTGGCCATGTAAACAATATGATGATTCTTGATTTACATGACTTTGACATGATACATAATTTTAGATATGCTGATGAACCTGGTATCATAAGATATGTCAAGATCGCTGCCACATTGCGTAATAAGACAGTACGCGATGTTGCGTTGAGGTGTAGGTGGATGGGGGTGAGTGTCTCACCTTTTCTGTAATTTCTTTTCTTTGATTGAAATTTGAAAGTTAAAACACTATATCTTTGTTTCCCAATCATTTTATAGATTGGTTTATTTATTGTAACTCGCGGTTTCTTATCACGAGCGGCAAAATTACACTATGTTTTAGTTATGCATTATGAACATTTTAAAGCTCCTTTCTTGAATTTTTACTAAGATGAGATATTTGGCAGAGAAAACGAAGGAAACAAGAGGAACTGAATTTGTGGAAGAAGACAAAAGATAAGAAGGTATGAACGACTATTGAAATTTGTTTGAAATAACTATGCTTGAAACTTGAAAGCCTTAATTTCTTGAAGGCCACGTGCGAGGCGTAAGTTGTGCTTTACCTGGTCCTACTGGTTAGCATGGTAACTGTGGGGGCTTGTGAGTTTTCCTAATGGGTTCTAATGATTAAAAAACTATACTTGAAAGTTATTTATGGAATTATGGTAATTAAATTAGTAAAAAGTTATTGGCATGTCCAAATGTGTATGTTGGGAATCATCTCTTATGTAGCTTGAATTAGAATAATGGTGTAACCTGGGATTTTATGGTTTATTTTACACAACAATAGAAACACGTAACGCTTATAGGATAATGAGGGCTTTGATATGGTCAGGTACTCGGCCACAGTTACATGAGATGAATTTTTCAAGATCCCAAGCTAATAATTAACAACTTGCTTGTAAGAACTAAGGTGTAATGCTCCGTTTACATTGTGATCAAATACTCTTTCTCTCTATGTTAGCTATCTATTACTAGTGCAACACTCATCATTCAACATGTCATATATACTCAGGATAAACTGATGGAATCATCCTTAAAGCCAAGTGTACATTTGTACTCAACAATTAACGTGGCTCCATTTTCACTTTCAATGAATCGGGCGCCAGCTCAGGCTGATGGTGTTCATGTTGAAGGTCGGTGTTTATTCCCATCATTGTTAATAAAGGCAGGAGTAAAAGCCATTTTCGTCCCGAGGTTTGGCAGTTTTGCGACTTTCGTCCAAAGGTTTGTTTTTCCGCATCTGGATCCAAAAAGTTTGAAATCTTGCCATTTTCATCTGGCTGGTTAACTCCATTCATTTTTCTCCATCAAGTCAGGGGTATCCTCGTCTTTTTGTTAATGTAAAGGGCAATTCGGTCGTTTTCACTTTATGTAAAAAGACCGAATACCCCTAAAAAGACCAAATTGCCCTTTAATTTAACAAAAAAAGACGGAAATACTCCTGACTTAACGGAAGAAAAATGGATGGAGTTAACAAGCCAAAAGATAATGGCAAAGATTTCAAACCTTTTGGATCCAGATGCGGAAAAACAAACCTTTGGACAAAAGTCACAAAATTGGCCAAACCTCAGAGGGATGAAAATGGCATTTTACTCTACTTGAATTCATTGAAGTTCTTGATGGCTTTGTTGACTCAACTTATTTATTGTATTCGTTGAAGCAGCATTACAAGGCTCGATAAGACATCTATTGGAACAGAACAGCCAAGTTCTTGGTCAGATCTCAACTAATATGTGTGCATTACGGGTAAGTAATTGATTGTTTCACTGCCTCCTGAGTGTGGCCGTTAGAACGGCTAGATGACATGTGCGCTTGAGTATTTTCACTATAAAAAATTGAAAAAAACAGATTGCGGTTTTGAATTTTGTATGGTTGAGTAATCTTTAGCTGATGCTTTACAACATCAATCAACAGCTGCAGGACAATGTTGACCTCTTTAGCGAGATGAAGAACAATATAACTGCCGTCTTAAACGAGTATGTAATATATTCATAAACATGTATTATTTAGTTGTGTAACAGACTAACAGGTCACTCAAATCGGGTTTGTGTCAAAACTGGTAATTTTAGTAGTAGTCCAAGTGGTTCACGTAATCACGTTAATTCAATACACACATATATATATTTTTTAAAAGTAGTAGGATCTTATATATGACTAATTTCTGAATAAAGTGATTAGGAAGTGGTATGCATTAGAAATATAATTTGGATGGCTTTGCGCCCGTTCGACTTATTCGACCCGTTTGTTTCTAACTATTATTCTTTCAAAATTTTACTCTTTTAACCTGTCAGAGCTAAACATAACCCCAATAAAACGAACTGTTCTTAAGTAAATGGGTCAATTTATACTGATGCTGCCAGTGAGCTATAGCTCAAATAGCATTGGAGGGGAAACGAAGATTTGGGTTTGAGGCCATAGGTCTCAAGTTCGAATCTGATCCCAACCGGGTTTTACCGTAGTGGGTCTTCGGGCGGCGGGTTTTCCACGGAACTGGAGGTCGTGGGCTGGGCTAACCCAACGCTTTTTGCGCTTGCGTATGGTGTCCTCTTTTGCCAATGGGTTATCCCAGGTAGCCGGGCTTTTATTTCGTTGGCCGTTAAAAAAAACTGATGCTCTTTTTCTGCTAATGGATAAGATTTCCACTTTCTTGCAGCATGAGATGCATGCCTGGGCCGCCACTGCCTGTAACATTAAACGAGGATCTTGTTAATAGCATTCTCTCCCTTAAAAGCCAGGTAACTGTCTTTTCAAGCTCATATCCTGGCATATATAGTGAAATAGTGATATCGTTTTTGTTTGACAAACTGGCAGACAACAACGATGTTCGCCTCGTCAGGTGGGATGAATATGAAACAAGAACCAGGATGTTGGTGACGATGGTTTCAAATTTCGTCGGTTTATAGTTTTCTTCACGTACAGAATTGAATCTGCTATAAAGCCAATCGTCAACAAGTTTTCACCCTGACTTTACTCATCAAGAAGAAAATGTTATAAGAAAACTTGGGTTTTTTTTTTGTCTATGAAACTGTATTGATTGCCTATTTTTATCCAAACCCACAATAAGAAAGTTTGTAGAACATCATTTTCAAAAAGCTAAAAATGTTTTAGCTTGCTGCTTAAATCGAGTGTAGCCATTGGAGAACCATGTATTCACTGTCATTGGTGTTCTTGACCATTTTACCCTTTGACTCGAGGTGGCCAAACATGCGGTTAAGGAGGGCTGGGGTCAATTTCAAAAACAGTTCGAAACGGGTCATGTTCAATCCAACTTCTACTGGTTTTTAGCTTTACGCTTTTACTTTTTAATGCCAAATGCCTGGTGTCAGCTTTGTTTAACTTGGTCCCACTGGTTGATGACATGTTCACATTATCTTTGTCCATAATTTTGAATTATGAAAACGATTATAAAACTATTTATTAAAAATACATAAACTATCCCATAATTCACACCTCTACCTTTGACATTTATTGTTTGTGAACTTAGTACACACAATGAGGTAGATCTTGACCCTTGCAAAGTTGGTTTAACTAACATTTTCAATCATATGCTTCGTTGGTCATCTCTTGGCAAGCTTTGAACCGTATCGGACCATCTTCCAGGTGAATGATCACTGCTATTAGAAGAGACATGAGCCGGTTCCGTTCTCGTTTCCTTAATCATCTTCAACACATCCTTCATCACCGGCCGGTTCTCTTGTGCCACCGAAACACAAGCCACTGCAATGTTCAAAAGAGCTTCAAGTTTCCCAGAAGACGCGGGCTCACCACTGGACTCGATTTCTTTTTGCCTTATGGACTTGACCCATGTAGGGAGGTCTGAGCCATGTTCTGCAACCAGGTCTTGGTATGGAGCCTTGCCGGTTAGGAGCTCCAAGAGAAGAACACCGAAGCTGTAGACGTCGGCTTGTTGGGAGGGTGGGTTTTTGAAGTCGCGACATTCTGGGGCACGGTAGAAGAGGGATGCTGCACTTGAATCGTAGATAGAGTTCGGGTTTTTGAATGATATGAGACCGTAGTCGGTGAAGCAGGATTCGAAGTCGGAGCCCAGGAGAACGTTGGACGATTTTATGTTGCCGTGGGTGAGGCCGCCGGGGGTTTGGTGGATGTGGAGGAGTCCGGTGGCCAGATCTTCCGCGATTTTTAGGCAAGAAGTCCAGTGAAGAGGTTTGCCACCAGATGATGTTTTGGATCCTGCACAAGCAAAAATGAATTGGTGTTAAATGTAGTTATCACATGAACATGATAAATATAAGTTTCACATTATATATAACAAACCAAGTATAGAAGGGTCTGATCTAAATAAATGAGTTGCTTATTGATAAAATATTTGAAATATATTAATATATCAGAGTAAAATCAAAGTAATAAAAATTTAACATATTAATTTATGATTTCGTGCAACTCATTATGTTTGATGGATTTTGATAGGTATTAAGTATAGGGGTTGGTTACGGTACAAACCATATTTATTTTACAAATCGTGATAACAGTTCCTAGCATTAAAAAAAGTTAAATTAGCACATACTAAAACAATACATACATTAAAGTAGCACTTTTGAATTATATTAGCACATAAAAATTAATCAAGATAATTGATTTTAACACATATGTGAATGATATCAACACCTTTCTTTATAAAAAAACTATATCATCACATTAGAAAAACAAAAGGAAAAATCAAATAAAGAATTAATTGTTTGTTAGCATAAATATATGAAATTCAATATAATTGATATTATTTAGGTTGTTATTTTACCATTTCTTTATAATTAGTTGGATGCCACATGATAGTTTTTAAATAATTCTTACAGTTTGTACACAAAAGATAACGCAATACACATGGTTTCTTGCAAAGAAAATGGTGAATTTAGAGAGTAAGATTTAGCCCATATTAGGTTTCGGGTTCTGTTGTCATCCCTATAACCCATCACTTTTTGATTTTGGTTCGCTTTTATCAATTAATTCGGTTTTTTGCTCGCCCAGAAATCAAACCAACAAAATCCAAATCTAAAATCTAACAATGAAAAACCAAAGACGATGTGTTGTGGTAGCTCTGTAGTGTCAAGGAGAAGGACTGAAACCAGAACCGTAAGAACATATGTTTTTTGTTTTATAGCAGTTATTAAATTACTTAAAGATATATATAAATAAATGTACATTTACCTTTAGTACGACATAGAAAAGAAATTGATAGCTCATAGTCATAACACACGTACCATGAATAAGAGAAAACAGGCTACCATTTGGAAAATAATCGAACACCAACAACCGTTCATCTCTAGCTTGAAAATACGCCCGTAACGCCACCAAATTCCTATGCCTCAACCGCCCGATCACCTCCACGTGTCTACAAAACGCCTCCACGTTTAGCCACCTGGCATCTTTCAACCGTTTCACCGTCACAATAAACCCAGTCTCCATCACCGCCTTATACGTACTCCCCACCGTACCCCTCCCCATCGTCTCCGCCGACGCCCTCAACAAATCCTCCAATCGGTAACTCATCTCCGCCGCACCTCCGCCGCCACAAAACACCAACTTCCCCATCCCCCCACCACCAACCCCGTCATCATCCCATGCACACCCCTCACCGCCGCCGCCACCCGCCGCCACCACCACCGTCGCCGCCCCTTTACCGCCGGCGACCCCCGTCAAATTATTTTTTCCTTTTTTTATTACCAGCATTAATAATGTGATTAAAACACATAATAATGATAACCCACCAACGATAAATGCGATTATTGTTATAATCTCGGTTATCCGGTGACGCCGGGGATTTTTTCCGGTGGTCACCGGTGCCGGAAACACCGGAGTCGCCGTGGCAGACCCACATGGAATGTTTAATATATTGCTACATAAGTTAACATTACCGGAGAATGAGGTTGAGTTGAACTTTGACAAGGTTCCGGTGGCCGGAATGTCGCCGGAAAGTTGGTTATTTGAAAGATTTAAGTATCTCAGGCGAGACTGATCAAAAGGTGGGATTTTTCCGGTGAAGTTATTACCATCTAAGTAAAGAACATATAGTCTTTGTACATTTAGTAATGATACAGGAATAGGGCCTGAAAGATTGTTACCGGAGAGAACAATGGTTTTGAGGCGGTGGAGGGTGGTGAGACTCGCCGGAAAATCGCCGGAAAAGTTGTTGTGAGAAAGAAATAGTGATTTGAGATTGGTTAAGTGAGAAAGGTTTGGAATTTGGCCGGAAATTGAGTTGTTTTTGAAGCTCAAAACTCGAATTTGATCCAATTGTGATATGATTTCTGTATCTATTGTGCCAGTTAAGTTCTTGTTTTCAAGAACAAGTTTCGATACTCTGTTTTTCAAGCATTGTTTAACACCTTCCCATTTGCAAAAGTCAGTTCCTTTCCATTGTAAAGTGTTTGATGGATCAATGGATTGTTTTAAACTCAAAAGTGCTTCTTTATCACCACTTATTACACATTGGAAACACATGAAAAATAGTGAAAATAGCAAGAAAATGGGTATGGAGTTGTTCCTCATGGTAAAAATGTAATCTTGATGAAGAAAAAGGGTTACTTTTGACATTTATGTGAATATTGAAAGGAAATTTCACTTGGGTTTTTCAAGATTTGTAATCTTGAAAGTGGGTTTGGAATTTCTCATGGTTAAAAATGTAATCTTGATGAAGAAAAATGGTTACTTTTGACATTTATATGAATCTTGAAAGGAAATTTCACAAGGGTTTTTCAAGATTTGTAATTATGAAAATGGGTATGGAGGTTTATACTTTGAAAAGTTGAATATTTCTCTTGGGAGAAATTCAAGATTTGTAATCTTGAAGTTAGTTGAAGTAAGGAAGAAAGATTCGGTAACAAATGAAGTGTTGTAATTTATCGAAAGGGTGTTGGAGTTTTAGTGTGAAAGTAACATTTTTTGAGCTTTGAAAGATAATAACAACATGGAAGGATGAAGTTGAGCAAGAATCAGATGAGACAAACTATTGGCATTATTGGTGAAGTTGCAGGGTTGATGATGCAGACAAATAGTCAAAAAAAATTAGTGTGGTGTTGTTGAAGTTGTTGGTTAGTAGAGTCACGGACAAATGGTTAAGTGAGTGAACACGTGATTTTGCAGAGGTAAACCCCACTGCTTTCTTGGTGTCAGTAGGGGCTTTTAATTAATGGTAATTAAGATCTTGGAGTAACCAATATTAGTAATCTAAATAGGTTGATATGGAAGAGATGAAAACAGGGGATCCAATGCAAATGCCCACCAATCACTCACTTGAACACTTGAACAAAATGTTAGATATGTGTTCTTGCTATTTGTTGTCCCTTTATTCTTGAACTTTATGATGCATACCATTTGATTTGTTTGATGAAATGCTTGCTACGTGTTCTTTGAGTTTGAATCCGTTGTGGAATTTGGTTTAATATATTAGCAAATAGACGTAGATTTTTATATGATAAACCGACTATCTATAAATTATGTTTTGTGAACATTATTACTTGTACCCAATGCACTTGAAGAGTTGAAGTTGTAGGTAGAGGTCATTTGTTTAAATGGAAAATACATTACAAAAGATACCGGTTTTCAATTTAAACAAGTTGAAAAAGATTAATAAATAAATTAATTAAAATATTAAAAAGCAGTACAAAGGAAAATAGTAAATTAATTACTACACTAAAATAAGCAGTACAGAGGAAAATAGAAAATTAATAACTACACTGAATACTAAAAGTTAACAAATAAATAAATAAACTACAAGATACCTTGACTCATGTTTGACATCGTTGTGATGGTCCGAGCAAATTTAGTTGTTGACTTGACTAAACAAGTACCTAAAATCTCCCCAAAGTAGACTTGTATCTTTACTTTTGGAAGTAGTCGTTTATTGACATGCCCTTTAATAAATCCCATACACTTGTAATTTGATTGGACTTAAAAGTTTGATGTTTAATATCCGATCTATTATGTGAATCAATATTGTACGCTTGAGCTATACACTTATATATTTGATTTTGGTTAAACAAGTGAAAGCTTTCCCGTAGATTCATTTATCGTTGGATTACCCATACGGGCACTCTTAACTGTAAAGTTCTCTTCTCATTCTCAAGCAATACGTCCAAAAACATTAGTGATATTTGATGCAAAACATTTTGGTATGACTCGGTATCTCTCCTGTTGGATAGAACATTGGGTATATGGCTAGGGATGAAATGGGTCGGGTATGAGGTAGGGATGACTAATCTCATATCTAATCCGGTTGTAAAATCTTATCCCATACCTGGCTCAAGGTATTTACCCATCGGGTATCGGGTATACCCGTTAATGTTTTTAAAAAATTCCCTTTAGGATTTTCATGTATATATATATTTTATTTTTATTTTCCTTTATAATTTTATGTTTATAAAATCTATACAATATACTAAATTGTGATAATAACATATATATTATCATCACCATAAAAATCTTTGAAATATTTAATATGTAAACACATTATATTATTTATCTAAAAAATATTTTTGTATTTGTAGCATATAAATATAAATAATGTCATCAAAATACATATTACAAAAGAAAAGTTTATTTTGAAGTAATGAACCTATTAGAATGAAAAATTATAAAACAATAGTTAAGGAAATATAAAACAAAAGTTAAAAGTTTTCGGGTATATTATTCGGGTAAACGGGTATATAGTTTCGGGTAACTGGGTCGGGTATCACTTAATCCCATACCCAAAAATATTTTTTTCCATACCCATACCCGTCCCAAATGCTTCGCGTGTTGGGTGTCACACCCAGACCCGCAGCGGATATGACACATAGTATGATATGATTGTTTTATAGCTTTTGACATTTATTTAAAATTTGAATATTTATTATCATCAATATTAATTTGTCTCACATAACCAAATAATTGGTTCAAATAAAACCATACAATATTCAAAACACAAAAGATAACATGAGTCTTGATTTAATTATTCTAAGGCACAATCCTATGTGTCTTCTCAAGTAGCTATCAACCTTGTGTACCTGTTTCATGTGTAAAAGAAATATGGGTCAACAGTAGTTGGCGAATAGATCTTTAATTGTTTTATTTAACTTTAAAAGTTTAGTTGATTTTATTTAATAAATATTTAACATGCAATATTAAGTGTAATAAGTGACATAAATCAATTAATCCAAAAAACAACCAATCCATAAGTAAATAATATAACATGACATAACGAAACATATGAAATGAAACAATGATGCGATTCAAGCCCTGAAAGGAGAAAAACGATACTATGAAACAATGATGTGAGTCAAGCCCCCAAAAGGTGAAAAGCGAAACTATGATGTCCATGACAGAAAGCGGTAAACACATATATCGTATGAATGAAACAAGTAATGCAACATACAAAACAAATATGAGCACATATAACACTTAACTTGGCATGTTATTGAAAAAGTATACGGATCATATGAAACATGACACATGAAACACTCCAAAAAGTTAAAGTGACAAAAAGGGGAAAAGTAAGATCTACTCACGTTTTGCGTCCGTTAAAACCCGCTAATCTGCACGAGTAACGAAAGAGAGATAACACCAAAAGACACAGTCACCCTAAATATTATAACACCAAAATACTTAAATAAAATAACACAAGGAAAAATATATAAAAATATTACAACCTAATACTTGGGGTTTTTGTCCTAAAATAAATATTACTATGAAATTAAATGTTATAAGTAAATATATTAATGTTTATGTGACAAATTAGTCCCACTAATAATATATATTTATTTGAAATGTTATAAACTATTTTTATGACCTTTCTATATATATCAATAATCATTTAAGAAATATCTCCAACTCGGACAAACTCACTGCTTACTCAGATGCTATTGGGGGGGGGGGGGGGGTGCTCAGACTAAAAAATAACAAGAAAGAGAAGAAATGGGATGTGTTGTGGAATGATGGGTGGATTCGGTCTAAATTGAGCTACCATCACCGTTTAAACTAGCGAAAAGCTAACGTCGTACAAAGAAGAAGAAAGAGAAGAAATGGGATATTGTTTTTATGAGATAGCCTTGATGACAATAAAGTGTCTTTTTGTATGTTCATTTTAATAACCATAATTTATACATATATAATTTTCATATTTTCTAAAATTACCTATATATATATATATTGCATATTCTATCTATATCTATTTAATAGATGATAAGATATTATAATATAACCATTTGAGTTGTCCATATTTGTATGCAAGACAAATATACATATATTTTTATAAATATCTGATTTTTTTATATGAAGTCCTAGAAATAAATAAAATGATATAAACATTTGGGAATCAAAACTCATGTGACATCAAGTACTACCATCATTTATCAAAATGAAACCAACTTTAAAACATGATTATGAAACTAATTTTAATAGTAGCAAAAATTATGAAATTTAATATCTTTATGACACTAGTTTAGAATTATAATATTTTGTCAACACAATTTCTATTTTCAATCAAAACACAATTATAACTACTATCAAAACTCAAACTATCCTAAACCCCAGGTATTATAAAAATGTAAATTGCAAGGAAACTAAAATATGAACATGAAACAATAAGGAATAAAGAAGTATAAAGAAGTGAATAACATTAAAACTACATCCTATGAAGAAGCGATGGTAAAGAGATAGAGATGAGGGCGATGTTGAATTCTTGCTCCTTCTTCTTGGTGGTGTTGGAAAATTTGCAAGACTTCAATGGTGGTGGCTAGGGTTCTTTAAGAGAGATGGTGATGGCTAGGATTTTTTAGAGAAAAGATAGAGATGTGGGAATCACAAAATAAATAGGGTTATAATTTGCTTTTTAAAAACATGAAATTAATCTTTGATTTAAAATATAAAATCTTTCCTTTTAAAAGAGATTGAAAAAAATATTTTTTTTATTTAATATTAGCGGCGGAAACAAGAAAACAAAAGAAAAATTATGTTAATTTCTTTTATATAATATTTATATATATATAAAGAATTAATTCAGGTGCTTAACTTATTTTTCTCGCATAACTTGAAAAGTATAACGTTTTATATAATTTCGAACATACCTTTTGAACGAGCGCATTTTTCTCTATGATATGATCTAAGTTTCATAAAAATTGGAGTAGTGTCAAAAATAATATATTTTATAATTTTTCTCTATGATATGATCTAAGTTTGATAAAAATCGGAGTAGTGTCAAAAATAATATATTTTATTTATAACGGATCGAACTAGTTACAAACGGTTCGGATTCAATTTTTTTTTCAAAACGGATACCCTTCTTAGCGGATGTTACAATCTCCCATACCTTTGAGAATTTCGTCCCGAAATTGACACGGACACATTTTGTGCATAAAGATGAGGATATTTGTCTCGCATTTGGTTTTCACGTTCTCAAGTGAACTCTGGTCCACGTTTAGACTCCCAACGGACTTTGACTATTGGAATCCAACTTCGCTTCAATCGTTTCTCATCGCGGTCCATGATCTCCACGGGTCTTTCAATAAAGTGCATAGACTCATCGATTTGTTTATCTTCAAGTGGAACATGCAGGTTTTCATCAGAAGACACTTCTTCAGTTAGACACATGAAAAACTGGGTGAATCCTACTGAGTTCTTCCGGTAAGTCAAGTTTGTAGGCTATCGTTCCGATTCTTTCAAGGATCTTGAAAGGACCAACATAACGTGGAGCTAGTTTTCCCTTTTTCCCAAATCTAACCACGCCTTTCCATGGTGAAACTTTCAAGAGTACACGATCACCAACACTGTATTCTAATGGTTTGCGGCGTTTATCGGCATAACTCTTCTGGCGACTTCAAGCTGCCAAAAGATTGTCTCGAATTTGGAGTATCTTATCAGTTGTCTCTTGAATCAATTCTAGCCCTATTATTTGAGCTTCACCAACTTCGTGCCAAAAAACAGGAGATCGACACTTCTGCTAGTGTAAAGCTTCAAATGGTGCCATGTTGATACTCGAGTGGTAACTGTTGTTGTACGAGAATTCAATCAAGGGCAAATGAGTATCCCAAAGTCCTTGAAATCTATGACACACGAACGCAACATATCTTCTAACGTTTGGATGGTATGCTCAAAAGGACCATCAGTCTGCGGATGGTAAGCAGTACTAAGATCAAGTCGAGTGCCCAACGCTGATTGCACAACTTGCCACGTGCGTGAGGTAAAATGTCCATCACGGTCGGAAATAATACTCAAAAGTACACCATGTCGGCTCACGATTTCGTTGATGTAGATTCGAGCTAATTTTTCGTCCTTGTAATCTATGCGGATTGGAATAAAATGCGCAGACTTTGTGAGACAATCCACAATAACCCAAATGGCATCATATCCATCGGAGGTGCGAGGTAACCCGATTATAAAATCCATGGTTATATTTTCCCACTTCCAAACTGGAATTTCGGGTTGTACTAGCAAACCCGAGGGTCGTTGATGTTCCGCCTTCACTTTGGCACACGTAAGGCATTTTGAAACAAACTCTGCAATATCCTTCTTCATTCCATGCCACCAAATATGTGATTCGGAGATCCTGATACATTTTGTTGGCACCCGGATGAATTGAATACTGAGATTTATGGGCTTCGTTCATCAAAAAACACGAAGATCGTCACGATCAGGTATCCAAGCTCGATTTAAGTAATGGAGAATCCCATTAGCTTTAGATTCCAACTTTGATTCTGTTCCACAAGACAATTCATCGCATAAATCATTCTTAGTAATAGAGACATGTGTGCTTTGCGAATCCGCTTTTCGATATCAGACAAAATTTGAAAACACACGAGATGAACAGAATTCGCTATTCTCTACGACTTAGGGCATCAGCCACGACATTCGCCTTGCCAGGATGGTAGCGAATCTCACAGTTATAATCGTTTAAAAGTTCAACCCATCGTCGTAGACGCATGTTCAATTCCCTTTGGTTAAAGATATGCTGGAGACTCTTATGGTCGGTGTAAATCTCACATTTAGTCCCATAAAGATAATGCCTCCAAATCTTTAGAGCGAAAACCACAGCACTAAGCTCAAGTCATGAGTGGTGTAGTTCTTTTCATGAACCTTTAGTTGTCTTGAGGCATAAGCTATCACTTTGCCTCGTTGCATTCAAAACACAACCGAGTCCTTGACCTGATGCATCACAATAAACGACAAAGTCATCACAACCATCAGGTAGAGTGAGTATAGGCGCGTCACACAATTTCTGCTTCAAGGTTTGAAAAGCTTCTTCTTGTTGAGGCCCCCAATCAAATGGTTTGCCCTTATGGGTCAAAGTGTGAGTGGTAAAGCGATTTTTTAAAAATTGGCGATAAAGCATCGATAGTAACCTGCTAAGCCAATGAATGACGATTTCGTAGGTGTACGGGGTTTGCATTCTTGACAGCTTGATTGCAGGGTCAACATGAATACCCTTGTCGTTTACTACGTGACCAAGAAATTGGACTTCATTTAACCAGAACTCACACTTAGAGAACTTTGCATATAGTCTTTCCGTTCGCAATAGTCCCAGTATGAGACGAAGGTGTCATTCGTGATCGCTCTTGGTCTTGGAATAAATCAAGATATCATCAATAAAAATGATGACAAAACGATCCAAATATGGTTTGCATACACGGTTCATCAAGTCCATGAATAATGCTGGTGCATTAGTCAGCTCAAAAGGCATAACCATGAACTCGTAATGTGTTATACCCCGGATTTCCAACCAAATCCATACACCGGTGGGCCCGGGTGGGGAATATCTTGACGTAAGTTGATATCATCATAGTCAATTAAACACATCACATCAGAAGTCTTGGATTTAAATTACTATTACAAACCGAATGTTCGAAATACAAAATAATATACAGGCTCGTAATAGAAGATCGACAGGCGGATCATAAATTGTACAAAAGAAAGAATATAAAACAGACTTTGGGCAGATTTAGGATTTGCAAGATCCTCTTATCACTACCGAGCACTTCCAGCCTATTTTCGTATTGTACCTGCAAGCTTAATCTTTTGAAATAACGTCAGCTTTCGCTGGTAAATACACCAAACTGACTCAATTTGAAAATATTTGAAAATGATTTTAAGTGCACAAAGGCACAAAATCTTTTAAAACTTGCGAAAGTTACTTTGTAACCTTGTTAACAGATTCATATGTTTGTCCATACATACAGGGCCCAGTACAAAAACCGAGACATGATTAACGTACATACCACTTGTGAACTCACGAAGGAGTTATGCCTAGCAAGTGTGGGTAGTTGCATTTGAGCGTCTGTTAGGTGTGTGCCTACACCCCACGCTAAGGTCGTGACCATTATCTAATGTAATGAGCTAAGGATATCCAGAACACGGTAGTTAACCTCCAATGTTTAAGTTATGAAACAAAACTGATTGAAACGGGGTATGCAGATTTACTAGCCACAATCCGGCATTCGATTGATCCCATTTCCGACCAAGCGGTAATAATTTACCGTATCGCAAGTCCGTATAGGGGAAATAAGTCGAGAGTATTTACCTTAGCTAGTCTTCGTTTAAATGCAAGATTTATTACCTCAGCCGTACACAAAAGTAATAAGTGCAGATAGCATTTACCTACAAGTCTCTAGTCTGGATTATGGCATAAGCTAACTAATTAAATACTAATGGTTTGTTTAAGTCATAGACTTAGTCCGACTAACGTATTTGATCAAAACGTATAACGCTAGATTAAACGATGATCGGATAGAATGTAGTTTAATCCCAACAAGTACCTTGACTTGTGTAATATGGATAAACTATAAACATTCTGGATTTTGAGACTTAAATGACAAAGTTAGACCCGTTTTGGTTAATTTCCGTAAACTAGTTACATATACTTAACCGTACGTATATTAGCGATATCGGGTAACCGGATAAGTCATGGACAAGTTTTATATGCCATTACACTTTAAATAAGTTGTAATATCAGTAGGGTATCAACTTATATGCCCGTTAAGGTTTTAAAATGAAATTATGCCTCATAAGGGCATTTCGGTAATTATATACCGTATAAAAGGAACTTGAATATAATTATTGTTATAATCATAAATATTCTGTAAAAATAAGTAATTTATGATATTTATGATATAATATCAGTAGGATATTAATTATATGTGTAATTTATATTTTATGACCAAACTATGCACCAAAAGGGCATTTTGGTCAATTTACACATAGTTTTATAAATTATTTGGGATTCTGAGTTCATATCATATACCTACTGTAAAAATGTTTAAAGTAAGTTTTGAAATCATTAGGTAACAAGTGTTGGTTGATAAATATGGTTTAAGACCATGTTATGCGCCGAAATGGCGTTTATGTCGTAAAATGATGATTATATGCGATGTTTAATGAAAATTGATGTTATGATGAGATTAAAAAGTCTTAGATATGTTATTTAATATAACATATCAGTAGGTAAAAGATTTACTTTGAAAAAAATATGATTAAAACCATTTTATAAGCCACAAGGCCTTATCGTCATTTATCGACATAATACAAGGACTCGTTTATAAACTCAGTTTATAATCTGCTTGACATCCCAAATAATCCTACTTATAATATTACATCAGTAGGAAACTCATTTTTAAGTTCATTATCATTTAAACCTTTTTTTATGCGAAAAGGGCATTTTAGTCAAAATGGCATAATTACGGAATTATGCATAAACTCAGATTCTGATTATGATCATGTAATATAACCTCAGAGGGTTATACTACATTATATTACGATCATAATGCAACTTTAGATCAGTATTTAACTAATCTAAATCAGGTCAGGATCGAAAGTCAAAGAAGAAGTCAAACTTCGCGACTTTCGGTTGCGAACCGACCCTAGGACTGAAATCAACGAGCCGAACATGTTCTTACATGTTCTAATAATTATTACCAACTTATTTAAGTGTCAAAACAAGTTTCATAACATATATAAGATCAAATTATAACATTTCCGAAAAATGGCCTGTTTGATTTTTAATATAATAAATTTGACATGTCAATTGGTCTAGCAAACGTGATCTTCAGGGGGTGCCATTATAGGGACTAACACCCACCTTATTACGATCACTTAGCCATGTTCGTTACGAACAATGGCTGGACCATAATGGTCTTAACCGAAAGTCAAGGCATTTTCCATAAAACGCTGACCTTTTGGCTATAAAAGCCTATAAACGAAAATGTAAGAGGAAAGAACACTTACAAGTGGTTCCTAGGATGCAATAGAACTAAGTTGGATGCTCCTTTCAGTTAGGAACTTCTAAGTGGAGGGAGATAGAGTTGTGAATGAGAAAGGTGCAAGTTCAAATGGTGAACCTTGGCACCTATTTATAGTTGGAGAGCTTGAAGGAGGTGATGCTAGGTGCTAAGGGGTGTAAGAGGGAGCTCACAAGTGTCCTAAAACGTGGCATAGCAGTTTGGAAGACCATGGTTTCGATTTAATGGTTTTTGGCAATTTGTGTGGAGGCCAAGGCAATTTTCGTTAGACACAGGCCTCTCGCGCCCCGCGAGAGACCCAGGCCTGGTCTCTCGCCCCGCGAGCGCCTCATGGCCAGCATCAAAGTTTGATACTTTTAGCCCCTCAACTTATAAAACCTCCTAAAACACTTTTTAGCATGTTTAACCCTCCGTAACCAATATTTGGCGTACCCGGGAGTATGCCTAGACATTGTCGAGCTCTCGGTTCGTTAAAAGGTCACTCATAGGTATAAACTAACATGTTGACACTTTTAACCCCTCCATTATCCAACTTTTATATAATTATGGATTTGATCTCTCTTGTCCAACAAATGGGACATATGAGAGTTAGGACTTTATAAAGGATCACTCAGAGGTCATTATAAGCATGTTGACTCTGATGTCACTCAGAGGCTGGGCATGTTGACACAACGGTCACTCAGAGGCCAAGTTTTAGCATGTTGACACCAATGGTCACTCAGAGGCTATGTTTTAAGCATGTTGACACTAATGGTCACTCATAGGCTTGATTTATGCATGTTGACATCAGAAGATCACTCAGAGACTTAGTTTGAGCATGTTGACACTTTTAGCCCTGTTAGTCTTTAATAGTCTTAAAATAAAAATACGGCACATGTCGCTATATTATTGGACATGATTTTACAGGGTGTTACATAATGACCATAACGAGTACGAAAAGCAGTTTTAGGGATGTCTTCTTCTAGAACTCTCAATTGATGATAACCAGAACGTAGATCAATCTTCAAGAAACACGTAGCCCCTTGTAGTTGATCTAACAGGTCATTGATTCTTGGTAAGGGGTAGCGATTTTTAATAATTAACTTATTAAGCTCGCGGTAGTCAATGCACATTCGGAACAAACCATCTTTCTTCTTCACGAACAGAACAGGGGCACCCCATGGAGACGAGCTAGGACGTATGAAGCCCTTGTTAGTCAATTCTTGCAATTGACTTGCTAACTCTTGCATCTCTGATGGAGCTAGTCGATAAGGTGCTTTTGCAACAGGGTTGCACCAACGTGATCAATTCGAAATTCGACTTCTCGCACAGGAGGAAGTCCAGAAATATCTTCAGGGAATACTTGAGGAAAGTCTGGAACTACGGGGATATCTTCTATCTTCTTTTCCTTGCCCTTCTTTTCCACAATATGGGCTAAGAAAGCCACATATTCCTTTCGTAAGTACTTTTGGCTTGAACACATGACATTAGTTTGAGTCCCTTAGAGGGCGTTTCGCCAAAGACTCGAAGAACTTGACCGTCAGTAAGAAGGATTCGAATGTAATTCTCGAAACACACAATCTCAGCACGGTGTTGGGACAACCAATCCATGCTTATGATCGCATCGAAACTCCCTAGCTTCATTGGTATGAGATAAATTGGGAAGTCGTAATCATTCAAACTGAGAGTGCAGCCACGAATAACAGACTCAAGAGTAATGATGGATGGGGTGAAATCCGAGTGATAATGGTTATAAATTGCGTGTCTTAATTAGTTTTTGGCTGTTATGTGCATTGAACGAGATAACTAGAGAAATTGGTTGCTTTGCAGGTTAACTGGTTAATTCAGACGTTTTAAGGAAGTTAGAGATGACGTGGAAGACCCGAGATACAGTTACGCAGCAGTGAGTACCAATCGGGAGTTGTTTGGGCCAGGAATTAATGTTGAATTACGCCAAAATGGATATCACGAGAAGTCCAGGGGTTTATTGGTAATTC
The DNA here is from genome assembly GCA_947069175.1 of Scalesia atractyloides. Lineage (NCBI taxonomy): Eukaryota > Viridiplantae > Streptophyta > Magnoliopsida > Asterales > Asteraceae > Scalesia > Scalesia atractyloides. The sequence continues at coordinate 32,531,653 of CAMTDV010000012.1, read as the reverse complement.
TGTGAAAGATAATGAAGGTGACCAAAAGATGAAACCCTACCGTAGCCTACGGTTAGATGACCGTAGGTTACGGTTAGATTACACCAAGAGGAAAAAGCCAGCAAGTCTTGACCGTAGGTTAAGGTCAAGCGACCGTAGCTTACGGTCATATGGTCAATTGGGACAGAATGTTGTAACCGTAGCTTACGATCTATGACCGTAGCTTACGGTTGAGTGAAACAAGTTCAGAACTTGCAGACCGTAGCTTACGGTCAGATGGAAAAAAAATTCGCATGAGTTGTTGCTGCAGCATAAAAAGGCGGATTAGGTCAATTCTGGGGATCTATGGAGAGTACGAACGAAAACCAAGACCTAGGGCTTCAAAGTTGGCGACTTTTTACCTCCAAACATCAGAATTCAACACCGAAGCATCAACATGATCAAAATCTCCACATATTACCAATCTTTGCAGTATTCAATCGAACAATGAGTGGCTAGTTCTTTGTTATGGTTCCTCGAATGGAGGAATGATGTAAGTCGGATATTTAGTATGTTTTGATAACCATTTTGGATTCAGTGATCTAAGCATTCGATGCTTTTCACTATGTGTTGATTATTTCTATTGTAAACATTTACATTTTATGCAGTTTGATTTGAAACCATTCAATTCCCGAGAGCTCTTAAAATTGGGATCTATTTGGCTAAGGATCAGGGTTTGTTTAAATGTGAATGATGTTTATATGATAACCTTTCATTAGTTGTTAATCGAAGTACTTAGTCACTTAACATCACAATGGGTAATTTAATCACGCTTAGTTTATATGTTAGATGAGACATATTAGTAGAATCTGATTATCATTCCAAAGTTTGGGGGAATCATCCTTTTCTCTATTGAATTAAAATTTAATTATTGTGTTATTTTCGTATCATAACTTCAAAGTTCAAGTTCAGTATTTAGATTTCGTAGGATAACGCTTTCCACAAAACTCCCTTGGTTTGATACCCGACTTATCCTATCTACGTAGTTTATTTCGGATTTTGATTGACACTAACGACAGTCTATCAAGTAACGGGTTTCCTGTCAGCCACTTCAACAGTGTAGAACTTGCCCAAACTCGTCCTAGGCACTCCAAGAATAGACTCGAACTCCAAAGACATAAAGCTTTTATCCTCCCCTGAATCAAATAAGACTGACGCATAAATACCATTAATAAGAAACGTACCATTCACCACATTGTTGTCAGCCTACGCCTGATTTGCATTAATGTTGAAGACTCTGCCCCGAGCAGGTGGATTGGATTGATTGGCTAGGTTGGCTTGATTAACTGGGTTGGCCTGTGCTTGAGCGTTGATAATGTTGACAAACCTTGGACAAGTGTTACGAAAATGGGTTGGATCACCAAATTATAGCAGGCTCTAGCATAGGGCATCATGGGTGGCTGATAAGGCTGGAGCATATTTTGAGGAGGTGGAGCCATGAATTGAGGTGACTGGTACATGGGTTGAAACATTTGTTGGTTGTTGGGTTGAGCTTGGTTTAGGTTTGAGGCTTGACCCTGACCAACACGACAGGCTTGGCTCAAATGACCGAAACGCCCACACTTGGTACATTGTTGACAAGGTGTGTGAGGCTGGTGATGGTAGCGGCAGTGCCCACACAAAGGGTGAGGACTGGTGTAGGGCTTTTTGTTTGGGTGGATAGTCGGTGCGACCTGGTTCAATGGCACGACTGGGATAGGAGGGTTTGTGGTAACCGCATAGTTTCTTCCATTTCCCTTGTGTTTCTTCTTAAAGCCAAAGTGAGAAGACGATTCAGTTTTTGTTTCTTTTACCTCTTTGGCTTTTCAGCAGGAGCTTTATCCGAGGAACCCTGATCCCCCTTGCGTTTCAGGTCTTTTGACTTTACTCGATTTTTAGTGAGCTGGCCAGCTAGACGCATGGCCTCTTCGAGAGTAGCCGGCTTACTACCTTCCACCGTGTCCTTAATAACTGTCGGGAGACCCTTAATGTACTGCCTAATGAGTCGGGTAAAGGGAGTGAATAGATACGGAACCATCATTGTAAGCTCGTGGAACCGTTTATTGTAAGCCGTGTTCTCACCTTCAACCTGTTTCCAGAAGTTATCTTCTAAGTTCTTGATTTCATGTAGGGGCAAAACTGCTCCTTCATAATCTCTTTGAGCTCCTCCTAGGTCAAAGCCACAGCAGCTTCCTCACCACGGGTATTTCTCTCGGCATTCCACCAAGTTAATGCATTTCCTAGCAAACAGCCTATAGCATATCGAACCTTACGATTGTTTGGGCATTCATAGTTCAGAAACGTACTCTCCATTTCTTCGAACCAATGAAGAAGAGTAGTAGCACCACCAGTGCCTTCATAAGTAGGAGGGTCACAAGACTTGAAATGTTTGTACGAGCATTTGGAAGAACCAGAGCCGCCATGGTTCTCTTGGTCATCGGCCCCTTGAGGGTTTGGTGAACTTGAGCCATGATGTTGGGAAGGATAGCGACCATCTCTTTGGTATTTGAGACGCCATGCGTTGTCCAGAATTTCCGACACGCTTTCCATTGAGGTTGCGTTTGGCCGACATCTATAAGGATTGAACACAATAAGTTATGAGTTTTGAGTATAAACAAGTGGACATTAAATGTGTTCAACATAATAAATAAGAAACTTATGATATATAGAGAAATTCAAAGCTTATGATATAGAATAATGTGAAACGTGACATATGATTAATAAAATAATAAGTAAACATTTCATCATGAAATCATATGAATCATGGAGTCAAATGAACCTTAGGATAAAACAATATTTCAAAAATGAAATACTAAAAGTTGTAGGGTTGGTATACTTAGAGTATCAATATGCCTTCCATTCATCACTTTCGTAATCACGTGGGCCTCCATGATTAACGGGCGTTTGCATGGACCACATATGTTTACCTTTGACATACAACTAGCCCAAAAGAAATCACGAAATGACAGGGTTTGGGTGATATGAAACATTGTGGGAGGGCACCCATGACTTAACGTGGGTACATTTGACTTATCAAAGTGTTGTTGGTTTACGTGACGTTTGGTGTGACATGCTTCGGCCTAATAGGTATTGGTACTCTCATCGATGGTTCCCAGGTAGGCAACGGGTCCTTAATGGATTTATACGAATGCCAAGCCTAGACAAGACGTCCCGACTACCAGTACCTAACCCTTCCAGTTACTACATGTCCGTCACTTAGCCCACTTTGACGAGATATGAAACTCAAATGAATTCGAAACTTTAAATGAAATAATTGAAATTCAAAGGGGTATGGAAAAATAATGATCAGCTACTTTAAAAAAATATAGATTATTTATTTATTATTATATAGTATGTGTGAGCGCGACATGAATAAAAGAGAAATATACTTTAGATAAATAATATAACACATTGTATCATGTAACGCACTTTTAACATGTAACAATTAAATAAGTGATCTTGCGCATGTGTACATCAAACATTTCAAACATTCTTAAGCTATAAACAATTAATCAAATAAGCACATAAGTACCTAAAAAACCTATCTTCATTCCCTACAGTCTCAAGCTCTGATACCAATCTGTCACACCCGACCCGCAACGGAATATGGCATGGGGTATGATATAATTGTGTCATAGCTTTTGACATTTATTTAAAGTTTGAATATTTATTATCATCAATATTAATTTATCTCACATAACCAAATAATTGTTTCAAATAAAACCATATAATATTCAAAATACAAAGATAACATAAGTCTTGATTAATTATTCTAAGACACAATCCTATGTGTCTTCCAAGTAGCTATCAACCTTGCGTACCTGTTTCATGTGTAAAGAAATTTGGGTAACAATAGTTGGCGAATAGATCTTTATTTGTTTTTATTTAACTTTAAAAGTTTAATTGATTTTATTTAATAAAAATTATCTAACATGCAATTAAGTGTAATAGGTGACATAAATCAATTAATCCAAAAAACAACCAATCCATAAGTAAATAATATAACATGCCATAACGAAACATAAGAAATGAAACAATGATGCGATTCAAGCCCTGAAAGGAGAAAAGCGATACTATGAAACAATGATGCGAGTCAAGCCCCCAAAAGGCAAAAGCGAAACTATGATGTCCATGACAGAAAGCGGTAAACACGTATATCGTATGAATGAAACAAGTAATGCAACATACAAAACAAATAGGAGCACATATGACACTTAACTTGGCATGTTATTGAAAAAGTATACGGATCATATGAAAATGACACATGAAACACTCCAAAAAGTTAAAGTGGCAAAAGGGGAAAGTAAGATCTACTCACAGTTTTGCGTCCGTTAAAACCCGCTAATCCGCACGAGTAACGAAAGAGAGATAACACCAAAAGACACAGTCACCCTAAATATTATAACACCAAAATACTTAAATAAAATAACACAAGGAAAGATATATAAAAATATTACAACCTAATACTTGGGGTTTTTGTCCTAAAATAAATAATACTATGTAATTAAATGTTATATGTAAATATCTAATGTTTATGTGACAAATTAGTCCCACTAAAAATATATATTTATTTTGAAATGTTATAAACTATTTTTGTGACCTTTCTATATATATCAATAATCATTTAAGAAATATATATATATATATATATATATATATATATATATATATATATATATATATTTTTATGAGATAGCCTTGATGACAATAAAGTGTATCTTTTTGTATGTTCATTTGAATAACCATAATTTATACATATATAATTTTCACATTTTCTAAAATTACCTATATATATATTGCATATTCTATCTATATATATAGATGATAAGATATTATAATATAACCATTTGAGTTGTCCATATTTGTATGCAAGACAAATATACATATAATTTTATAAAAATATGATTTTTTATATGAAGTCCTAGAAATAAATAAAATGAAATCCATGACACAAAGCGTAAGCACGTATAGCGTATGAATGAAACAAGTAATGCAACATACGAAACAAATAGGAGCATATATGACACTTAACTTGGCATGTTATTGAAAAAGTACAGATCATATGAAACATGACACATGACACATGAAACACCCAAAAAGATAAAGTGACGAAAAGGGGAAAAGTAAGATCTACTCACAGTTTTGCGTCCGTTAAAACCCGCTAATTCGCACGAGTAACGAAAGAGAGATAACACCAAATGACACAATCACCCTAAATATTATAACACCAAAATACTTAAATAAAATAACACAAGGAAAAATATATAAAAATATTACAACCTAATACTTGGGGTTTTCATCCTAAAATAAATATTACTATGTAATTAAATGTCATATGTAAATATATCTAATGTTTATGTGACAAATTAGTCCCACTAATAATATATATTTATTTGAAATGTTATAAACTATTTTTGTGACCTTTCTATATATATCAATAATCATTTAAGAAAAAAAACTATATATATACATACATATATATATATATACATACATATTATATATAATATATATATATATATATATACACACACATATATATATAGGTTTTATGAGATAGCCTTGATGACCATAAAGTGTATCTTTTTGTATCTTCATTTTAATAACCATATTTATACTATATATATTTTTTTTTCATATTTTCTAACATTACCTTATATACATACATAAATATATATATATATATATATATATTTGCATATTCTATCTATATCTGAAGAAATACTGGCTGAACTGAGAGGTATCCGGAGATATCTTAGTTACAACTCAACGTCTCTGCATAAAAGGTTATCTCTCGTTTGATCTTCGGGATGGTCTTTGATGCATTGAATAATACATGCATTTATCGTGTAGAGTTTGTAAAGTTCTAATTCATTTTCGTTTCGGTTTGTCAAGAATTTATCTACTTTTAATCTAAATGCGATTTACAGGTCTTGGTTCGTGAAAACGGTTGGAAGGATGGAAAAAAACGAGCTAAAATGATAATTAGAACCGAGCCGGAGCGTAATTGGAGCGTGAAGAGGAAACGAATCGAAAATGGAGGTTTTTAAGCCTCTGGCGGGCCGCAACCGCACCATCAAACAACTCTCGCGCCCCGTGAGAGGCTTATAGTTATCCCGGAGACTTTACTCGGTCACGGGGCGCGACCGGGACTTCGTATCCCTCTCGTGGCCCGGAGAGAGGGTAGTTTATCCAGAAAGTTTCGAAACTGATCTGATAGAGGGTTGTTATTGCAACATCTCGATCCTTCTAATACCTAGTTTAACTTATTTATAATTCTTGTTTGAACCTTGTTTATTTAGTTTTTAAAACCATGATACTTGGCTAGATTTATTTTAGTTACCTAGGTTTGGATTATGATTTTATGGAAGTTTGGTTTATTTTAGTTTAATTATGTTTTGAATGTGTATTTGGCAAAGTTCACAACTTTAACTTTCTAGTTTAGTGTATTTGCATGATCTAAATTGATTTGTGATTGTTTATTTGTTTTACATGAATCTAGGTGGATGTCTTCCATAGAATAAGTTTGTGTTGCTTTTTCATGTCTTTAGGGATTCGGGAAACTGTCGGTAAATTGGCCAATAAAACTGGGAAAACAATTAAGTAAATATAAAATCAGTTTAATCATTATACCTAAATTAATTATTGAGAAATAATAACTAGTTAACTGAATTAATTAGATAAGTTGTTAGGTTTAGGTTTTGAGAAATCCCCGAATCTAACTTACTTGTCATAATTGAGTCGGTTAAGCTAAACTAGAAGTTGTAGTTGGTCTAGATTAATTATTGAGAAGTAGTTAACTAATTAGACACTTTACTAAATTAAAAGATAACTGAAAAGGAATCTTTAATACCGGTGAACAAATAATAATTCTAGGTTATCATAGGTGTCTTCCTGAGAAGGGTCGGGGGTCCTGTTCGGTAAACCTAGAGTTTTGTATTTTAAGATCCCGTTAATTCATTCAACCTAATAATTTATTATCAAATAAAATAAGTAGTAATATAAAAATCCAACCTAGGTAACCAGTTTATTATTCCTGATTTAATTTCCAATTTTTTTAAAAGAGAAAGTTCAAAGTTCAATTTGTTCCATTACATAGTTTTAGTTTAATTAATGATTTAGAATTAGTTAGAAATCCCCCCCCCCCTTTAAAATATATAAAGTTGTTTTAATCGAGTCTAAATTAAGTAGTCTTTGTAATTAGAGACTCTCGTGGGTTCGATAATCCGGACTTACTTAAACTATTCTACAATCGATCGGTTCTCACTTGCCGATTAGTAGTTTAGTATAATTTAGGAGTCTAGAGGTTAATTTGAGTCTAGAACTAGGGTAATTTTAGTTGTTTTTAATTAACTACTTTTAGAACATTATGTTTTTGGCGCCGTTGCCGGGGATCGAACCGGGTCACCCGTGTGACAGGCGGGAATACTTACCACTATACTACAATGACTAAACAAGTTACCGCGTGCCGTCGTTCTAAACAAGTTACCCGAACAATTGACTGATCCAGGTATCTTTACGATTCCATGCTTATTCGGTGGGTCCATTGCTCCAGCTCATGCCTTAGCAGATCTAGGGGCTAGCATCAATCTGATGCCTTTCTCACTCTACGAGGGATTAGGTCTAGGGGAGCTAACTCCCACTCGTATGTCATTGTCGCTAGCTGATAGGTCTATTAAGTATCCGCGGGGAATTGTAGAGAACTTATTGGTTAAGGTTGATAAATTTGTTTTTCCCGTGGATTTCGTCATCCTAGATATGGAGGCCGACGAGAAGGTGCCCATCATCCTTGGTCGCCCATTCCTTCGCACTGCGAAAGCGCTCATTGATGTTCATAATGGGAAAATCACACTTCGAGTCAGGGATGAGAACGTCACTTTCGAAATCGCAAGGTCGATGCAACACCCAAGCGATGGCGACAGCGATAGTGGCCCTTATCACTCCGTCTCCTTTCTGAATTCAGTCATGTCATGCGTTGATCACTGCCTAGAGTATATTAGCGGAACCGACCTAGTGAATGAGAGTGTAGTAGCTGAAGAGAGCGACAACGAGGGTATAGAGGATGACCCCCTGTGGGTTCCCGAGACCTTAGATATATGTGAGGTTAGTGCAGCTAGTGAGAGTACACCTTTAGAGACCCCGGCAGCCGTAGAGCTTAAGGTCCTCCCATCTCATTTGGAGTATGCGTTCCTAGGAGACAATTCGAGCCTACCCGTTATCATTTCTTTGAAATTGTCAATGGAGGAGAAGGAGCGTTTGATAGAGGTTCTAAAAGCCCATAAGGAGGCCATCGCTTGGAAACTGTCTGATATTAAGGGAATTAGCCCTACCTTCTGTACTCAAAGGATCCTTATGGAGGACGTCTTTAAGCCAGTAGTGCAGCCTTAGCGCCGTCTAAACCCGAATATGCAAGAAGTTGTGAAGACAGAGGTGCTCAAGCTGATGGAAGCCGGTCTCATCTACTCGATCTCTGATTCGGCAAGGGTAAGTCCCACTCAGGTTGTTCCCAAGAAGGGGGGAATGACGGTGGTCATGAACGAGAACAAGGAGCTTATCCTATCATGAACAGTCACTGGCTGGCGGGTGTGCATTGATTATCGAAAATTAAATGACGCCACCCGCAAGGACCACTTCCCCCTCCTGTTTATCGATCAGATGTTGGGGCGACTCGCAGGACAACAATTTTATTGTTTTCTTGACGGGTTCTCAGGTTACTTCCAAATCCCAATTGCTCCCAAGGATCAAGAGAAGGCAACCTTCACATGTCCATACTGTAACATCCGTAAAAAACGGGTTAACCAAACCCGCTTCGTTTATTAACCGAACAACCAGTTAAAAATTTCATTGCATATTTAATGCTCAAATTAATGTTAAACGATACATAATTAATAAGTATATTAGAATATAAAATTTATATTTGAAAATGTATTAAAAATAGTGAAATAAAAATAAAACAAGGCTGCCGGGATTCAAAACCGGGTCAGCCGAGTCAACCGGGTCAGCAAAGCCTTAACTCTCATTCACCAAACCACTCCGCCACTTGTGTTCTTTAGTAATGTATCAAAACAATTAATTCAAATATCAAAATCTCGATTTCAAATCAGGCAACTGACGCGCCTAATTCGCAGTCGTCGGAAATCCCGACGATTTCGCCGTTAATTGACGGTTTCTTCTGATTTAACCGAAGCATTAACCTCAACGTCGGTTATAACCGATGTCTGAACCCGCGACATCAGTCGTAACCACCGGAAAAATTACTGACCATGAATCGAGACTGAAATCAGACCCCATGCATCTCGATTTTTCCCTATAAATTCACCCACAAATCTCTGGTAGCCTTTTCGCTCAAAATCGCACCTTTTCTCGACGCAATTTCACTCGCCGGAAATATCCTGCCATCACCGACTTTCGCCGGAAAACCGAGACTCACATCCACACGAATCAATCCCAGACGACGTAGCCGGAATATTCAGTTCTCGCCGGAAAACCTCTGAAATTTCTGATCTCATGCTGTGAATCGCCGAAGTTCACTAACAGAGCCGACGGACCTTTGCCGGACTTCTGTGAAAGACACTGATCGGTAACTCCTATCCCCAAACTCTCTCCGTTCATTACCTTTCAATTACTTATAAAGCTTGGTAATCGAATTCGACATAAATCAGTTGAATTATCATTATCTGTAATCTTAAGCGAAGAAGACGAAGTTCGGATATATTATAAGATTAATTAAAATTAGTATATTGAACGGGTTAGACACACAGTCCAGCGGTGGACTGTGTGCAAACAATTACATACAGGACGCGAGTTCGATTCCTATCACAACCTTAACCTCTGTAATAAAAATGTTTTTTTTAGAAACCGAACCGGGTTAACTCAGTAAGATGTTAAGTATAATAAAAATCACAATATTTACCAAGTTAGACACACAGTCCAGCGGTGGACTGTGTGCCAAACTAAACCACAGGTCCCGGGTTCGAGACCTGTGGCGAGCACCGAGTGATACAATTAAATCGTTTGTAAAATAAGTGATTTTCGGATTAATTTAATTAGTATATAAATATAATTAAAAACAGAAATATTTCGGGTTAGACACGTAGCTCAGTTGGTAGAGCTGCGTGCACGCGTACGAGAGGTCACGGGTTCGAGTCTCACCCAGCGCACACATATAACCGACCGAACCGGTCAATAAGTCAACGGCCAACGGTCAACAAGTCAATGGTCAACAGTCAAAAATCAACATTTTTTTTATTACTTTTATTTATTTATTTAAATTAAAAATACTTAAAAATAACATTTTTAAAGTTAGAAAATAGCTTTAAACTCACAAAAATATATCCAATAATCCTACTAAAAATTGATTAATAAAATCCGCTTATTTACCGAACCATTATGTTATTATCTAAGTTAGTTTCACTCGTGGTTAAATCCAACTTCGTGCGCATTCAACATCATCAACCGAACGCACCCAATGTGAGTGAATCTTACAACTCCCCTTTTTAATTACACATTTTGGGGTGTATCATGTGTCGCTTAAACTAATTCGTTAATTCAAACTCGTGCTATACCATATTATGATCTAAACTTAGAATGTAAATATTGTTTGTAGTTATGTATTACATATTGTCAAGTTGTATGCAAATTATTTGTTAGGCCCCTCAGTTCCTCGTGGGAGACGAGTTGAACAACGCGTGCCTTAAAACTCATTCATTAGGCCCATCAGTTCGTAGAACAACACGTGCCTCAAAACTCATTCATTAGGCCCATCAGTTCCTCGTGGGAGACGAGTTGAGCAACGCGTGCCTCAAAACAATCTATTATTGTATGTGTGTGCATTATTTAATATTAAGTGTTTTGTGAATAAGTTTACATCTATATTTACTCATATGTGGTTATGCACTTTATTTTATAATCAATTCAATAAACTTGTTCAAATGTTTTTCATAGGATTCACTCGCTAACTTTTTGTTGATCTAAAAACCATTTTTACACATGATACAGGTGAACAGGATGAAGCAAGGAAAACATAGGAAGTGCCTTAGAAGAAAATAATGAAGTCTAGAAAGATGTGTAGAACATGTTGTAATTATGATTGTATGATTCCCTTTAAATTGTAATAATAAATATGAAACGTTATAATAAATGTCATGAGCTTTGATGAAAACCCAATCATGCCCCGATCACCTTTTCCGCTGCGGGTCGGGGTGTGATACATACGGTACTTACGCGTATCGCCACATGCCGTTCGGGTTATGTAACGCTCCGGCTACTTTTCAGCGATGCATGGTTGCTATCTTTTAGGACATGATCGAGACCTCGATGGAGGTTTTCATGGACGATTTCTCTGTCTATGGAAACACTTTTGATCAGTGTCTTAGTCACCTAGATGCGATGATGAAACGGTGTGTCGAGACGAGATTGATGCTGAACTGGGAGAAGTGTCACTTTATGGTGATAGAGGGGATAGTGCTAGGGCATAAGATATCGTGTGCAGGTATAGAGGTCGATAGAGCGAAGATAGATACTATCAGCAGACTCCCTCCACCGACTAGCGTCAAATCTATCCGTAGTTTTCTCGGTCATGCGGGCTTCTACAGACGGTTTATTAGAGATTTCTCTAAAATACACGTCCCATGACACGAATACTTGAAAAGGATGTGCCCTTCGTCTTTGATGACGACTTCTTGAAAGCCTTCACGATCCTTAAAGAGAAACTGGTGAGTGCTCCTATCCTCGTCTCACCCGACTGGAGCTTGCCCTTGAGCTCATGTGTGATGCGAGCGACTATGTGATCGGCACCGTTTTGGGTCAGCGACGAGATAAACATTTTCACCCTATTTTACTACGCTAGTAAAACTCTTAATGCCGCTCAGGAGAACTACACCACTACAGAGAAGGAGCTTTAGCAGTAGTATTCACGTTTGATAAATTCCGCTCCTATCTCGTCCTTTCCAAAACCATCATCTTTACTGATCACGCGGCTCTGCGTTTCCTCTTCCAAAAGAAGGATGCAAAGCCTCGTCTCATTCGGTGGATTCTCTTGCTTTCTGAGTTCGACATAGAGATTAGAGATAAGAAGGGAGCAGAGAATGTGGCCGCTGACCATCTATCACGATTAGAGGATCCTAGTAGAGAAGAAATCAGAGAAGAAGAGATCGGTGATAGATTCCCCATGAGTCAGTGGAGTTTGTGGCAACGGAAAAGGAGGGGATGCCGTGGTTTTCCGATTTTGCGAATTACCTTGCAAATGGAGTGGTACTGAAGGGTATGACCACTCAGCAGGAGAAGAAATTCTTCCGCGATGTAAGGCGATACATCTGGGATGACCCGTTTCTATTTCGGGTAGGGCGAGATAGGATTCTCAGGCGCTGCGTGAGTAGAGAAGAGGGGGCAGCGATTTTGAGGCACATGTACGATGGACTGACATGAGGTCATCATGGTCCGCACGTCACCGCACAGAAGGTTTTTGATTGCGGTTTTTCTGGCCCTCAGTAGTTAAGGATGCTCTAGAGTTCGTTAAGACTTGTGATCATTGCCAGCGCACCGACAACTTCTCATCCAAGGACGAGATGCCCCAATACCCGACCAAATTCTTGAAGTCTTAGATGTATGGGGGATCGACTTCATGGGACCATTTCCCGTCTCTAGCGGGAATCGGTACATCCTCGTGGCTATTGATTATGTTTCCAAGTGGGTTAAAGCTCAAGCTTTACACACAAATGATGGCCAAGTGGTGGTGAGATTTTTGAAAAAGCTATTCACTCGTTTCGGTACCCCACGAGCTATTCTTAGTGACAGTGGCACACATTTCTATCATGCCGTCATGGAAAAAGCATTGGCGCGCTACGGGTCACTCAACGCCTCTCCACCGCTTATCATCCTCAGACGACCGGCTAAGTGGAGAATACGAACCGAGGGGTGAAGCGAATCCTAGAGAAGGCGGTAGGCAAAAGTTGGAAGGACTGGTCCGATAAGTTAGATGATGCTTTATGGGTGTTTCGAACCGCCTATAAGACACCGCTAGGCACCACGCCCTTCATGATCGTTTATGGTAAAGCCTGCCATCTCCCGGTTGAACTTGAGCATAGGGCGTTGTGGGCCTTGAAACCCATGAATTTGGACGTCACTGAAGCTGCCAAGAGACGATGCTTCCAAATTCACGAGTTGGAGGCGCTTCGAGATGCGGCGTACAAGCGTTCATGGAGCATTAAGGAGAAAACTAAGGCGCTGCATGATAGGAGATTGAGAGGTGTGAAAGACTTTCAGATCGGCGATAGGGTGCTCTTATATAACTCAAGATTGAAACTATTCGCCGGTAAGTTGAAGTCTAAATGGTCAGGCCCGTATGTGGTAAATGAGGTATTCCCGTATGGAACAATCCTGAAAGATGAAGCTGACAGAGGGACGTGGAAGGTCAATGGGCATCGATTGAAGCACTATTTAGGAGGACCACTAGATCCCATCGAGACGGAGGAAACTCCTCTCGAAGTTCCACCTCATACCGCATAGGTTCTTGGGTATCGGCTCAAGTGTAGAGTTTGTACATTTTGGTATTTATTTGCATTTCATGTCCGTTTTTCATACTTTGTGTATTTTTTTGTTTGTGGGTCGTCTTAGCTGTTTTGCAGGTTATATCGCGCCACCACGATGGGAAGCTTGAATTTGCAGGTACGTTTTGTTAGTATCCGGTTGCAAGCGGAGGTGTTTCACTAAGTTTATACAAGGTAATGAAACTTTTAAAAAAATTTCTAAGGCACAAACCAGAAAATATATCAAAACTTTCTGTGAAAACACCCTCTCGCGGGGCGCGAGAGGCGCAAGTCACCTCGGTCGCGGCCCGCGAGAGGCTTGCAAATCCGGAACATGCCACTCGGTCGCGGGGCGCGAGAGGATTAAGCTCCTCTCTCGCGGCCCGCGAGAGACCCTATCTGTAGATCTGCAACCCTAAACCACTTTTTCCCTTTTCAACCCCATTTTCCCAACTTTCACCTACGTTTTTCTTCAACTCTCCACCAATTACCATTTTTTCACTACAATCATCAATCTTCCTCCATTGCTTCCCTACATCAACCTTAATCAACCTTAACCAAGTTTCAAGTGCAAATCTGCGTTTTGCCCCTTCTACCGAGATCTTTAACTGTGTTGCAACTTTTCCATTATTTGCTTATTAATTCGTACAGATCGGCGCCACGATATGTTTTCTTGCAACCTTTATGCTTTCCTTTTCATATTTTGTCTAGTTGCTGAATATATTTTGGTGTTTGGTCTAGTGCTAGTTGCATGTTATTTAGCTTTGCGGGTTGGGGTACATTTGGGTTGGTTTGAGTTTGATTGTAGTGACTGCTCCATTTTGAGGGCAGATTGGGTGTAAACAGGGTATTTCTTGGTGGGTGGATTGGTATGGTGAGGTTCAACATTGAGTGTGGGGATACGGGTTGGTAAGCATTGGTAAAAAAATCATACTTTTAATGGAGCTTTAACCCCGTTTTTCTGTTATGTTCATAAAGTTTCCATCTTTAGATTTAAACTCAATGTTGGATGATTTTCGATATATCGATTTTAATTGTGGGCAATTAAAGTGCCAGAAGGGGGTAGTTGTAATGTTTGAGATATATTTTGGGGGTTGATAACATCTGGGCGTTCATGCTTATAAGATCTATCTGGCCCGTACTCAATCTCCATTCGGGCGAGATTGGTTCTAAGTAATTAATGGTGTTGCACACACCTAATAACATATATCTAGTCACAGTTGGTAAAGTGTTTATTTTTCAGACCACGACCGCGAATGGAATGTTATACGGTCATTGTTCATAAATGGTTGCCTTTTTCTAATGTTTTGCTTGTCGTACTTGTGCTTTATGCAGATGTCTGGTGAAGGTAGTTCAAGCCAAGCAGGACGAAAGAGGAGAGGGCCCACACCTCGACAGAGGGGTGATCCGGCCAAGACACAACCATTACCTCTGAATTTCGAAGTACGCTGCAGAGTCAGGTATAATGGGGACGGTATTCCCCATGGGCAGAGCACGCGGATAGATTTCAGTTCGATCTAGATTCCCACGAGTGGGACAGGCTTTCCAACCTGATCACTTATGATCTGCTGCCGTACATACGGATTGACTGGGAAATGGTAGACCAGCTGGGTCAAAGGGGCAAAACCGAACAGTTGTTGGGCGACAAGTTCAGGAGGGTATTGGATTGCGGAGCAAGATAGTATAAATAAATTACCTTCAAATTTCACTCCACATTTGAGTACCAGCAGGGTAAATTTAATGAGAGTGATGCTATCTTGTTGCCTTGGGGAGGCACGTTTATGAAATGACGTTTCACATATTTGCTGTGGCCTCACAGATATACTCATTAGAGGAGGTTCAAGCACCGGACTTCTCCACCAGTCTTCAGGGAGTTTTCAAAAGGAGGCACCCCCACAGTGTTCAGACAGATGAACTAGCCTAGGTTCTGGGGTACTATCTCTTCTGCACCATATTCTAACAATATGGTAGCAACGACATTATTGATCCGGTCTACCAGTTTATTCACAAGATTCTTGCTGCTACACTGGTTGGGTGAGGGCATGGGGATAACAAGGTAAATCAGGTGAGTTTATTCTGTTTGATGTGCATGGTGGAAGGAAGGCTGGCAAACTGGCGACTATATTTGCATGGTCGATGAAGCGGCTGTGGAGGGGAGGCCCAGGGGCAAGGGTGTATTGTGGGTCCCTGATTACGTGCATAGCAGAGAGTCTTGGTTTATTTGATAGATATCCCTAGGACAGGATGAGACTAGGCCCAGCCTCGTGCTTCATGAGTATTCGTGACCTCGAGGCCTCCGGGATTTTGACTACACAGGAGCCTGTAAGCTGGGAGCCAGTTGGCCATGGACCTCAGGTGCAGCCGCCTCCAGGATCTGAAGCTGCATCATCTATGCAGGCCGTTGTTCCAACTCGATATCAGTGGCCGGTCACGCGTCAAGAGCTGCCAGGACGACAGCATCCTCTCGGTCAGCCTCGCCGACCTGCTTTGGATTCTTTGTATGATAGGATGGAGACGGGGTTTGGGGATCTGCGGGGCTTTGTCGATCAACAGTTTGGTGGTATTCGTCAGACCATGATGGAGAGTAGGTCATATGCACGAGGCTAGCCAGCGAAGGCTGGAAGACGGGATGAGGTACATGATGCAAAATTTAAACATGGGGGTTCCTTCCTACTTCAGCATCAAGGTGGTCAGCCGGGGTCAAGTCAATTTGCTGGTATGGAGGACGTCCAGCCGTACCAAGTCTTCGAGGCGTTGAAAGAATCGGAGGATGATGATTGAAGCAGCAGTGGAGCTTTATCTTTATTAATTTTCTTTTATGCTGTTTTAATCTCATAATTGTCTGTACGTTAAACAATTTACTTTGTGGGAATGGTGGATCGTTTGAGTATGATGGTGGACACTTTTCAAGACAATTTATTTACTTGCTTTTATTATATTATGTTTCTGGAAGTGTTACGTTGATAGGTCGATGTTATATGCTGCTTCCGTTCGCATGTGAGTTTTGAGAGTGGTACGCTGAGCGCGTTCGGATTGGAGGGCATGAGTGGACTGACTGGCACATTGACAGTCTTGCATTACCAGCTAAGTCGTTTCACTAGTATTTTTTGTTTTTGTTTATTATGTTTCTTATTTTATTTATTTTCAGTAGTAGTTTCTCATCCTTGCATTAGGGGTAATGTAAAATTTAAGTGTGGGGATAGGAGATAGTAGAGTAAGTAGTTGTTTTATTTAAAAAAAATGAAAAAACCAAAAATTGAAAAATCAGAAAATGTCTTTTGAAAAAGAAGTTTGCATGAAATATAAATGGAAAGTGATAGAAAAATTAATCTTTTATTCGGTTTTAAATAATAATAATATGAGAAATAAAAGGGCGAGTTTGTGTCTAACTTGGGATATGTGAGTAGGCTCGATTCGTTCTTATGTTCTTTGAGATTAATACACCTTAATTGTCGGTCTACTAGTGGGTGCTCATTAGGAAAAATGGAAAACTGAAACCGCCAAAAATAGTATAAGGAATGCCGTTATAAGATAAAATCTTTAGAATTTTTAATCATGTAAAAGAAAAAAAAATTAAAATGAAAGAAAATGAGCTTGATTGAAA
The DNA here is from genome assembly GCA_947069175.1 of Scalesia atractyloides. Taxonomy (NCBI): domain Eukaryota; kingdom Viridiplantae; phylum Streptophyta; class Magnoliopsida; order Asterales; family Asteraceae; genus Scalesia; species Scalesia atractyloides. Next base: position 32,514,526 of record CAMTDV010000012.1, on the reverse strand, counting down.
AGTAAACGAGGCCTATGGAATCTCCCTTAGGGCGTGGTGACTCTGATCGAGAATCCCTCTAGGATTAGTTGAAATTTCAAGTATCGAAACCCACGTTGTTGCTCTCGGGGATGGTGACTCTGGTTGAGACAGCCTCTAGGTTAGATATGCAAAAAGAAATCAAATGCTCAAAAGAAAAAAAGAAACAAAAATTACGTGGTTTTAAATTCTTTATATTTTGGTAAAAACGGTTAGGAAATGGAAATAATTTGTTCCTTTTGTTTCATAAGCTTGAGGTGAGATTAAGTGTACTGTGGATTCTAGTGTGAGACCCTAGGTAGATTGACCGCACTTAAACTAATTCACATGATAAGAAGTTTGAACCAAATTTTGAGTTTAAGTGGATACGAATACTTGCAATTGCGGTTAACATAAATTTTATTCTTTAATGAAAATAACCTTAATCTTTGAAATCGAATAATTATTTGGTTATGATTCCGTTTGTGCATAATTCTTTTTCGAGGGAGAAAAAAGAGCAAGTGTGGGGATTTTGATGTATTGAATAATACATGCATTTATCGTGTAGAGTTTGTAAAGTTCTAATTCATTTTCGTTTCGGTTTGTCAAGAATTTATCTACTTTTAATCCAAATGCGTTTTATAGGTCTTGGTTCGTGAAAACGGCTGGAAGGATGGGAAAAAGAGCTAAAATGATAATTAGAACCGAGCCGGAGCGTAATTGGAGCGCGGAAGAGGAAACAAATCAAAAATGGAGGTTTTAAGCCTCTGGCGGGCCGCGACCGCACCATCAAACAACCCTCGCGCCCGCGAGAGGCTTATAGTTATCCCGGAGACTTTACTCGGTCGCGGGGCGCGACCGGGACTTCATATCCCTCTCGCGGCCGGTGAGAGGGTAGTTTATCCAGAAAGTTTCGAAACTGATCTGATAGAGGGTTGTTATGTTATTTATTTGAGTCATATTACAATTGCAACACGTCTTGGATCAAAATTGGACGAACTCAGATCTTGTGGAGCAGATTTTCTAAAGAAATTGAGCTGAAAGAAGGTGATCTAGGCTACAGGAATTATTCGGGCTATCAAGGAGTTTCGAGGCAGGAAGCATATAGGGTTTTATTGCAACATCTCGATCCTTCTAATACCTTGTTTAACTTGTTTATGAATTCTTGTTTGAACCTTGTTTATTTAGTTTTTAAAACCATGATAGTTGGCTAGATTTATATTATTACCTAGGTTTGGATTATGATTTTATGAAAGTTTGGTTTATTTTAGTTTAATTATGGTTTGAGTGTGTATTTGGCAAAGTTCACAACTTTAACTTTCTAGTTTAGTGTATTTGCATGATCTAAATTGATTTGTGATTTTTTATTTGTTTTACATGAATCTAGGTGGATGTCTTCCATAGAATATGTTTGTGTTGCTTTTTCATGTCTTTAGGGATTCGGGAAACTGTTGGTAAATTGGCCAATAAAACTGGGAAAACAATTAAGTAAAATATAAAATCAGTTTAATCATTATACCTAATTTAATTATTGAGAAATAATAACTAGTTAACTGAATTAATTAGATAAGTTGTTAGGTTTAGGTTTTGAGAAATCCCTGAATCTAACTTACTTGTCATAATTGAGTCGGTTAAGCTAAACTAGAAGTTGTAGTTGGTCTAGGTTAATTATTTAGAAGTAGTTAACTAATTAGACACTTTACTAAATTAAAAGATAAATGAAAAGGAATCTTTAAAACCGGTGAACAAATAATAATTCTAGGTTATCATAGGTGTCTTCCTGAGAAGGGTCGGGGGTCCTGTTCGGTAAACCTAGAGTTTTGTATTTTAAGATCCCGTTAATTCATTCAACCTAATAATTTATTATCAAATAAAATAAGTAGTAATATAAAAATCCAACCTAGGTAACCAGTTTATTTATTCCTGATTTAATTTCCAATTTTTTTAAAGAGAAAGTTCAAAGTTCAATTTGTTCCAATTACATAGTTTTAGTTTAATTAATGATTTAGAATTAGTTAGAAATCCCCCCCCCCCCTTTAAAATATATAAAGTTGTTTTAATCGAGTCTAAATTAAGTAGTCTTTGTAATTAGAGACTCTCGTGGGTTCGATAATCCGGACTTACTTAAACTATTCTACAATCGATCGGTTCTCACTTGCCGATTAGTAGTTTAGTATAATTTAGGAGTCTAGAGTTTAATTTGAGTCTAGAACTAGGGTAATTTTAGTTGTTTTTAATTAACTACTTTTAGAACATTAGTCTTGCTTCAAGCTCACTACAAAACTAGAAACACCGTTAGCCTCGTCACGGGAGAAGGGGGGAGGGTTTTCTCCGTGACCACACTCCAGTGTAAGAATAAGTATCGGGGATTGCAAGTAATAAGCAAGTAGTTAGCAATGTGTGATAGCGTGTGATGTAGATGATTTTACCTTGAGGTGTGATCCTTATTTTATAGCCGAAGAGAGGTGTGTAGGAGATGGGCGATGGGCCTTGGGCCTGGACCCAACGATCAGTAATATCCATTCTGTCTCCTCTACATCAACCATGAATGGTCTTTGGCAGGAGGTGGGCTGGCGCATGGGTGAATGGAGCCACGTGTCTTGGCAGTTGTCCTTGGTGTCGGACCTGTCATCAGCCTATAGTGGAGATCGTGTGACAATCGCTGGCGTGAGTTTGGTTGGTGCCACGTGTTTCGTCCTTGCATACAGTCTGCCCTCTGCATGACTGGTCATCATGCGACGCTGTCTGGCACAACCTGCTGAGCGGTTATTGGGTCACAACTCCTCCACTCTGTACCCTTGTACTTAGTCAACGCCTATTTCCGCTTCTCCCTTCCGTGTGTTTTATCAGTGCTTTCTGGCAAGCGTGGAGTTGTAGGGATTAAGTCCTTTTCCCAAGACTATGAGTTGCTCTCATGTTGGTCTTAGCCTTGTGCAAGGTTTTAGGACTTCGTGGCTAGAGGATTGTTTGATCCGCGCAGGGTCAAGGTCCTGCGCTTCCAAGTTTAACTTTCCGTTGCGTAGTGTGCGCAAGGTTTGTTAGGCAACCTGTTGGTTTCAAGAATGGCGCACCGTTGCGCATTGCGCACAAGGTTATTCTTGTGGTATGTTGTCTTTATGAGGGTTAAGGTTCCTTGCGCAGGCACAAAGTTTTTATGACCATACCCCTCAAAGTCCCCCAGTCCAGTGGTGCTCCTATGCGCATGTTGGCAAAGAGGTGGAGTGCTGGACTATAAGAATTCATGTATGCGCGCTTATTTCAATGGCCAGAATTCAATAAGGGATGAAGAAAACCTTTATGTGGGGGAAAACTTTACTCATGATGAGGTCTTTGAAATTTGAATCTTCGTCATTCTGATGTTGCAGGGCAAGTTGGTGAGAAAAAAAGGTGAGGCGGAAGTGACTTTTGACAGCTGCAGCATGCTGTCAATAGTGCAGCCTCTCTTTCATTAATGAATGGCTGAGAAAGTACTAGCACGCGCGCGTGACGACCGACAGTTGCCACTTGCCCTACACGCGTCATGCGCGGATTGGCTGTTGGGTCTACGCGTCATCACGTTTCCCCATCACATTAAATGCGATGGGTATTATTAGGCGACCCCTCTAGGATTTCAACTCAGGCTTCCAAATCTTCTTCTTGCTTTCTCTCTGAATTCTTCTCTAAATTCTTGTTCTCTTCTTTCTCTACAATCTTCTTTTCTCCGGCGATTCCATATGGCGACTTGTGGGCCACATAGTACTTCTGCTAGTGAGGCTTCCACATCATTGCTGGCACTGAAGTGGACTCCGGCTAGTTTCCAGAGGCTGACCTTCGGGTTCCGGTTCCCGAAGGACTGGGATGTGACGTGATGTCGTTGTCTCACGTAAATTTAATCAAATAATTGCTATAAGTTAGCGGTAAGTGAGTATCGAACACATGGAATTGTGCAAATTGTGTTATCGAAAGGTTGCGCTACTTTAACTAATTACCTAACTTGCAAGAAATTTAATTTAGAATTTAGTTGTGTGGTTTTAGATTTGAACTACCAATGATTCAAAAATTGATTTGTTAACAGATTAATAAGAAAGTGACCATCTTAAGTTTCCAGTTCAAGAACGCCTGTGTTTCAATTCAACTAGAAAGAGTCACATAGACATGACTGTGTTTGATTAATTGTTTGTGATAAAAGGGAACCAAGTACTCGGATTACTACAATGCGAGGTCGTTACCCGATGACCAATTGATTAATATCCAACCCGTAAACCTCCCCGTGATATCTCGATTGTCAACGACACCAACAACGTATGAATAAGGCAAAGAATAAGATTATCAATCAACAATTAACAAACAATCATTCAACACCATAACAACCACAAAGTGCACATTCTAGAAATCATAAATTGAAACACAATTTGTCCAACAAACCTTCCACTCAAGCTCATCACAAGGAGATTTAGCCTCTCATGTTCTTGCAATTCATCATCACTCCACTTAGATTGTTCATATGAATCAAATCACCAAAACAATGTTGTAGAATGTTTAGAAACAATAACAAGACTCTAAAATCGCCTCCCAAGCTCTGCTGTTCGTTCACTATGATTGGATAACTGAAAAGACTCACCAAAAGCTCTTAAAATGGGCAGTTACACATTTTCTAGCAGCTCATCACCATAAGCTATGGTGCCCACCGTAGCTTACGGTGGGCAATGTTTTCTTTTGGCGGTGATCCACTGTCTTACGGTGGGTATTGAGTATGGACTCCAACGTAAGCTACGGCGGCCACCGTAGCTTATGGTGGTCAGCATGAATTCCCATTTTGCCCTTCGTTAAATCTCTTGAGTCCCATCTTCAATTAGGCTCTTGCAAATACCCAATAAAGCACGTTTAAGATCCCTCGTTATGCTCTTCGGTACTTGAAAAGCCATACACACCGTAGAAATCAAATCATAACAATTAAACATTTAAAGCATGGAATATTTATCATTTTATCGCACTTACGGGTTGTCCAAAAGACCACCATCACATCCCCACACTTAAACGTTGCTTGCCCCAAGCAACACTTTACAAAAGTTTCAAACTAACAAGTGATCATAATGTAAACCAAACACAAACAAATTGCCCCATTATCAACTTTACCTTCATATTACATAACACACCCCTTACTATACTCTCCTATCAGTGACAAAAATGGTACTAGCAAATTATGCTAGATCACTCAATGCAAGTACGTAAATGTGCGACAATAAGCTTGGATAATAATCAAGTCTTTACCTACAAATTGCCTAACATGCTTATGAATCAGAAGGACTTTTGGGTTGTAACAAAGCTATGTGTAAGGGTGAGAATTGGTGGAAAATTCATGTAGCTCGTTTAATCAACCGATTTATTATTACAATCACCATGAATAACTAACTCTATTATTACAACTAACTTCTTCTTCTTCTTCTTCTTCTCTTTTTTCTTCATTTCGTTTTCATTTTCTTCTTCCTTTTTCTTTTTCTTTTCTTCTTTTTTTAGCAAGACAATATTGCATCAAGATAGCAATCATCGCATTACAACTATTGAAAGAAAAAATACAATCATAACAATATCAAACTATCTAAACCAGGTCGATTAAAAGGTAGAATTTTGTAGGACATAGGCTTGGGTGACAATTGAATGGTTAAAAGCTCAAATACTATGTCCAAACCCCGTCCCGCTCACTACCAAGCTCATATATGTAACTTATGAAGTCCAACCCCCAAACCCACACTCAACACACATCCAGACGAGGCACCTAAATGCCCTCATCATATTCACAAGCATATAAACTTAGATTTTGACAAGCGTCTATTATCCAAGTTCTATTAACACAATGTACACACCGCCACTCAACCAAAAAGCATTTAATCTCTAAAGTACATCTATGTGGCTCAATCCTCACCAAGAAAGGAATAAAAATGGATACCGATGTGTCATGTATATTATGGTAGTACCTTCAAACTTCGGCAACTGTTTGGTTCGATTCACACAAATTTTTTTTAAATCCCAAAAAATTTCCCCCATCCCCACACTTGGGATACATTGTCCCCAATGTATAGTTTTGGAGGAATGATCACTCAATTACTCCCAATATCACCTTTCGTTCAAAAACTCAAATCCCAACTTTCTTTTTTTTTTTTATAAAAACTCAACCACAAAATACCTCAAACTCAACATAACTATCAATCATACTACACCCCTTCCTTCCCAACCAAAACAAAATGCAACAAAATAAAGCTACAATACTTACAAAGGAAACATACGACCTGATCAATAATAGCGCGGCTGAGGAGGTCCGAAGATAGAAGTCATCATCTCCAAAAATCGTTGAATGCGAACGCGCCACTTCCACTTCCTCCTTCTTCTTGTTGCCCGGAGCTCTACTGCTACTGCTGTTGCCTATACCGAGGATCCACCCGTTGAGAATGATGCATCTGTGGCGTTGGATAAGAAACACTACCATCATAGGGTGGCAGGGTCGAGTAATCAACTGGTGGGGGGTCCACAACCACCGGACGCCCTGCATGCCAATCATCATGCATCATCCATTTTTGATCATCCAAATATCGATTATTAATCTCTTGTCCAAAGGCGTAAGCATGAGTACGGTTCCAGGATTTTGTCGATCAAAGTTGTGTTTCAATGCACGTTCCATGCTCGCGCCCATGAATGTCTGATGATCAAAAAACGCCCGCTCAGCCCCACTCCAGCTATCAAACACTGAAGGCCTTTGACTCTCGATTACTTCTTGCATTGTACCTTCATGAGCCCAATTCGGCTCATACGGATATCTTTAAAAGTCAAAGAAACCTCCGGTTGGAACACTACTAGAACCTCCTTGCTCAACATTCATTGGGGCAACATGTTGGTCATCCATGTAGTCTTCATCCCCACTCGGGCCCTATTCCTCGCTTTCCGGTTCATCCTCTTCACCCGGTCAAAGTGGCCGGCTTCAGCCTTCAGTACTCTCCATCGTTGCCCCTCGCTTTTCAACTTATGATACCGCTCAGATTCCGTATACTTCCACCCAGCCTCCAACTGTCGGATGTCAAACGACTTGAATTTTTTATAGGACCCCTTATCATCTGTACCAATCACCCCATACATTTTCAAGAGAGCAGTGATGAGGCGGCAATGCGGAATGATTTTCCGCTGATGTATTCCTACTGATCCATACATTGTTCATTACGAGAAAGCGAAACGAAACATGGGCCCCCCAGTCAATAAGGTATAGAGCACTTGGTACTTCCGACCGTCGAACTTCGGTTTTGTAACCCGCCTTGGGATGACATTCTGCATGCAAATGGCCAACATCAACTTTCCTCTCAATCCTTAAATTCTTCCGGTATAGCTTTCCGTGCGTAGTACCCAGTAAGAACAGATAATCCAACATGGTATTCCAACGCGGATGCTTCTCGGTTCAAAATAGAGGTCTTCCAACCTTGGAAGCATATACTGATTTATCGGCTTACTATCAAACCTCGCAACCCGCCTTAAAGAATCAAAGGACATTTCAACATCGATGCCATTCACATGCCAATCAACCTCATCTTCGACGCTCCACCCCTATATGAAGGACACTTAAGAGTGGCCATCCACTCCTGAATTTCAGCATCATACAAGTTGGTGCCTTCATAATCTAACACTTCAGAGCCGCCTCCATCCTAATGCCCGAAATTTATCCGTAACCCCAAACGGTCCAAAATCCGCCTCCCTACCTCCTTTTCACAAATAAACGCCTCTTTTCTTTGTGCCAACCTATTAATCTGGTCGTTGAATAATTTAGCCTGCCACTCTTCTGGCTGATCATGTAAGGACCAGATGTCCATTGTGGCTTTGGCCTCCGATCAGGCACATCTTCTTCTATGTCTTCTTCACTACCACCCTGCATTACTAACCTTCTCTTTCTTGGCACCGGGTTACTTGAAGAACCCATTTTTCTTTTCCTTTGCGCCCCATTATAACTCTGCAAAGCATAAACATGAAGAACACATATTATTCATCTTCTCAAAAACCCACATTATCCCCACACTTGCTTATTACTATGGTCATGGAAACTAGTCAAACATTAATTCATCATATGCAAAAAATTGAACAACATTCTCCTAAATTAGTAAATTTTACCCAAAAATCATATTTTATCACATAACTAGCTTCCATAACCATAATCATTTCTTTGCACCCCATTATAACTCTGCAAAGCATAAACATGAAGAACACATATTATTCATTTCTCAAAAACCCATTATCCCACACTTGCTTATTACTATGGTCATGGAAACTAGTCAAAACATTAATTCATCATATGCAAAAATTTGAACAACATTCTCCTAAATTAGTAAATTTTACCCAAAAATCATATTTTATCACATAACTAGCTTCCATAACCATAATCATTCAGAACCCAATAAAGTTCATCTCAAAATAATCAACTATAAGCAAGTATGGGATCATGATAACCTAGTACTTACAATCCTACAAGGCAATGATAATAATGTAAGAAATTGCATACCTTGGCTTTGTAGAAAGGAAGAACCCTAAAAACTTGAAGATTAACAAAAACCCAACAAGAACCCTAAAAATTTCAGATCAAAAAGTTCCAACTTGATCCCCCAAATGATGGATTTGACCAAATGCAAGCACACAATCGAAATCCTTGTGAAATTTTAGCCAAGATTGACCCAAAAATCACTCGATTTGGTGAGAAATTGAAGGATTTGTGTAGGTGAAAGTGGGCGTTCTTGAAGGTAAATAAGGGGGAAGAAAAGTGGAGTTGTGGCTGAAAGAGATGCAAAAAATGGGTGGTTTGGGGTAATTCTCGTATTCAAAAAGCTGTTTTGCGGAAAATAAGGGGTAATTCCCCAATTCGCCTAGTGGCCACCGTAAGCTACAGTGGCCAGAGTTTAATAAGGGGACCGTAAGACAGTTCATTAACACCGTAAGGGAATTTTGGGTCACCGTAGCTTACGGTGGGGACCGTAAGCTACGGTGGTATCTGGGCATTTTTCCAAAAATATTTTTTTTAACCATATAGCATTTTTACAAAATAGCATTTTACCATCCCCTTCGAAAAACCCGTGTTGTCCTCAACACCTGTATGAGAAATTCCGAAAAACTTCCCCACACTTGTTTCAAACACAAATCAAACAAGTTCGGATGAATGGCTCGAAACAAACTATACAAACAAACAAACTATGTATTTACACTACCAAACCTAGGCCTTTTGCGTTTAATCCACATCCAACGGCCGTAAGATGTAGCCCACTTTGTCAAGTTCAAGATATTTAATATCATTTCCTTCCAAATACAGTTTGAGCCGATGCCCATTCACCGTTTGCTTCACGTTGGTCCGCTCATCCACAATATTAACATCTCTAAACCTGCCCACTCTTGTAATAACATAGGGGCCCATCCACTTGCTTTTTAATTTGCCCGCAAACATCTTTAACCTTGAATTGAACAACCACACATTTTGACCCGTTTCAAAAGTTCGCTTCCAAATCTTTGCGTCATGAACCTTCTTGAGCTTATCTTTGGATGCAGCCGCACACTCATATGCTTCATCTCGAATCTCTTCGATCTCACTCAATTGAAGTTTCCGGATCTTCCCCGCTTCGTCATAATCTGCGTTTACCGTCTTGATTGCCAATGTGCCCTATACGCCAATTCCATTGGTAAATGACACCCCTTCCCAAACACCATCCGGTTAGGAGTTGTACCAATAGGAGTTTTGTAGGCCGTTCGGTATGCCCACAATGTGTCATCCAACTTACTCGACCAATCCTTTCTATACATTCACACCGTCTTCATTAAAATTTCTTTGATTTGACGGTTAGACACTTCGACTTGTCCACTAGTTTGTGGATGATACGGTGTGGCAATTCGGTGGTTCACATTGTATCTCTTCAATAATTTCCCAAAATTAAAATTTTAAAATGTGAACCACCTTCACTGATTATAACACACGGAATCCCAAAACGAGCAAATATATTTGATTGCACAAACTTGCAAACAACCAAATGATCGTTAGTCCTTGTCGGTATGGCTTCAATCCATTTGGAAACGTAATCCACGACCACCAAGATATACAAGAACCCTTTTGAACTTGGAAACGGCCCTTGAAATCTATCCCCCACACATCAAAAATCTCTACCACCAAGATGGGTTGTAAAGGAATTTCATCCCTCTTTGAAATACTCCCCATCTTTTGGCAATCAAGACAATTTCGGGCAAATTCACACGTGTCTCTAAAGATTGTTGGCCAATAGAACCCGCATGTGAGCACCCGATACCCCGTCTTGTGACCACTAAAGTGCCCTCCACAAGCAGATGAATGAGCATGGGTTAAAATTTCGGCTACTTCCGTTTCCGGTACACACCTTCTAATTACTTGATCGGGCCCAATCTTGAACAAGTCCGGTTCATCCCAAATGTACTGCTTGACTTGTACCATGAACTGTTGTCTTCTTCTCTTTGTCCAATGACTAGGAATAACACCCATGGCCAAATAATTTACATAATGGGCATACCACGGTGCTGTAGAAGTAGAGACAGCGAGCAACTTTTCATCAGGAAACCGTTCATTAATCTCACTTAAGTCATCAGCCCCTTCAATTGGAATCCGAGACAAGTGGTCCGCCACCACATTTTCACTTCCCTTTTTATCTCGAATTTCCAATTCGAATTCTTGCAACAAAAGCACCCAACGAATCAATCGAGGTTTAGCATCCTTTTTCTCCATTAAATACCGAACTGCGCTATGATCAGAATACACCACCACTTTGCTCCCCCAAATATACGACCGAAACTTGTCCAAGACATACACCACCGCTAATAATTCTTTCTCGGTTGTGGTGTAATTCAGTTGCGCCTCGGACAGAGTTTTACTCGCATAATAAATCACCACGGCTTCTTATCAACCCTTTGACCCAAAACCGCTCCAATAGTTGTATCGCTGGCGTCGCACATAATCTCGAACGGCTTTGACCAATCCGGCGGTTGCAAAATAGGGGCCTTCACCAGTTGTTCCTTCAAAACATTAAAAGCTTGCAAACATTCGTTAGTAAAATCAAAGGGAACATCTTTCAATAATAAATTACATAAGGGTTTAGTAATAACACTAAAACCCTTAATAAATCTTCTATAAAAACCAGCATGCCCCAAAATGATCTTATCCCTTTAACATTTTTAGGAGGAGGCAGCGATGAAATTACACGAATTTTCACTTTGTCTACCTCCATCCCTTTTTCGAAAACAACATGGCCCAACACAATACCTTCCTGAACCATGAAATGACTTTTCTCCCAGCTCAGCACTAAGTTTTTCTTGACACATCTTTTTAAAACCTTTTCTAACTCGCCGAGACACGACTCAAAGCTTGTGCCAAAAATAGAGAAGTCATCCATGAACACTTCAAGCGACTCTCCAACCATGTCCGAGAAAATACTCATCACACACCGTTGAAAAGTTGTCGGAGCATTGCATAAGCCAAATGGCATTCGCCTAAAGGCGAAAGTACCATAAGGACATGTAAAGGTGGTTTTGTGTTGGTCATCAGGATGAATAGCAATTTGGTTTATCCTGAGTACCCATCCAAAAAACAGTAGTATTTTTGACCCGAAAGTTTTTCAATTATTTGGTCAATAAAAGGTAATGGGAAATGGTCCTTGGAGGTTGCGGTATTCAATTTTCTATAATCGATACAAACACGCCACCCGATGACTGGTCGGGTGGCGATTTATTCACCATTTTCGTCCTTAATAACTTGAATACTGGCCTTTTTAGGCACCACTTGGGTAGGACTTACCCAAGCACTATCAGATATATGGTAAATAATACCTGCATACAACCATTTGATTACCTCCTTTTTCACTACCTCGTGTAGATTCGGATTCAACCTTCTTTGTGCTTCCCTCGACGGCTTGGCCTCCTCATTTGTAATTATCTTGTGCATAACCATAGATGGGCTGATTCCCTTCAGATCAGCGATGTCCATCCCATGGCTGCCCGATTCGCTTTGAGCACCCTTAGCAATTCATGCTCTTGAGCCACCTCTAAATTAGAGGCAATAATGACCGGTAACGTGTCATTATCCCCTATAAATGCCTATTTCAAGTGGCTCGGTAACTCCTAAACTCTAAGATTGGGGGCTCCTCCAAAGATGGTTTTGTTCCCAAATTAATTTCCACCGACAGACTCTCGAACTGATGCGTCCACGGTGGTCGCCCCTCTTTCATCGCCATCACATCCTGTTTTTCTTCCTCTACCCGCAAAGCACTAGCATGTACCTGCTCAGACACATCACAAACACAAACACAAACATCCTTTTCTGCATATTCATGTGGGTCACACCCATCCACTAAATCTGCCATGAAACACTCGTCAACACCAACAGAATTAGACGTGTTAATTAAAACATTTAATCGCATTTTTCTGTTACCGAATGTCATGTCAACCGTACCAAGTCGACAATCAATTACGGCGTGGGCGGTGCTTAAGAATGGCCGACCCAAAATAACGTTTTGTTGTTGTTTTGAGTCAGCGGACGAGTAGTCAAGTACTAAAAAGTCTACCGGGTAGTAGAATTCATCAACCTTCATAATTACATTTTGGACCATCCCTTGGGGTAATTTGTGAGACAAGTCAGCTAAAACCACCGTTGTCTCGACCTGAGCCAATGGACCAAAATCATATTGGTCATATAGCCCACTCGGTAGTATACTTACTCCGGCTCCAAGATCTAGCAACGCTTTAGACATTGGAAAATTTCCAACTTGAATATTTATTAGAGGCGTTCCTCGATCTTGGAGCTTGGGAGGAAGAATCCCTTTTAGCATCGCGCTAACCTGTCCGGTCAGACCTACCCGCTTAGGCAGCTTCTTCTTTTGTTGTCTTTTCTGAGTGCATAATTGTTTTAAGAATTTTGCATACGTGGGTACTTGCTTAATAGCATCAAGCAATGGAAGGTTTACCTTAACTTGTTTAAACACATCCAAAAGTACTTCCTTTTGAGGACCCCTTGTTGAAATAAAATTTTTCTTTCCCGGGTCAATTAAAGCGGAAGGAAACGAGACTTGACTTGGTCCCCCTTCCTCCGTTGTTTTGTTTAAGATTTCACCCAAACCCGGTTTATTAATTACATTTTCAACAATAGGGTCCCTTGACACATTTGGTGATGGGACATCATCCTCATCACTCTCATTACCCGTAATATCCTCAACCACCCCTTCAACCAAACCCGTTCCAAATTTGCTTTAAATTCTTTACCATTTCATAAAACACTTACATGGTTAATATTAATATTACGTGAAGTATTGTGAGAGGTTTTTACCTTTGTGTCACTCGGAAGTTGACCCTTACCTTTTTAAGTTCCGCTACCTCGGATGCGAGCTGGCCCATTTGTGTGGTGAGCGCTTGAATACTTTTGTCACATACTTCATCCTTTTGCATACGAGCTTCGTCGAGTTGATTCCTCCATTGCATGTCTTGTTGCATCAATCGGGGCATATCCATAACCTCGTTGCCGCTCTATGAAGTTTGACCTACATTTCCACTTTGGTCACCCCCTTGTTGAAATTGACCTTGATACCCTTGACCATTTCCTCCCCTAAAGTTCCCTTGGTCATATTGTTGACAAGGAGCAAAACTCCGTTGAGCTCCTTGGAAGTTAGGGTTGGCTTGATTCGCCGGGTTCCCATAGCGGAAATTTGGATGATTCCGTAACCCGGGGTGGTACGTGTTGGAATTCATATTGAAGTTTCGACCACCCCCGCAATTGCATTAACTTCCTCGACTTGATTTTTACTCACTCGCACCAAGCATACCTCAGCTGCATGACCCAATTCATTACAGTTAGTACAAACATTATATACCTGATTTGACGCTTGTTCTTCTCCATCCTCCACTGCATACACTTGAGGTCTTGTGATTACATGTCTAGCCCGCCTTGAGGATTGTGTTTTACTTTTTGATGTGACCGCCATTTGCTCTAGAAATGCCCAATCATCTTGCTCAAAGTTCGTTCCAAATGTACCATTTGTGATAGACATCAAATCACGAGCATCCTCTGAGCTCAACCCTTCGTGGAACGCATTCAACAACTCCCACAATGCTATGCCGTGATGAGGACAATTCTTCAACATCATGTTGAATCTTTCAAATGCCTCATGAAACATTTCACCCGGTTGTTGTTGGAAACTCCGTAAACTCCGCCTTGCTTCATTTGTGTTTTGGGCCATAAAAAATTCTTCAAGAAATCTATGTTGCATATCAGCCCAAGTATAGATAGATGCGGATGGCAGAGTATGAAACCACCTCTTTGCTTTATCTTCCAACGAAAATTGAAACAACACCAATTTAACATCATCCGACGAGAATCCTTACCCCCAGATGGTGTTGCAAATGGAATCATATGTTTCCAAATGGAAGTATGGTTCTTCCATTGCTAGACCCTTGTACTTCGGCAAGCTTTGTAATGTGGTCGTCCTAACCTCAAATGTTCTCCCATCCGGGTGTTGTGGTATCACTACCGGAGAAGGATAATTAGTAATAACTGGACGAAAATGTGCTTCAACCCCCGCACTACCTCTCGATGATGTCTTCGCGGAACACCTAAAGGTACTCTTGGTCGACCCGCATGACCCTGTCTTAACCCTTGAGGTACGAAGTGTTGTTGATGTTGGGGTTGATGCAGCGGTCTTTGGAATTGAGGTTGTTGGTGTTGACCTTGGACTTGTTGTAAAGGCATTGGTTGTTGGAACGGTGGTCCTTGAGGATGAACATGTTGCACCCCCGTAGGTTGCCTAACCATCTCTTGTACTTGTTCCACTGGTTGCCTTTACGGGTAACCCATTCCCCCTAGTGGTCCCAAATTACCTCTATCACCCCCATAGTAATAACCTTCATCTTCATACCCTCCGAATCCTTCTTCATAACCATCATCATACTCATCTCCTCCTACACCCGATGTTTGTACAAACTATGAGGAAGGATTATGGAAACCAAGTTGGGTTGGTGGTTGAAGTGTGGAAGAGTTATGGATAACGGTTGAACTTGGTAAAGTTTGACTTGGCAATGGTTGTTGGGTGGATGATGATTGACCGGAGGTTGGGAAAAAGGATGAGAATGGTGGAACCATTGATGTGGTATTAGGAGGGTTGACTTCATGTGTTAAGGGTGGATTGGTAGTAGAAATTGGTGGGGGTGTAGATGGTGTTGTTTGGCTTGTGGTAGTAGGTAATGGTTCCATGATGTTGAGTGGTGTTATTGGTGTAGTAGGTGTAGTTGGCGACCACTAATCTTTTTTTCTTGTAACAAAACCCTGTTGCGTCATAAGGTTCGTTCAATCTCCGGATCAAATACCAATGGTGATAGCTTGTTAAATCCTCTAGTATGCATACACCTCTAAGATCCTGCACACTAACACAACCAGCGTAAACCCGAAAAAATAACAAACTATACTAACTCAAAACAATAACATACGTTGCACACAATTCCCCGACAACGGTGCCAAAATTTGACGTGATGTCATTGTCTCACGTAAATTCTAATCCAAATACTGCTACAAGTTAGCGGTAAGTGGGTATCGAACACAGGAAATTGTGTTATCGAAAGGTTGTGCTACTTTAACTAATTACCTAACTTGCAAGAAATTGAATTCAGAATTTGGTTTTGTGGTTATATATTTTAACTACTAATATTTTAACAAAAATTGATTTGTTAACAGATTAATAAGGAAGTGACTATCTTAAGTTTCCGGTTCAAGAACGCATGTGTTTCAATTCAACTAGAAAGAGTCACATAGACATGACTCGTGTTTGATTAATTGTTTGTGATAAAAGGGAACCAAGTACTCGGATTACTACAATGCAAGGTTGTTACCCGATGACCAATTGATTAATATCCAACCCGTAAACCTCCCCATGATATCTCGATTGTCAACGACACCAACAACGTATGAATAAGGCAAAGAATAAAAATATCAATCAACAATTAACAAACAATCATTCAACACCATAACAGCCACAAAGTAACAATTATTCTAGAAATCATAAATTGAAACACAATTTGTCCAACAAACCTTCCACTCAAGATGATCACAATGAGATTTAGCCTCTCATGTTCTTGCAATTCATCATCACTCCACTTAGATTGTTCATATGAATCAAATCACCAGAACAATGTTGTAGAAATGTTTAGAAACAATAACAAGACTCTTAAATCGTCTGCCAAGCTCTGATGTTCGTTCACAATGATTGGATAACTGAAAAGACTCACCAAAAGCTCTTAAAATGGGCAGTTACACATTTCCCACAGCTCACCACCATAAGCTACGGTGGCCACCGCGGGGGGCAATATTTTCTTACGGCGGTGATCCACTGTCTTACGGTGGGTATTGAGTATGGACTCCATCGTAAGCTACGGCGGCCACCGTAACTTACGGTGGTCAGCATGATATTCCCATTTTGCCCGTCGTTCAATATCTTGAGTCCCATCTTCAATTAGGCTCTTGCAAATACCCAATAAAGCATGTTTAAGCTCCCTCGTTATGCTCTTCGGTACCTGAAATGCTATACCACACCGTAGACATCAAATCGTAACAATTAAACATTTAAAGCGTGGAATATTTATCATTTTATCCCACTTACGGGTTGTCTAAAAGAGCACCCGTCAGGATGCTCGGTATCCGTCTGAGAGTGATACTGCCACGATGCTCCGGCCGTTATATCACCTTATTCTTTGATTTTTTCACCGACGGCAACTTTCGGTTGCCGGCGACGAAATATTTTTCCTTATATTGTTGATCACTTCCGCTTCCACATCTCCCAACTCAATCCATTGGGGATGGTGAGAATAAAGTATTTTGAGTTTTCGTGTAGATCTATGGGTATTCACCCAACCGTTAACCGGTTTAGGGTGTTTTACCAGTTGCATTGTTCGCTGGGGTTTTATTCCTTCCAGCACAGGTCCTGGCAAAGAAGATCCTGCATGCTCCGCTGAAGTCCTACCACGTCTGGAAGTAGAAGTTCTCTACGTCAAGGCCAGCATGATACCGTTGAGGATGCACTTCCATGGAGTGGAAGATATCCCAGTTGAGACCCTCTCCATACTAGCGGAGAAGCCTTGGTATTTGGAGATGAAGGAAATCCTAGCGATTCAGTTGCTGGAGAGGGCACTGGTGGCGGTGGGAATGAGCCTTGTGTGGAAGCCCAACTGCCGGGAGAAGCCGGTTATATGGAGAAGGATAAGAGTAAGTACCCTTGTTTCATTCTTCCATTATTTCCTTATTTATCCTTGTGCGCGGACAAACAATATACACGCTTTTGTAGGGGTGGCAATGTATGTGGTGGCCTCCCAGCGCGAGAGGGGGCGGATGGAGAATATCTCCCTTGGCCTAGAGGAGCCAACTTGGTATGCGCAGATCCTTGGCAATTATGAGCTACCAAGGAGTGCAGATTTGGCGGCCCCTGCGCTTGAGAGTGGTAAGTTTGCATAGTTTGATTGTTTTTACATCTTTTCAGATTGCTTCATGTGTTGCGCCATGGTGCAGGTGCGCTGAAGAACTTGGGCATTGGCCCAAAGTCCAAAAAGAAATAACGCACAGGGTCGAGTGTGGTGGCTGTGAAGTAGGCGGCTCAACCCAAGGCGGACCCGCCCAAAGGTACGTGATCTGTGCCAGACACTTGGAATGACTATGTAGTAGTCTCTAATTCCTTGGAGGGTCTCGCACCTGTAGGTTTGAAGAAACCAAAGCTTTAGCCGCATGAGATGGCGGAGATTCCGATTGCCAACCAGGATGACCTGGTAGACATTGAGTCTAGCCCGGAGCCTCTAAAGAGGAAGAGGGCTCCTAAGAGCAATATTGTTGCGTAGCCTTCGAAAAGGGCTGCGCGGAAGAAAGTAATTGGGAAGCGCGGAACCTGGATGCACTCACCGCTAAACTTTCCCAAGGTAACCACTTAGACTTTGTACTTTATTCTTCTTCCTGTTTCACCTGTTTAACTTTTTATCATCTGCAGGGGAGGGTGAGACAGTTTTTGTTGCCACAACTGCTTTGGCCGCGCCCGTTGAGATCTAAATGCCCCCACCCGTGTTTGAGACAGCGCAAGCGTCAAGTGTAAAGGGTGGGGAGACCAGTGCCGGGGCGGCAGGGGTGCAGGTGGATGTGGAGGCCGTTGGGCCTGAAGTGATGGAAGAAGTTGTTGGTGGTGTTGAAGAGGTGGTGGTTGGTGAACGGTTGAGGATCTGGTGTTTGGTGAACCGGTTGAGGAGGTGGTGGTTGAACCAGTTGAGGAGATTCCTCGGGGTGCTATTACAGCAGAGCCAGTGCCTGGGGTGAAGCTGGGGGATCTTGGAGCGCCCTTCTGATATTACAGGTCTTACTCTAACGGCCGCGCTGATGAGAACACCCCCATGTGGAAGTTGAGGCAGGGAGATAAGTTTACCCACTGGCAGGCATGCCGAGAGTGGTTTAAGGGCGCCTTCCTCCAACAGATATATGTGCGCGTGCGGAACAGAGTTATGAGCAAACCTATCACGCGTACCTCCAGTCTGTTGCTAGCTCTGCGTCCAAAACACATAAGATCATAAGGGAGTGGTGCAGCATGCATAGGGACCAAGAGAGATCTGAAGCTGCCAAGAAAGAAATGGTCCAAGAGCGAGCCCAAATGGCTGCCCAAAAATCAGAGCTAGAGGCGGAAAAAGCCAAATTTACCAAAGCTCACCGAACCGAAGAATGGTCCGCGCTAGGGTGGAGGAAAAAGGCGGAAGGCTCCACTGCCACACTTGCAGAAGAGCGCAAGTTGTGGAGGGAGGCCTGTGAGAGGGATAATGCTGAGAAGGAATCATTAAGGGATGAGATGCTAAGGATGCGCGCAAAAGTAGAGCGCTTAAAGAAGAAAAAAGAGGCAGCCTCTGCTGCGGCCGAGGAGGCTAGGGCGCATCGTGAGCGCAACAAGCATAAGGAGGTAAAAAACTTGCTCTTCTTTATTTTACAGGATCAAAAGATTGCCAGACTAACCTTGTTGTATGACTAGGTGGAGGCTTGCGCAGTGCTTGAGAGTGCAAAGAAAGATCTCCAGGTTGCCTCGGTTGAAAAGGCCGAACTGCAGCGCAGGCACCTTGATGATCCGGAGAAGTTGCGCGTGGCGGAGGCCAAGGTGGGCACGGGCGAAGAAAAATTAGAAAATTCTGAAGCCGCCCGCGCCATCACGGAGAGTCTGCTGGAGTTGCTGACGAACAACATGCTATGTATGCAACAACATGGAGTTGTCAATGTAAGTTCTCCGTTGTTATTTTGATCATTTTATTTTGATTCTCATCCTGTTTCCCTTGCATTGTGCAGATCGCAAATTCTATCTTGAACTCGGTAGAGTTGGATAGCTCGTGGCCAAGCTAATGGTCACGACGCGCTATGATGGATATGCGCAGGGCTATGCCGAGTGTGCACACCATGTGACTCGTGCAATGGACGTTCAATGGGATACAAGCCACGCTTCCACTCGTGGGATCGATACTGAAGCTGCCTTCTCCCAGGCCAAGCGTGAGTACGATTGTCTTCAACTACCGGTGATGGGTTTTGCCAGTTTACATGTAGCACTGCCTTAGCTGTTGCACATTCCAGGTCCTAGGAATGTTTGTGCCATCCAACCGTTTAAGGGTGTATGCACCCTTTCCTAGGACTTCATGGATTATGTAAGGGCCTTCCCACTTGGGCGTGAGTTTTCCTGGACCTTCAGCGTTGGACGCTTCATTGTCTCTCAAAATGAAATCGCCAGGTAGGAAGGTACATATGCAGACTCGCGCATTGTAGTATTTCTCAAGCTTGGAATTGTACTTTGGTTCGTTGATTGTAGCGTTTTCATGCCTTTCTTCTAGGAGGTCCAAGTCAAGTCTGCGCTCTTCTTCATTATTCTAGTTCTGCACAGCCAGCATGCGTAGTGATGGGAGGCCTATTTTAGCGGGAATTACTGCCTCCATCCCATACACCAGGCTGAATGGTGTTTCCCCGGTGCTGGTTTTTGGCATGGTTTTATGAGCCCAAAGGATACTTGGTAACACATCTACCAACCTCTCCGCGCCGTCCCCAATCTCGTCTTGATCCTTTCAGCTATACTTTTGTTTATGCTTTCCACCTAGCGTTTCCGTTGGGGATGCACGACCGAAGTGAACACATGTTCGATATGCATTTCCTTCATCCACCGTAGTAGTTCTTCAGCAGCAAAATTGGGGTCGTTATCACTGAAAATACGCAGGGGTAACCTAAAGCAGCAAATGATGTGCTCCAAAATGAATTTACGAACTACCGTTGCTGTGGTGGATGCAAGGGGCTTTGCTTCTACCCACTTGGTAAAGTAATCGACGGCCACGATTATGAACGTTACGGCACCTGGGGCGTCAGGGAAAGGTCCTACCATATCGATTACCCTTTGTTGGAAGGGCCATGTTGTTGTTACTAGGATCAAGGGATTTTTAGGACGCAATGTCTTTGACATGTGTCATTGACATGATGCACATTTGCACAACGTTTCGACTGCGTCTAAGTGCATGCCGGGCCAATAATAGCCAGCATTCATGATCTTCACCACTATCATGCGCGGACCGGCATGTATACCGCACAACCCTTCTTGTATTTCGTGGATCAAGTATTGCGCATCTTGCGGATCAACGCAGCGGAGGAGTCGTCCAAGGTATGACTTTCTGATATACGTTAAATTATACATACTTAAGTCCCCCATTTTACTCCCGTTTTATGCGTTTTTGACAGAGACTTTGTTGTTTAGGTACTTAATCGGTCACTTTTATATTTTCAGGTCTTAAATGGCCTGCCACAGACAAATTTGGAGAAAAAGTGGGATTTACGAATGTTCCAGATGAATTCTGCAGAAACTGTTGAAGTTACAGCTCACGCATGGTTGTGCAAACTATCGGCACGATCGTGCGCAACTCTCGAACTCGGGAGCACTGGTAGTGCACAAGGCAATGCAGCTAATTTCTCGGCACGCACAACCGTGCGACCCGGGTGCACTCCCGTGCAGTAGCTGAGCACTGATCAACAGGATGTCTGAAGACCCTGCACGACTTTGAGACCCATGTGCACGACCGTGCACATCTAAAGATTTTGCCTCCCAAACGTTCACTTGTCTGGCCCATGCCCTGCAGCTGACGTCACGCTGATGATTGCACGGGCGTGCACATAAAGTGCATGACCGCGCGGATATGAATTTCTCTATAAAACAGGGCAGTCGCTACTGATCAAAACATTGGTAATTTTCCAAGCTTCTGGGCGATTTCTGAGGTCCGTGAGCTTCCTGGTTGGGACGAGTTCAAGCCTCAAAGTTGCAAGAAGCTCATCCATCATCCAATCCATCAAATCCTTGCTTGTTTATGGTTTGATTTCTAGTTCTTAACATGCATTTTGAGCATATTTGCAAGCACTGATCTGATGATTTATGTATTATTGTAATGGTATTAAGAAACTTGTTTTATGAACAATCTTTAGTTTGTAATCTTGTTTGAATGAAGCTCTGGCAACTTCTTTCATGATTGAATCTTGATGATCATATGGCAAACTTGGTTCATTGATATTGGATTCTTGATTGTGGTTGTTTATCTTGGATGATTAATGGTTAGTTAGGATATGTTAACAAAACCCTTAATTAATCATTTGTTAGTAAACTGTTAACTCGTTAATGTGTTTACACCATGAAACTAGAAATGGGTATTGGTTTAATAAAAGATAAATCTGATTGTGATCAAGAATGCTTTCTTACACGTAAGGGCTCTAGCGGGTTAGATGGTGTTATTGCGAGTTCTTGACATGATTCATAATCTTTGTTTAGTATTTTTTGTTACAATGGCCAACTTAGTAGATTTGTGTTCAAGACTTGTAAAATGGATAGGTTTGTGATGATCTACGTTATGCTTATCTCGGTGGTTGTATTGTGTTATCGGTATGACTTTCCTTGATAAAGTGAGGTTAGAAAACTCTTAACGGATGACTAACTTATTTTTAAAAGACTCTCATGAAAATATATCAATAGCTCGTTAATGAATAATTTTAGGTGGTTAAAGTGTGTTTATCGCGTAAACTTTCCGAAGGATTATCATGTTAGGATCCCCAAAAGGGGTACTAATTGTCTTTATAATTGGAAAATTGATCAAGTGCCTTTGCGACATTTCTGACTTAGTTAACATGCTTAGGTTGTTATAAAACAAGACAAAAGAAAAAAAATTTATTTTTGTATTTGGAGTCTTTTATCTTTTAGGATACATTTTTAGATTATTTTTAGTTAAAAACCCTTTCACATATCTTTTTACCGGTAGATAAATGACACCGGTTTAGTACATAAGCGCCTGCCCGCGTGAATGGATCTACATCTGATTCTTACCTATACTTTACTACATATACGATAGGGTACACTTGTCCTTTTGTGTGTGTTTTAATGTTAAGGTATAAATGATTTTTATAAATATTAAAACTGAGTTCGTGTGTAAAATTCATTGTAAAATATGTATAATACACACACATTAAGTTTTTGGCGTCGTTGCTGGGGATTGCGGCGAGCTTTTGGAACGACCCGAGTTATTTTTCTATTGGTGTACATGCTTGTGAATATTTTTTCATAGCTGTTTATTTGTTCATTTATTTGTATATATATAGTTGCAAGATTATTTATATATTTGCTTGCTCGATTTCGAATTAATTGATTGGCTATTTATTAAAAAATTAAACAATAAAAAAATAAAATAAAATAAAATAAAATAAAAAATTAAAAAACGAAATAAAAAAATTATATAATATTATATTTATTTGTTTTGGGAAGTGCTTATCGCTTCCTTACAGGTTGATGTCCTCAACCCCCGCTGCTACTGAGCCGTCTGACGAACAAGAACGTGACCTGAGGAGGAGTAGGAGACTTCAGGAAAGGTCCCGCATTGTTGCACAACAAATCTCAGCTGTAGTTGACGAGCCGGAAATACCTACTGAGATGTGAACTCAGAGGTCGAGGGGGGGGGCACCATGGCAGACGAACCGACCGTTGAATGAGACCGGCCGTCCAGGAGGTGAAGGCCTGCAGCCTAGCATCGCATCATATCCAGCATGATCAACATGTTGCAAAATTCGGTCCAGTTTTATGGAAAGGATCACGAGGACCCTGGTCGACACATTGCTGCATTTCTTGAGGTGTGCTATACTTTCAAGATACGAGACGTTTCTGATGACGTGATCTGGTTGCGACTCTTCCTGTTCTCATTGTGAGACAAAGCCAGAGCTTGGCTTTTATCACTTCCCGCGGGATCCATTACCATCTGGAATGAGATGGCAAAGCTGTTTATATAGAAGTACTTTCCTCTAGAAAATAGCCAAGTTAAAGAACCGTATCATGACATTCCGACAGGATGATTGAGAATCCTTGCATGTGGCTTGGGAAAGGTTTAGAGATCTTCTCATTGATGTCCCACACCATGGGTTATCCAAAAGACAACTAGTATTGACTTTCTACCAAGGACTCAACTATGATTCATAGGAGCGTTTAGATGTGTAAGAAGGGGGTGATCTTGGAACGAAGACACCAACTGAAGCCTACGCGATTATTGAGAAAGCTACTTTGAAGTCAAGTTCTCGTCAAGCCAGAGAGAGAGCTAGGACATCATCTTGTTCAGGGGTGCATGCTGTTGATACATATACGGCCCTTACTACACAGATTGGAGCTCTGGCTGCAAAAATTGATCAAGCCCTTAACGTTTTGCAGGTTCAATCTTCATGTGAGCAATGTGGGATTTCAGACGAGCCAGGTACGTGTGAGCAAGGTGTTATGTTTACAGGCCACGAGGAGGTGAATTACATGGGAAACCAAACTAGACCTCAAAATAACCCTTATAGTAATACGTACAATCGGGGATGGAGGAATCACCCAAACTTTGGGTGGAAGGGTGGTTCAGGTAACCAAAACCCACTCGGATACGCTCAGCGCGCTCCCGCGCCACAGTAATCCTACGGTCAGTCTTTTTAGTCTCATAGTCACTCCTACCCGCCACATTCGAATATGCACCATAATCAGGGTGCCGGGAGTAGTTCCCAGCAACAAGCCCCTCAAAATAACTCTAAGCTGGAGGAAATGATGGCACAACTTTTAACAATTCTAACAATGCGAATCAGTTAGCTGAAAAGTGTTATCAGCAGCACGAGGAGCGCTTCATGGCCCAAGAAGGGGAGATGAGAAGTCAGAAAGCCTCCATCCAGGCCATTGAGAATCAGGTTGGCCAATTGGCTAAGATGTTATCTGAGCGGCCTCAGGGCGGTCTTCCAGGAAATACAGAGCCAAACCCAAGATGGCATTTTAATGTAGTGATGACGAGGAGTGGTAAAGCCACAGGACCTGACATATTAGACTCACCACCGATCACTGAGACGGTCCATACTGATGCTTCGGACGAGGTGCAAGCTAGGCGAGTCCCAACAAGTACAACACAGCTCCAGAAGCCAGTTACAGATTATATTCCTCCAGTTCCGTACCTGGGTAGGCTGAAGAAGCAAATGAACGAAGAACAATATGGTAAGTTTCTTGAGATGTTTAAGCAATTGCATATATACATACCATTTGTTGAAGCATTGGCTCAAATGCCGAAGTACACGAAGTTCTTGAAGGACATCCTCACAAACAAACAAAAGCTCGAGGACATGTCTTGTGTGTTGATGAACGAAAATTGCTCAGCTATTCTCCAAAACTGTCTACCTGAGAAGATGGGAGATCCAGGCAGTTTTACCCTTCCTTGTCTTATTGGCAGCATGTCTGTTAGCCACACATTGGCTTATTTGGGAGCAAGCATAAACCTTATGCCGTATAAGGTTTTTGCTAAACTAGATCTAGGTGAGCCGTCACCTACGAGGATGAGCATTCGACTTGCTGATCGTTCAACCAAATATCCGCGTGGGTTCGTTGAAAATATGCTTGTTAAGATCGACAAATTCAAATTTCCCGTGAATTTTGTTATTCTAGATATGGATGAAGACTCAAAAGTGCCTTTGATACTCGGACGCCCGTTTCTCAACACCGCAAGGATGATTGTTGATGTGGCCGCTGGCCAGTTCACGCTCCAGGTTAATGACGAGCATGTGACATTCGATATTAAACGGTCGATGCAGCACCCGCAAAGTCAGGACGGTACGCTCTATTATGTTGACATTGTTGATACTTTTGTGAGCTCTCATTTCCAAGGCACGATTGAGGAGATCGATTCGGACACATACGTATTGTGTGGGAACCTAGATGGCATTATGCAAGAGGGCCACAGATTTGAGCAGCTGGTTTATCAAACCAGTGACGATGGTTCCCAGATTCTGGATAGATTTGTGGAGATTGATCGTGAAGTCGAAGCCTTCAGTTGAGGATCCACCGTCATTGGAGTTGAAAGAGCTCCCACCACATCTCGAGTATGCATTCCTAGATGAGGAGCGTCGCCTTCCGGTCATCATTTCATCATCCTTGGAGGAAGAGGAAAAGAGAAAACTTCTCGATGTTCTAAAACTTCATAAGAAAGCCATGGCGTGGAAGATTATGGATATCAAGGGCATCAATCCTTCCTTTTGCACTCACAAAATTCTGATGGAGGATGACTACAAGCCGTGTGCGCAGCCTCAGAGGCGGTTGAACCCAAATATGCAAGACATCATGAAGAAGGAGGTGATTATGTTGCTAGATGAAGGCTTAATATATCCGATCTCTGATTCGGTTTGGGAGAGCCCTGTGCAGGTGGTACCCAAGAAAGGAGGTGTAATTGTAGTCTCAAACAATAGGAATGAGCTTATTCTGACCCGTACCGTCACCAGATGGCGAGTTGCATTGACTACCGCAAACTAAATAACGCCCCCCGCAAGGACCACTTCCCGCTTCCATTCATCGATCAAATGTTGGAACGTCTGTCGGGGAAGTCTTTTTATTGTTTTCTGGATGGGTTCTCTGGTTACTTTCAAATTTCAATCGCTCCTGAGGATCAGGAGAATACTACTTTTACCTACCCCTTCGGCAGATTCGCCTACCGGCGTATGCCTTTCGTGTTGTGCAATGCACCGACGACATTTCAGCGCTGCATGGTTGCTATTTTCCATGACATGATTGAGGACTCCATGGAGGTTTTCATGGATGATTTTCTGTTTTCAGGAGTTCTTTTGATCATTGTCTTAAAATTTTGAAAAAGATGTTAATAAGGTGTGAAGAGACCAATCTTGTGCTCAACTGGGAGAAATGCCACTTCATGATGAAAGAAGGGGTAGTTCTCGGGCACAAAATCTCGCATGCGGGGTTAGAGGTTGATCCAGCCAAAGTGGATGTCATTTCTAAACTTCCACCTCCGACCTCAGTTAGAGCAATCAGGAGTTTCCTTGGTCATGCCGGGTTCTACAGGAGATTCATTAAAGATTTTTCAAAAATTGTGAGACCCATGACCCGTTTTTTGGAGAAGGAGGCTCCGTTTGTGTTTTCGGATGAATGCTTGGAGGCATTCAACTTGTTGAAGCGAAGGCTTATCGAAGCCCCTATTTTGGTAGCACCAGACTGGGCGTTGCCATTTGAGATTATTTGTGATGCGAGCGATTTCGCGATAGGGGTAGTCTTGGGACAGCGGAAGGACAAGCACTTCCACCCGATATACTACGCCAGCAAGAACTTGCATGATGCACAAGATAATTACACTACCATAGAGAAGGAGCTTTTGGCTGTAGTTTTTGCGTTCGACAATTCAGATCATATCTCGTGATGTCCAAGACGATTGTATATATGGATCACGCGGCTATTAGATATCTTTTCAGCAAGCAGGATGCGAAACCACGTCTAATTAGATGGATTCTGTTGCTACAAGAGTTTGATATCGAGATCCAAGACAAAAAGGGTTCATTGAATGTTGCATCCGATCATCTCTCGAGGCTTGAGCGCGGAGATTCTAAGGATGTGCGGGAGGAGCCAATAAACGAAAATTTCCCCCATGAGTTCCTCATGAGTGTGGAAGTGAGTGATGAGTCGCCTTGGTTTGCTGACTTTGCGAACGACCTCGCCTGTGGAATCCTTGTCAAAGGATTGACGCATTAGCAAAAGAGGAAGTTCTTCACAGACCTTAAGCATTACATTTGGGACGACGCATTCTTGTTTTGAGTTGGAGCGGATCAAGTGATTCGTAGATGGGTGTTCGGAGCAGAGGCAGCCGAAATTTTGCACCAATGTCATGAAGGGCCCATCGGAGGTCATCACGGAGCCAACTACACTGCGAAAAAGGTGTAGATGCCAGTTTTTATTGGCCCACGATCTTCCATGATGCGCAGAAGTGGGTGAGAGTGTGCGATGCGTGTCAGAGGGCATCAAATATATCCGCACGTAATGAGATGCTTCAGAATTCAATCCAGGTCTGTGAAGTATTCGATATATGAGGTATCGACTTAATGGGCCCATTTTCATCCTCACGCGGCAACAGATATATCCTGGTGGTGGTGGACTACGTGTCGAAGTGGGCTGAGGCGCATGCCTTACCGATAAATGATGCAAGGGTAGTCGTGAGGTTTCTGAAAAGTTTGTTTGCCCGGTTTGGTGCCCCGAAGGCACTCATTAGTGACCGAGGAACGCATTTCTGCAAGCTGGAAAAAGCCCTGTCTCACTATGGTGTTCATCATAAATTATCCACACCATACCATCCCCAAACAAGCGGGCAGGTAGAGGTCACAAATCTGGGATTGAAGAGAATCCTTGAGCGGTCGGTGGGTTAGAACCACAAGGATTGGTCAGAGAAGCTGGATGACGCGCTTCGGGCTTTCCGAACTACATACAAAACACCTATAGGGACTACTCCGTATAGGCTAGTTTACGGAAAAGCGTGCCATCTGCCGGTAGAGTTAGAACATAAGGCATTGTGGGCATTGAAGACAACGAATTTGGATTTAAAGAGCGGCGGTGAGGCTCGCTTCTTGTAAATCCATGAGCTTGAAGAATTGAGAAATCATGTCTATGAGAGCTCCAGCTTATATAAGGAATGCGTTAAAAGGTTACATGACAAGCGTTTAAGAGATCACAAGGAATTTCAAGCGAGAGATCTCGTCTTGTTGTTCAACTCGAGGCTTCGTTTATTCCCGGTAAGTTAAAATCCCGATGAACGGGACCATACACAGTTAAAGAAGTATTCCCGTATGGAACCGTCGTTATCAAGGACTGAAACGGGTAACTTTCAAAGTCAACGATCACAGGTTGAAGCTCTATATCAATGGACTGGTTGATTCGGCGGTGGAGGTCATCGAACTCCACGCCCTGCACGCGTAATAACTGCGGGGAAGGGAGTCTAGCTATCGAATCGCTGGAAAAAAATTTAGCGGGCGTGTCTAGCACGCCTGTCGGGCCCGTAGCTAAAAGGTTTACACATGAGAGTTGCATTTTGGGTTAAGGGTGTAGTAATGGGCTTCCTAAAGCCTTATGGTCATAGGGTTGTAATTAGTGGGTTTTGAGATTAGTATAAATACATGTATTAGGGTTAGGGTTTAGGTTGCTTGTTAATTTGTTATTCACGTTAAAGCTATGGCGATATCTTGTATCAGACACCATTCAATGTATGCAAATTAAATAATCAGAGATTGTTCTTGTTTGTTCACCTAATCTTTCTTACCGCAATCGATTAGTTGCTGTGATACCGTGTACAGATCTGAAACAAGGACTTACAATTGGTATCAGAGACTGCTGTTCGATACAGGCTCTCGGTGTCACGGACTGAAGAAGACCTGTTCAGATCTTGAAGAACTATTGCTTTTAGTCATCTCAGAATATCACTGTTGAAGATCTATTGAGGATTGTTGCTGCTTTCTCATATTGGACTGCTACTATTCCGAGAACACCGAAGGAGATTCAAGCAATTCAGATCCGAAATCGTCAAAGATCGCGAAGAACACAAAGGAGATCATCCATCTCGGATTGATCCCGGATAACTGTTCATCAGCCTTCTCGACAACCTTATCCGGATTACTCACATTCCGGATAAGGATAATTGTTCAAATTAACTTGTGTTTATCTGTTGCAGGAATTTCAGAATACTGTTGATTTCGGATAAGGGTTCTCAATTCGGATAAGAATCTGTTATTTCGGATCAGACTCTCATTCCGTATCAGGTTTCCATTCTAACCAGTTTTCCTATTTCGGATCACCTTTCATCTCGGATTGGCTTTCATCTCGGATCTCTTGCAATTTGGATCATTCTCTATTTCGGATTTCATCTTCATTGCAGATTAGACTTTTCATCTCGGATCAAGAAAGCATTTCGGATTCATCTAAGTTATTGTTGCTGTGTCTCTGATAGCATTCTGGATTACTGTTTCGGATTCTTTTTTCGGACCACTATCTCGGACTCATTAAGGACTATTCATAATTATAAATTAAAATTAACTTTAATTTTATTTCTATATGGTAAAATTTTAAAAAATAATCAATAGTTACATGACAGCTCAGGATTTGACTAATGCAACCCTGGCAGCTTTGCAGTCACAGACGCTGGCTCTTCACCAAGAGCTAGATCAAGTCATTGGCACTTCTACAAAGGTGCCCGTTTGATATATGGTGACGAATATTATGAATGGAAGTTCAGGTTTGAGCAATACTGCAAGGCTAAAGAGCCGGGGGTTTGGAGATGTATCATGAATGGTCCTCGAACCATAGTTTATAGCACTGATGATGATCCGGACACAAAGATCCCCAAACCTAGTCATTTGTGGACTCCGGAAGACGAGAAGATCATCGAAGAATATGAGAAAGCCTCGGCTGTTCTAACAATGGCACTCGGACCCGACATCTCCATAGTTGTCAGAAATTGCAAGACGTCTAAGGAGGTGTGGGGCGAACTACAGAATCTGTATGAGGGAAACACTGATATGAAGGCAAGCTGGGTTAATTAGCTGAATCAACAATTCAGATCATTTAACCATATATATGGAGAAACCATTGAGAATCAAATTCAAAGATACGTGAAGCTTTTCTCCCAGATGATTTCAGCTGAAATCTCTCTTATGAACAGTGCTATGAATAGACAGCTATTGAACTCTTTGCCCAAGAGCTGGGATGTTGATGTGGGCATAATGAAGAAGACAAAAAATTTGAACGATGTCACCCTCACGGAAATGATTGCAACTATCAAGTCATGTGAGATAGATAATAAACAGAGGGACATCAATCATCAAAGCAGTCTGATGGCAACTGGTATTACTGGGCAGAACGCAACATTAATGTCTCAGAATCTTGTTTACAGCCGTCTGCAAGGAAGCTCGCACACACCGAGTAGCTCTAACTTGGTGTACAGTCCTCTCACCTCTGCACAGAAGACCCAGTATGTTTATGGTCTTCAATCTCAGACTCCTACAATGATCTATGTGGCACAGGTTCAGACACAATATCATGCCTAGTATCCTAACATGGTTTATAGTCCTGCCAGTCTTGCAACACTCAACAAGGCGACATTCCTGCTCCTGCTGTGTCCAATTCTGTTTTTCTCACAAAAGAGAATGAGGAGAAATTAGCCATAGCTGCTTCAATGATTAATAGTTTAAACGCTTTCTTAGCAGGTGACTTGACCCCTCCATCTGTTCTCCCAACTGAAGTAGATCAGATCATGGAGGAGGATGTGGACGAGATTGACGTGTCCTGGAATCTTGCGATGGTTGCTTCTTGTGTCAACAAATTTCAAAAGAATTACGGGAGGCAACCATTGACAAATCTGAAGACTGGGTTAATGAAAGATAAGCTCAGGTGTTATAGATGTCATGAACCAGGGCACTTCGCACAAGAATGCAAGAAGACGACATCTGGATATGTCTCATCCAGAGTGGTAGATATTCAGAACAATGACAGACAGCTCGTGCCCGTCTCTCCTTCAAAGTCTTCTTCAAGTCCCTCAAGCAGCTCTAGCGGGAAATCAATAGCCTTGGTGGCACAGCAGCACGAAGGGTTCCACTGGACAGATGCTGCAACTCAGATGGAGACTCTGAATCTCTCCAAGAACAGTAATCATTGCATGATGGCGCAGACAGCAGAGACACCAGACCTCTCAGAAATGGTAAATTGCATTCTCTATTCAGATAGCTGTCGTTTTAAATTATCACAAATGCGCGCCCATAATTCGACTCTTGTAGCTGAATATAATCAAGCTACATCGCAAAACATCGCCCTTAAACATAAGAACAAGCTTCTTATGGAAAAGGTCGAAGCACAGAAACAAGACATAGCTCAGCTAAAGCTTTACTTGAACCAACATAAATGTTGGGTATACGAATATAAGCTAAAATTAGCTGAAAAGGACGTAGAACTTCAAGCAACTTTAGCCAAGCTAGTTCCTTGACAAGAAAGTTTCAAGAAAACGAATTAAATATTAAAAAATTTGAAACTTCCAGCAAGATGGTCAAGGACTTGTGCGATCTCCAGCTTGAATATCAGAACAACAAAACAAAAGGCATTGGGTATAATAGGGCTCCTCCACCATATAATCATAACTACACACGAATGTCTAATTCTGAGGCAGATTAGAAAATGAAGAAAATATGATGTTTGGTAAACCCTCGGATTACTTTTCAAAACCGTGGAAGCCCTACTACCCAAAGTTTTTTAAGCCAACTGAACTCAAGATGGACGCTGGTTTTGTCCCTCCACACCATTTTTGCAAGAATCTGGTGACACCTCCTCTTGTAGTTCAAATGGTTTTGAGAGAATGATGCCTAAACAAGAGGCAGCGACACCACTTAAGGAATCAAAGCAAGAAAATCCTCCTGAAACTGACACAGTGAAAGCTACTAACGCTTCTACTTCATGTGCATAAAAAATATTAGTTGAGGATATTACAGGTGGTGATGAAGAAGAATGTCTAAATTTAAATTAGGACAATGCAGCTGCTGATTATGATTTTTATAAACCTGCTTTTGACATTTTGAATCTTTTTCTTGCCGAATAATCTAAATTCTCGGACAATGTTGGTTGTGTTGATAACTTACACGTTTTAATTCTGGTTTTTCATCTGATGCTGATGTTATGAATTCTGATAATGCATGTGATAACTCTTGTGATGAAACATAACTTTTGGTACAGGTACAACATCGACAGATAATTCGGTTTCCTTAGTTCCCACTGAAGAGACTGAAATTCTTCTGACGAAGCACCGCCTGTTGATGCTATTCCTAGGGTCGACAATGAGGAAATCAACCAACCAACCGACTCTGTGATTAGTGACGCTGGCAAACTGAATCTAAATCGGAATCTCAAACTTTTCAAAATATAGAGATTTCTTTTGCTACTAACAATCAAAGCACATCTTCTGACAGTTCAGAAAAGGATGTCCCTGCTGAATCACCTGTTTCCTCTGAAGAATTCGCCAAGCAAAATGATTTGAAATCTAATAAAAAGAAATGGAGAACACGTAGATCCAAAAAGAAGAAAACCAAACAGGGACCTCAGCCTACTGAAAAGGGTGCTGCTGATTCAGTTCCTCATTCAGAGAAATTAACTCAGCAGCCCCAAATTGAATTTGTTAAGCCACCAGCTAAACAGGAATCAGTTAAAATTTTGCCTAAGTCTACCAACTCCAAACTTTATAATTCAAATCATAAAATTTACAAGTGTGTTGATGGTTGTGAGCAGGTTACAGCCAAGACTAAGACTTGCACCAGCCGTTAGTACTAGCAAGCAAGAAACTGACAGACAAGCTGCCTAGAATTTCCCAGGCTGAACAGATTGTTTTCTTCCAGAGAGGCAGACCTGTTTCAACTGCGGATTTCCCGGGCATATTGCACGAAACTGTCAAAATGCATTTACGTCCTTCAATGCCCTATCTTTGAAAAATCAGAGAGCTATGCCTAATCGCCTACATCAGGCTCGATTTGCTCCGGCTAAGCCCTCTGATCAAGACTGGAACATGGCCAAGAGACAAAATAAAAAATTTCTAAGACCTTCAGGTTCACTGAATCCTTCTAGCACTCCGAAAGTTGTGTAGAAGTTTGACTCGCCAGCCTAGAGGCCTAAGATCTTGACCAAGACCCAGTCTTCTGTCCCAAAATTGAACAAATCAAAAGCATCACCGACCTCATACTCAACTAATTTAACTTTCCTTGAGGTCACTTATGTTGATGCAAATGGAACACCCAGATCGTCATAGCCTGGGTTGCAGCTTCTAACTAAACTTATTGAAATGTGTAGGAACAGCTTTGGAGGACTCTCGTCAGACTTTGGTATGTCGACAGTGGCTGTTCCAGGCACATGACAGGAGACATCTCGCAGTTAAATGACATTTAGTTTTTTGATGGCGGGTTTGTCTCCTTCGCAGGTGATGAAACGGGAAAGATAACGATGAGAGGAACGGTGTGTAATGGAGCTCCCAGCTTCAAGAACGTGAACTATGTCCCAGAGTTGAAGCATAGTCTCTTGAGTGTGTCTCAGCTCTGTGATAATCATTTAGATGTGCACCTTACAAAGAAAGGATGCTATGTGTTGAAACCAGGCCTCATTATTCCTGATGAATGGATTCTTCTCAAAGCTGAACGCAAAGGAAACGCATACGCCATCGACATGAACAAGGCCCACACCGACAAGCTTACCTGTTTGTTCTCGTCGACCGCTGAGCACGACGTAATGTTGTGGTAGAGCCGACTACGACACATCAACATGAAGAATCTCAACAGACTTGCAAAAGGTGGTTTAGTCAGAGATCTGCCTGTTCGGGATTTTATGCAGATTGAAAAGTGTGAATCATGTGCTCGTGGGAAACAACATCGAAAGCCACACAAGTCAAAACCCGCACCCTCCACGTCAAAAGTCTTGGAATTGCTTCATATGGATCTTTTTGGTCCGATGATATTCTGAGTAGTGACGGGAAGGCATACTGTCTGGTTATCATTGATGACTACTCTCGTTTCACTTGGTTATTCTTTTTGGCACAAAAGAGTGAAATAGCTGAGTTAGTCAAACAGTTTATCACCCTAATGGAAAACCAGGCAGACACCACATTGAAGGCTATTCGATGTGATAACGGAACAGAGCTCAAGAATGACACTTTGAATTCTTTTTGCTCCTCCAAGGGAATTGATCAACACTTCAGTGCAGCCAGAACTCCTCAACAGAATGGGGTTGTGGAACGTAGAAACCTCACACTCATTGAAGCTGCACGTACTATGTTGGTCGAATCGGAACTACTTCTTATTTTCTGGGCAGAAGCAGTCAATACCGCTTGCTACATTCAGAATCATGTCCTGATCAACAAAAGGCACATGAAAACACCGTATGAAGTGGTTGAACGTCACAAACCTTCGGTCAAGCATTTCTGCAAATTCGGATGCCCCTGTGTTCTCCTACTCGTGGATACTAAGGGAAAGTTTGAATCACGCAGATATCCATGCATCTTCGTCCGCTACTCTAAGAACACTTCTTATCGTGTCTACAACAAGATCAAGAAAATGGTAGTTGAAACCTACAATGTGGGTTGGCTGGAGGAGAATCCCAAGGATGCACGCATTGGTCCTGACTGGCTCTATGATTATTCCTCTTTGTTTAAATCTGTTTATGACTCTTCTGATATGAATGCAGGTACAGGCACAAGTTCTGAACACCCACTGATGCCTATATAGACTGAGGATGATGAAGTTGCTGAACAGATGCAAGAATCTTTCAAGCAGCTGAGTGTGGATCCACCTGGATTCAATGAAGCTGTGTCTACACTTCCACCAGCATTGCAGAATCATGAAACTATTTCTAAACAGATTCCTCAGACGGGTTCCCCTGAAGTTGAGGCTCCAAACACAGAAGCTCCTGTGGCAAATGAAGGAGCTACAACTTCTGATGTCTTAGGATCATCTATGTTTCCTGAGCCTACACCACCAGACTGTTCTGTTGATCCATCAATCAACATTCCCACTGGTGCAACTAATGAGAGGGAGCCATCTGGAGTCGCATCGTAGAGCTTTACAAACTTGTAATAAGATCTCCAAGTTCCTGCTACGCCTATACCACAAAACATCTGGAGTCACATCGCAGAGCTTTACAAATGTTATTGGTCCTGTTACTGCTGGAGTTCAGACCCGCAGTCAATTAGGAGATATCGAAACATGTCTTTACTCTTGAACCTAAAAGCATTGATGTCGCCTTGCAGGAACCAAGCAGGGTTGACGCCATGCATGAAGAACTCAATCAGTTTGAGAAACTTGGGGTATGGAAATTGGTGAAGCTTCCTCAGGGAAAACGTGCTCTTGGAACTCGTTGGGTATTTCGCAACAAACAGGATGATACTAGTGTGATTGCGAGGAACAAAGCTCGATTGGTTGTTCAGGGCTTTCGCCAGATTGAGGGGTTAGATTACGATGAAGTTTATGCACCGGTGGCTAGATTGGAAGCCATTCGCATTTTCTTGGCATATGCATCATACATGGACTTCACAGTCTATTAAATGGATGTCAA
Organism: Scalesia atractyloides; assembly: GCA_947069175.1. Classification (NCBI taxonomy): domain Eukaryota; kingdom Viridiplantae; phylum Streptophyta; class Magnoliopsida; order Asterales; family Asteraceae; genus Scalesia; species Scalesia atractyloides. The sequence goes on along the minus strand of CAMTDV010000012.1, from coordinate 32,479,082 downwards.
GACTGCGTTTCTTTACAGCACGGTGAAAGAGGAGATATAGTGGCGCAACCATGGGTTTCACTGATCTAGACAAGCCAGACTATGCATACAAGTTGGACAAAGCTTTGTATGGGTTGCATCAGGCACCTCGTGCGTGGTACGCAACCCTAACAGAGCATCTTCTTGCTCATGGATATACCCGGGAAACCATTGATCAGACTTTGTTCATCAAACATGTTGACAAGGACATCATTCTTGTTCAAATTTACGTAGATGATATTATTTTTGGTTCTATGAATGATGGGTTGTGTCGCGAATTTGAAGAGGTCATGAAGAAGAAATTCGAGATAAGTTCATTGGGGGAGATGACTATGTTTTTGCGTCTTCAAGTTCGTCAAAGCTCACAAGGAATCTTGATTCGTCAAGGAAAATATGTCAATGACATTCTTGCCAAATTCAAGCTTACAGATTCAAAGCCTATGGCTTCGCCTATCGCTGAAGGGCCCCTGTTGAATGAAGACGCAGAAGGACACCTGTCAATCCAACCATGTACCGGTCTATGATCGGTTCACTCATGTATCTCACGGCAAGTCGGCCAGGCATCATGTTTGCCGTTTGTCAGTGTGCTCGATATCAAGCTACTCCAAAACTCTCTCATTTACATACTGTTAAAAGAATTTTTAGGTACCTCAAAGGGGCATCGTCACTGGGGCTCTGGTATCCTAAAAATTCTGAATTTGAACTGTATGCTTTCTCTGAGTAATCTTGGAGGTATAGACAGGGACATGCGATCAACTTCAGCTAGATGCCAATTCTTGGGAGATAGATTGATCTCTTGGCAATGCCAATTCTATAGCGAAAGCAGAATATGTCGCAGCATCAGCTTTTGCTGCTCCTAGGTTTTTTGGATGCAACCCAGTATGTGAATTACGGTTTGACTTATCTAAATACAACAATTTATTGTGATAATGATGCCGCAATCCAAATTGTCAAAAACCCTGTTTTTCACTCCAAAACCAAGCACATAAACATAAAGTTCATTTTATTCGTGATTGTTATGAAAAGGGTCTTGTTAAACTTGAGCAAATCCACACCGATGCAAATGTTGCGGCTTTGTTCACGAAACCCGTTAGCAACACGCGTTTTCAAGTGCTTGTGGATCTTCTCAAAATGATCTGGTTTTCTAACTGAGCCTCCTTTATCCTTTTTTAGTTTGTTTTCATTTTCTTTTCTTTTTGTTTACCTCGTAGATTTGTTCATGTCTATGCACAAATTTAGGGGGAGAAAATCACAAAAATACAAAAACATTTGAAAAATTAGAAAAACACAAAAACATTAAAAATTCATAAATTTGCAATGATTGGGAAATGAAAGATTTCTCGTGATAAAGGTTTTGGCTAACACATGTAAGGTGTTGCAGCTGGAATGACTTGGATCGAAAGCGATATGTTGATAGGCTTAGAGCTCAAACGGATATTATAAGCTAAATGATATAAACATAAAGAACTATATACCTAGTGGGTCACACACCATCGACATATGATTTTATGGTCTTAAATTTTTGTATTGATAGTTGGCCAATATTTAAGGTGTTAGGTGTTTATACTGTTGAGTGATCCAGGGATATCTTGGCTGTCCTTCTGTTGCATCCAGATTATATACAGACCTAGACACAACCCGGATATCTTAAAAGATCCACACTTGGACAAAAACCTTAATTGCTCCTAAAAGCAAAATTTGCACCAAAAGGTGTATGTCTCACCCTCGTTGGACACAAAACCTTGAAAACTTTGACTGTACGATAGTGCATACCTGTGATCAATGGTCTAACGTTGTAAAGCTAGGATGATTCCAGTATAAGTTACCAAAACGTCATAAACCGTTGTGCCTACCTTGATCGCGGGTGTATGTCATGGAGTGGGACACACGAGTATTATAGTATAACATTACCTTAAGCGTATTATAAAGCAAAAAAATAGAAAGTTGAGCACTAGGTTTAAATGGACAAGTATATTGGCATTCATACTGAGATGATAAGGGGTTCATCTGAATCCCTGTTTGAACCCTTTTGATTCAAGATCTCAGTGTTTGAACTTTCCGGATTGTCTTTGACCCTTCCGGATTAAGTGTTGAACTTTATCTGAACCTTTAAAATGAACCTTCAATTGAACCTTAAACCTGTTAAATTCACTAATGACCTTTTCATGTGATTGAACTGTTATTGGACCCCTTTGTATTTGACCTGATTATTGATCTACCAATCAGTTTTGAACTAATGGGTTTTTGACCTCTTAGTTTAAAATTGGCCAGTTAATTTATGTTAACTTGGATATCTGGTTTGATTAGTAAGTGTTTTGTGAGTATGGTTTAATCTGTTGTTCTTCTGACAGAAATGGCTGAAGTGGGTTTTGATGTGGTTTTATTAGTTGAAGAGCAGTTCCATAACCAGGCGGGTTATCTGTCGGATCCACCAGCGGGTTTTTTTCAAGAATTCAAGTCTATGATGGTGGGTCTGAATGACTGCCGGATCACGTATGCACTACGAGCGAATCCTGTTATATATCATGATTTAATGCACATGGAAGCGAGCGAGATTTCATTTGAGGGGTGCTGACGGGAAGCCCTATATTAGTTCATCTATTCAGGGGAAGGAGACCATCGTGAACAAAGCATGTATTGGGAAGTGTTAAAGTTTACAGATGTAGCGAGCGATCCGATGTTATATGATAAGGATAAGGTGATGCCGATGTTGATGGGATGAGTTATGAGGGAACATATCCTCCGTTGAAGAAGATGTTCCCTACGTACTGGAGATTGTTAGTTCACAAGTTCATGCAGTGCGTATCGGAGAACAAGGGCAGGTTAGATCAGCCGAACCAGACACAGACTTCAGCGATCGTATCTTTGGTGATGGATTGGAAATATTATTTTTCTGGTTATATTTTCGAGAATATGAAGAAGATTCTTGAGCAGTCGAAGAAGAAGATGTTTTTGTTGTATCCTCGATTCGTGCAGCTGATTCTGGATGCCCGTTATTCTGATTTAGCTAAGGATGCTTCCGATACGAATTTGCTGAATATGAAGCACATGGGTTCGACTAGCGAGCGATCGATGTTATATGATAAGGATAAGGTGATGCCGATGTTGACGGAGATGAGTTATGAGGGAACATATCCTCCGTTGAAGAAGATGTTCCCTACGTACTGGAGATTGTTAGTTCACAAGTTCATGCAGGGGCGATCGGAGAACAAGGGCAGGTTAGATCAGCCGAACCAGACACAGACTTCAGCGATCGTATCTTTGGTGATGGATTGGAAAATTATTTTTCTGGTTATATTTTCGAGAATATGAAGAAGATTTTTTGAGCAGTCGAAGAAAGATGTTTTTGTTGTATCCTCGATTCGTGCAGTGATTCTGGATGCCCGTTATTTGATTTAGCTAAGGATGCTTCCGATACGAATTTGCTGAATATGAAGCACATGGGTTTCGACTGTTTTTAGCAAGATGAAGAAGAACAGATCGACATCAAAGACAATTTTGTTGGACGTATACCTTTGAAGAAGTTTGGGATGTTTTCTGAGTTGATTGGTCAGGATATCCCAGCACCTAAGCCGATAAATGCTATGCTGGCTGAAGAGCATTACATACCGGTGATAAAGAAAGAGGTTGAGGTTGAAGATTTAGTTGCTGATGAGGGTTCTGATGCTGAAGAAGCTCTTTTGGAATCTATTAAAGAATATGAAGTTCATCCGATTCCAGAGCTACAAGAGTTTACTACTGAGAACTTAGCGGCTCTTATTGCGCATCTACTAGAGATTCAAGAGTAGCAAGGGAATCCCCTCTCGTGTTGTCTCATTCTGATATCCCTGTTACTGAAGCTGGTACAACTAAAGATGTTGAAGAAGATGAAGAACCATTATTGAAGAAGCGACGAACAGAAGCAACCGAAGAACGTATTTATACTAACAAACTCATTCATACAGAAGTCCAGATACAAACCGATGCTCGTATTGATGATACTACTGAAGAACCGATCACTGTTACATCCTCGATCACTGTATCTTTGACCGATCTTTACACTGTTGAGTCGGTTACAGCTGAAGAACCGATAGTTCCTCTTGTTTCCACTCAGTCTACTGTCATGTCCATTCAGCTGAATCTGTACTCGGGATGATGGATTTTGGTGGTGGTAGTGGTAGTTCTGCAGGTATTGGAGGCTCGAGGGCAGGGGGTAGTGGTTCTGGTGGTGGTCAGGATGAAGATATTGAGTATTTGAAGCGATTAGAAAAGAGAGCATTCGAATTCAGTCGGATTGATAGTGATGACAAAGACATTGATGTAGTTGATATGAAGAAGAGGGTGGTAGTACTTGAGCAGGAGGTTATTCTTAAGGATGCATAGATAGCTTCTCTAAAGACTCGGTTAGACGCTCGTGAGACGATAGACCAACTTCAGGGTGACGTTTTGTTATTGATGACTATGGTTTTTGATCAAAAGGCAAAGTTAGAGAATAAGTTCGGGCGTGAGTTTTCTGATCCGGTTGATGATCCTATGGATGTTGAACATCGTCATCAAGATGTTGAAAAGAGAGAAGCAGTCAGAATAGCAGCTGAACAGCTCGCAGCTGATCGTCAGGCTGGTTTAGAAGATTATAAGAACGCTCCGAAGAGGAAGTTTACTGGTGCGAGTCAGAGAAAGAAAACTGCTCCAAAGAAGAAACAGATGGTTCTGATGAAGAACGTCGATGTAAATCCGCTGGACGAGAACTTTCAGTTGAAGGATCCTACTAATCAGTCTGATAGGTTTGTCATGGAACTTGGATCAAGTTATTACAACAAGGTTGGGAATAAGTCAAGTGTGCTGAGTTGGACTTATGATCATGTTAAGAAGATATGGCCGATTGTTTGACAGGACGGTACACGCGAATATTACTCCAAGGAGTCCGAGTTTGAGACATGGATGAAAGTCGCTTTGACTGATCTTATCAGGGCTCCGTTATACCGATACTGATATGACTGAGCATGGTCCAGGATGGAGATTTTTTAAGAAGCTGGAGAAAGAGGTGAAGAATGGTTTCAAAACGATGACAACAGCTGAACCGTATCTACGGGCAGCTAAAGGTGTTAGGGATGCGAGAACTGGCAGAAGGTTTAAGTCTGTGATGTGGCCTCCGACTGATAAGGAACTAGTTGTACCAGTCACTCCAACATTCCCCAAAGGCATTTTGAAGAATATTAACTTTTGGATGTATGATCCAAAGGCCGGGAATGTAGCGATTGTGACTAAGGAGAAAGCCTTTCGTGTGAATGATGTGGTTGATTTAGTGAGCTTTCACGATGAAGATCTGCAGGTTCTAGAAGTGAATCAGATCCAAACAATAGAGTTGTACGAGCCGTGTGCTAAAAATTGGACAGCGGCGATTGCAGGGATTATAGTAGGCAGGATGGGAGTTGATGCGCTACTGAAGGATTAGTAGCCTAATGTTGTAAACCTAGGGGGAGATTGTTGGCCCCTAGTAAAAGGTTTACACATTAGAGTTGCATTTTGGGCTAAGGGTGTAGGAATGGGCTTCCTAGAGCCTTATGCGCCTAGGGTTGTAATTAGTGGGTTTTGAGATTAGTATAAATACATGTATTGGGGTTAGGGTTTAGGTTGCTTGTTAATTTGTTATTTACGCTAAAGCTAGGGCGATATCTTGTATCAGACACCATTCGGTGCATGCAAGTTGATTAATTAGAGATTGTTCTTGTTTGTTCATCTAATCTTTCTTTCCGCAATCGATTAGTTGCTGTGATACCGTGTACAGATCTGAATCAAGGACTTACAACGCCAGGGGTAAATTTGTAAATATTGAAATTTTTAGCCTTTCTTCCGTGTTTTTCCGCTTTTTTCGGTAATGTGTAGGTTTGTATTGTTTGGATTCATGCCATATGAAGTTCAGAAGTTGAAATAATCTCCAAACAGGTAAAAAGCTTGAAAAGATGGTGAATTGTGTTGAAAAAACGGAATTGGGAGCATTCTGTGTAAAATGCTGCAGAATGCCCAGATGCCGCACGGCCGTGCACAGGATCCCACGGCCGTGCACTTCAAAACTGCATCTGCACATAATGACAGTGTGGCTTGTTTTCTCGGACACGCACTACCGTGCTGCCAATGTGCACTACCGTGCTATCCGAGGAATCGTAAACCAAAATGTTATATTTTTAATCCGCACGACCATGCAGATCTGCGCACGGCCGTGCGCATTTTTTCTGAGTTGTAATTGTAAACAGTATAAATACGACTTTTCAGAAAAAAAACATTCTTAATTGCAACCTAATCGCACTGCCGTTCCTAATTACGCCCTCTCCCAAAATTAACCACTCTTTGCAAGAACTTCGTTCAATCTTCGATCAAGGTATGAATCCTTTCGTATTTTACACTTTCAATCTTGTTTTAGGCGTAGATTAGGGTTCTTGTTCAAGAAATTTTGGGGATTTCTTCATAAACGCCAATCAAACCCTAATTCTTGACACATTGGGCGAAACAAAGTCTCAATCACGAACCCTCGGTCCATTCACTGAGAAAATACTTTGATTTGCGATAAAACTGCTGAAATCAGTGAATGGAGCCATTTTTTTGAAATCTGTAGTCGACGCACGGCCATGCGCCTCATCTGCACGGCAGTGTAGTCGACTCGACGCAGTGAACCCGATAACCGGATATGTGATTTAGATCCGCACGGTCGTGCACTTGGCCCGCACGGCCGTGCTCCATCTGAGACAGGAACATAATGCTTTGAAAACACTATTCTGGTGCCGGGATCGAAAATGTTTAAGTTTGGTCTAATTTTATTGCGTGTCTGCGTGTAGATGGATCATCCCTTCCTCCAATTCGACTCCGACAAGCAAAAGGAACGACCATGCGTCAACCGACTACAAACATTATGGAATCGAAGAGGCGAGACTGGAGAGCCTCAGAAGCTAAGTTGGGCTGCAATGCAAGCCCTAAACCAAGCTCACATTAGAGTTCTTCACTTCTTACTCATACGATAAACCATGAAGCAAGAACCCGACTTAAAAAATGCAAAAAGTATACAGTTTAGGCTCGAGGGTAGGTGGCATAAATGGTCAGTGGTGAAGCTCGGCAAAAAGTTGGGTATTTACAATGAAGAAGATATAGACACTGAGCTTTTTACCAATATCTACAAGTTCGACAGTGATGAAGAAAGAGCAGATTTCTTGTCTCATGTGGCAGTCGGGCCACCTTACGAGGCTAGAAGAGCCAAGGCGTCGAGACTGAGGGACCCACTCCTTAGGGTTCTTCACCAGGTAATGAGCCAAACCATCTATGGTCGCATTGACAGTTCTGGGAACTGTCCCACACGGTACTTGCTCTTTTTATACTCCATAGTGAATGGGGTACATGTAAACCTTGCTGCCCAATTGGCTGAATTCTTTATAAACAGTGCGAGGAGGTCGACGAGTAGCGAGATTCACGGTGGGGAGTTTGTGACCTAACTCGCATACGCCATTGGGATAATGACAGATGATGTAGTCAACAATCTGACGCTGGTCCACACCGGGGGTTGTGTGGATCTTCGTTCTATGAGGGCAATGGGCTTAATAGTGGATACAGGAAACGACCCAAGGTTGAGGGGCCTAAATGGGGAGATTTGGGACCCATTCCCACCGCTACCAGAGGACGAGGTACAAGAAGATGTAGAAATGGAGCATGTCCATGAGGCACATGCTCACGAGGAAGCATTCATAGGACCACCACCAGGTCAGCAGCAGCAGCATCAGTACCAGTACCAACACCAACACGAGTATCAGGCGCAACAGGATTGGCCACCTTGCATCCCTTCGTACCCAGAGTTCTACCAGCAATTCCAACAGATACAGGTGAACCAGAACACAATGAGAGAAGAGATGCATGCCAGATTCTTGTAAATCTTCAGAGGGCTACACAACGCCTTCCCAAACTACTTTGGTGATCCTCCACAGTGCCCATTTGGGAACTCGGGACATAACGAGACGGGTCCGTCTGGTGGCACCAAGACGATGAGGGGATTAGTAGGAAGAAGGAGTGTAGAGTTTGATGCTGCTGGTGTCATTGTTTATTTTCATAGTTTCCTTTGTTTCTTTTGTAGGAATAAGGCGGAAGGCTCAACTGCCACACTTGCGGAAGAGCGCAAGTTGTGGAGGGAGGCCTGTGAGAGGGATAATGCTGAGAGGATTCATTAAGGGATGAGATGGTAAGGATGCGCGCATTAGTAGAGCGCTTAAAAAGGAAAAAGAGGCAGCCTCTTCTGCGGCCGAGAAGGCCACGGCGCATCGTGAGCGCAGCAAGCAGAAGGAGGTAAAAAACTTGCCATTCTTTATTTTACAGGATCAAAAGATTGCCAGACTAACCTTGTTGTATGACCAGGTGGAGGCTTGCGCAGTGCTTGAGAGTGAGAAAAAAGATCTCCAGGTTGCCTCGGTTTAAAAGGCCGAACTACAGCGCAGGCACCTAGAGGATCTAGAGAAGTTGCGCGTGGAGGAGGCCAAGGTGGGCAGGGCAAAGAAAAATTAGAAAATTCTGAAGCCGCCTGCGCCATCATGGAGAGTGTGCGGAGTTGCTGACGAACAACATGCTATGGATGCAACAACATGGAGTTGTTAATGTAAGTTCTCCGTTGTTATTTTGATCATTTTATTTTGCTTCTCATCCTGTTTCCCTTGCATGGTGCAGATCGCAAACTCTATCTTGAACTCGGTAGAGTTGGACAACGCCATAACCAAACTGATGGTCACTGCGCGCCATGATGGATACGCGCAGGGCTATGCCGAGTGTGCACACCATGTGACTCGTGCAATGGACGTTCAATGGGATACAAGTCACGCTTCCACTCGTGGGGTCGATACTGAAGCTGCCTTTCCCAGGCCAAGCGCTAGTACGATTGTCTTCAATGTCGGTGATGGATTTAGTGAGAGAGGCGCTTCAGCATGACGATTACGTGGATCGCTTAAAAGACATATTTGAAGATGTGGCAGAAGTTGAAGAGAGTGAAGGGTAGGATAGAATGTTTGTAGGATTCTGAATGTTATATCTGAATGTAACTGCACGTACGCTTGCTTGTACTCTTTTGCATGAAATGAATGTTTCCTTTGAAGTTACAATATTTGCATGAACATAACAACTTTGTGTAGGTAGAGCTAATAAAAATAGTAATGAACTCGTGTATGAACTTCACATCCCATGCGCATACAGTAGGTAGTGAATTTTGTTCATGAGTCATGTTGTTCCATGGTGTTTTTGCGTATACCCAAAGTGGTTTCGCGCATTTGTAACAAAGTATCTAGATAATGAAACCCATGCATTGATTGTCTTGTATTAACAATTAGGCATAAGGGCCATGTACAGAATAGACAATTAGATCATAGGTTTTGCCAGTTTACATGTAGCACTGCCTTAGTTGTTGCACATTACAGGTCCTAGGAATGTTTGTGTCGTCCAAATGTTTAAGGGTGTATGCACCCTTTCCTAGGACTTCATGGATTATGTAAGGGCCTTCCCACTTGGGCGCGAGTCTGGACCTTCAACGTTGGACGCTTCGTTATCTCTCAAAATGAAATTGCTATGTAGGAAGGTATATATGCGGACTCACGCATTGTACTATTTATCGAGCTTGGACTTGTACTTTGCTTGATTGATTGCGGCGTTTTCACGCCTTTCTTCTAGGAGGTCCAAGTCGAGTTTGCGCTCTTCTTCATTATTCTTGTTCTACATAGCCAGCATGTGTGGTGATGGCAGGCCTATTTCAGCGGGAATTACTGCCTCCATCCCATACACCAGGCTGAATGATGTTTCACCGGTGCTGGTTTTTGGCATGGTTCGATGAGCCCAAAGCATACTTGGCAACTCATCTACCCAACCTCTCCGCACCATCCCCAATCTCATCTTGATCCCTTCAACTATACTTTTGTTTATGCTTTTCACCTGGTCGTTCCCTTGGGGATGCGCGACCGAAGTGAACACATTTTCGATATACATTTCCTTCATCCACCATTATAGTTCTTTAGCAGCAAAATTGGTGCCGTTATCACTGACATTGCACAGGGGTAACCCAAAGCGGCAAAAGATGTGCTCCCAAATGAATTTGCAAAGTACCATTGCTGTGGTGGATGCAAGGGGCTTTGCTTCTACCCACTTGGTAAAGTAATCGACGGCTACAATTATGAACTTTATGACACCTAGGGTGTCAGGGAAAGGTCCCACCATATCGATTGCCCATTGTTGGAAGGGCCATGCTGTTGTTACTGGGATCAAGGGGTTTTTGGGGCGCAATGTCTTCGGCGCGTGTCGTTAACATGATGCACATTTGCACAGCGTTTCGGCTGTGTCTAAGTGCATGTCGGGCCAATAATAGCCAACCTTCATGATCTTCGCCACTATCAAGCACGGAGCGGCATGTATACCGCATAACCCTTCGTGTATTTCGTGGATCAAGTATTGCGCATCTTGCGGATCAACGTGGCGGGAGAGTGGTCCAAGGTATGACTTTCTGATATACGTTAAAGTATATACATGCGTTTTTGACTGAAACTTCGTTGTTTAGGTACATAATCGGTCACTTTTATATTTTCAAGTCTTAAACGGCGTGCCACAGACAAAGTTGGAGAAAAGTGGGATTTACGAACGTTCCGGATCAATTCTGTAGAAATTGTTGAAGTTACATCTCACGCACGGCCGTGCAAACTATCGGCACGACCGTGCGCGACTCTCGACCTCGGGAGCACTGGCAGTGCACATGGAAGTGCAGCTGATTTCTCGCACCACTGACCGTGCGACCCGGGCACACTCCCGTGCACTAGCTGAAATTGATCAACAGGATGTCTGAAGACCCTGCACGGCCGTGCGACCCATGTGCACGACCGTGCACATCTGAAGATTTTTCCGCCCAAACGTCCACTTGTCTGGTCCATACCCTGCAGCTGACGTCACGCTGATGATTGCATGGGCATGCACATAAAGTCCACGGCCGTGCGGATATGAATTTCTCTATAAAACAAGGCAGACGCTACTGATTGAAACATTGGGTAATTTTCCAAGCTTCTGGGCGATTTATGAGGTCTGACAGCTTCTGGTTGGGACGATTTCAAGCCTCAAAGTTACAAGAAGATCATCCATCATCCAATCCATCAAATCCTTGCTTGTTTATGGTTTGATTTCTTGTTCTTAACATGCATTTTGAGCATATTTGCAAGCACTGATATGATGTCTTATGTATTATTGTAATGGTATTAAGAATACTTGTTTTATGAACAATCTTTAGTTTGTAATCTTGTTTGAATGAAGCTCTGGCAACTTTTTCATGTTTGAATCTTGATGATCATATGGCAAAATTGGTTCATTGATGTTGGATTCTTGATTGTGATTGTTTATCTTGGATGATTAATAAAATGGTTAGTTAGGATATGTTAACAAAACCCCTTAATTAATCATTTGTTAGTAAACTGTTAACTTGTTAATGTGTTTACACCATGAAACTAGAAATGGGTATTGGTTTAATAAAAGATAAATTTGATTTTGATCAAGAATGTTTTCTTACACGTAAGGGCTCTAGCGGGTTAGATGGTTTTATTGCGAGTTCTTGAAATGATTCTATCTTTGTTTAGTATTTTTGGTTAAAAGGCTAACTTAGTAGATTTGTGTTCAAGACTTGCAAAATGGATAGGTTTGTGATATGATCTACGTTATGCTTATCTCGGTGTTTGTATTGTGTTATCGGTATTGCTTTCCTTGATAAAGTGAGGTTAGAAAACTCTTAGCAGATGACTTACTTATTTTTAAAAGACTCTCATGAAAATATATCAATAGCTCGTTAATGAATAATTTTAAGGTGGTTAAAGTGTGTTTATCGTGTTAACTTTCCAAGGATCATCATGTTAGGATTCCCGAAAGGGATACTAATTGTCTTTATAATTGGAAAAATTGATCAAGTGGCTTGGCGACATTTCTGACTTAGTTAACATGCTTAGGTTGTTTATAAAACAAGACAAAAGAAAAAAAAATTTTGTATTTGGAGTCTTTTATCTTTTAGGATACATTTTTAGATAATTTTTAGTTAAAAACCCTTTCACATATCTTTTTACCGGTAGATAAATGACAACGCTTTAGTACATAAGCGCCTGCCTGCGTCTATGGATCGACTTCTGGTTCTTACCCATACTTTACCACATATACGATAGGGTACACTTGTCCTTTTGTGTTGTTTTAATGTTAAGGTATAAATCCTTATTATAAGTATTAAAACCGAGTTCGTGTGTAAAGTTCATTGTAAAATATGTATATATACGCACACGTCACTTTCGGTAAAGTATACCGTCTTCCATTTCATAGTTCAGTGCCTTGTTCTGGACCTTTCTTGCTTCCGCTTTATTTTCTAGGAGGATCCCAGACTGCAAGAACATGATGACGGGAGACATCCAGGAAGGATTCCCCGTTTCTATGACGTTTACTTGACGCAACAGAACGGAAGAGTTCTTGAGCACCTCGATGCGCACTTCTCGCGCGGGGTAGTTGAAGCTTGTAGCAGCCAGTTTGCTGAGCCCGTCGGAATGTTTATTCTCTCTTCGGTTAATGTGGGTTATTTTGAAACCTTGGAATTTGGTTATTAAGGATTGCGCCTGTTCAAGATACAGGGCCATCGTTTTGCCCTTTGCGTCGTACAGACCATTGATCTGTCCTGCGACCAAAAGAGAATCGACGTGTGCTTCCAAATTCCTGGCCCCCATTTTGATGGCTAACCGAAGGCCTGCCAGAAACGCTTCGTACTCGGCTTCGTTATTCGTGCTTTTCAAGTCTAACCTGATGGTGTAGGTGAACTCCTGGTTATCGCGGCTTATTAGACAGAGACCCGCCCCTGCGCCATCATCATTGGATGCGCCGTCAGTGTGAAGTATCCATGCGTGGTCGTCTATGATAGGCGCTGGATTCTGTACAGCTTCACACTCTTGCACTTTATTATTTGGTACTTCTGTAACAAAATCAGCTAGTATCTAGCCATTGATAGCTGGGCGTGGTTTGTACATGATGTTGTGTCCACCAAGCTCAATCGCCCACTTCGCAGACGGCTAGATATGTCCAGTTTGGACAAAACTTGGCCTAAGTGATAGTTCGTGAGAACTGTTATCCATGGCCTGAAAATATCGATGCAACCTGTGGGATGCATGGACTAAAGCAAGAGCAAGCTTTTCCATCATTGGATATCTTGTCTCCGGGTTAGTTAGCATTTTGCTGATGTAGTAAATTGGAGTTTGGACTCCTGCGCGTTCTACTAACAAGACTACGCCCTGAGCGATATCCGATGCGAAAAGGTAAAGGATCAGTGGCACGTTCTTTTGCGCCCAGAGCGATACCTATGAGTGGAACTTGACGTTGCCAAGCTTACGAGATCAGCTTCCGTTTGATTGAGCTTAGATCTTGCAGCACACCATAATACCATTCACATTTGTATCAAATTGATTGGGTTATTATTTGAGATTGTTTGTTGAGGGTGACATATGACATACAACATATTTACTTACATTGGTTAATGCACATATTATCAATAAATTAATTAAACATATTATTTTCCTAATAACAAAGAGATTCACTCGCCAACTTTTGTTGACCCAAATTTTTTTTTTACACATGATACAGGTGAACAGGTTTGAAGAATGGATCACTTAGGATTGAGACTTAGAAGAATAAATGTTATTTGAATTTATTGTGAATTTTGTAGTTGATTTGTTTGGATAATGTGTTTATGGGATTTATTTTAAATTGAATTAATAAATATCGAAACTTTTAATAGTATGTCATAAGCTTTGATGAAAAACAATCATGCCTCGGTCACCTTATCCGCTGTGGGTCGGGGTGTGACAGATTGGTACCAGAGCCGATGACTATAGGAATATAGGATAGGTTATTAGACCCCTTAGAGCCTATACTATAGTCAACTAGGTCTTATTTGCTTACATGCTAAATTGGTTACGTTCAAACTTATGGCATTCATTAGTTCTACATTTTTTTATTTACTTTCACACACAATTGCATGCAAGCACTCTAATTGCTACTTGATTTTATAATACATACAACATATTATAAATTTTGCCAGCACAATATATATACACACACACACTATCCTTAAATGCAAAATTCCTGTTTCCATTTACTTGTACATTTTTTCCTTTCTTTTTCGAAAATTTACAATGTTTTGTTCTCAAATCTCATCAAAGTGAGCTCCTACGACGGGCATGTAGTAACTGGAAGGGTTCACTTACCGGTAGTCGGAACGTCCTGTCTAGATTGGCATTCGTATAAATCCAAAGTGAAGGACTAGTTTGCCTACCTGGGGACTAATAATGAGAATATGAAGGACCTATTAGGCCAAAGCATGCCACACCAAACGTCGTGTGAACTAACCCCACTTTGAGTTGTCACCGTGTTCATACCAGGATACTATCCGACCTTATACATCACAACCATGTTTCTCGATTTTCATTCGGGTTGTGGTATGTTAACAGGCCGAACCAATGTGAACCCTACAAAGCCCAGTCGTCATGGAGCCCACATGATTGCATAGGTGAAGTCTGGGGGGACATATGAGGCCCCAAACATGAGCAAAGCCCAAGGCATCCTATGGATGCAATGGATTTATACTTCTCTTTCATTTTGTGGATGTTTATTGTTTTTAGAATTCCAATTTTATACAACACCCATTACATCTACTCACCAAACTCACAACCTTGTTGTGTTATTTCCTGTAGATGTCTTCTAGGCACCTTCGTGGAGGAAAGAGGTCCGGAAAATCCGGCGAACGATGGCTGCCCAGATAGCCAAGCAAATGGCCGCCATGATTCCAAACATTGTGATCCAGGTCCAACAAGCTCTTGCTGCTAACCCAGTTAACCAGGTCAACTAAGATGAATCAAATGTTGTCAACGCACCTACAAACTCAACCAAGTGCACCTATAAGCACTTCAACTTTTGCGACCCTCCAAAATATGAGGGAACCAAAGGGGTCACTGCATTCCTTCGATGGTTCGAGGAAATGGAAAGCACTTTCTTAAACTGGTGACTGCCCTAACGACCGTAAGGTTCGCTATGCTACTGGTCGTCTCTTTGGGGTAGCTTTAACTTGGTGGAACGCCGAAAAGGGCAGAAGAGGAGCCAAAGTCGCGGTACCTCTAACGTGGGAACAACTGAGGGAGCTTATGACAAGGTGATTTTGCCCAAGGAGTGAAATCAAGAAGTTGGAAGATGAATTCTACTTCTTGAAGCAAAATAATGGGGATCATGTGACATATAAGAAAAGGTTTATCGAGCTAAATCAGATGGTCCTGAATCTGTTCACTCCCCTTTATCACCTTATTGAGCATTACATCTGGGGCCTTTCTTCTAAAATTCAAGATTCTTTGATGAGCACTGTACCTACAACCTTAGAAGCTGTAATGGAATTAGCCACCGAACTCACTGAGAACCACATTCGGAATGGAGACTTTGATGAAGAAATGAAAAGGAGTGCAAGTAGCAAAACATCAGCGAACCCCCAAACCAACCAGACTAGATCTTCTTCTCGTTTCAATGCCAAGAGAAAACGAAACGGGAAAAACTATGTGGTCACTCAAACCAACCAGCCAAACTCACATAACCAACCCATCCAGGCAGCCCCAATCACCCAAGTTGCCCCTCCAACCAAACCACCTAGGAGGCAGTATTCCGGAACCTACCTAAAGTGTAACCAATGCCAATACCACCATCCAGTTGAGAACCCATGCCCACACTACACCGGGTGTGGCCGAGGAGGCCATACAGTTCAAACCTGTCGTACTCTCCAAAGGCAGGCCCGGAATCAAAACCAAGCCCATCCAATAACCAAATTGTGGGCCAAGCCCCTTACCAACGACCTCCACTCATGTTACCACATGCCCAGATCGTAGCCCAGCCTTTTTACCAACCCAACTACCCTGTAATACCTCAAATGAGGGCTTGCTATAATTGCGGTGATCCAACTCATTTCCGCAACACATACCCCCGATGGTGAACATAATCAACGCTCAGGCTCAAGTTAACCCTGCGAATTAAGCAAACCAAGCCAATCCGCCAGCCAGGGGAAGAGCATTCAACATCAATGCCAACAAGCCGGAGCAGATAACAATGTGGTTAACGGTACGTTTCCCATCAATGGTAGCCATGCATCTATTTTATTTGACACGGGTACGGATAAGAGTTTTGTGTCTCTAGAGTTCGAGTCTATTCTTGGGTTACCTCGTGTCGATTTAGCCAAATCGTTTACAATAGAAGTAGCTAATGGAGAACCTATTATGTTGGATTCTATTATTTACGACTGCACTCTCACTCTCAACAAGCACAATTTTGAAATCGATCTCATCCCTATGAAATTGCGAAGTTTTGACGTCATCCTTGGCATGGACTAGCTCAGTCAGCACTATGCTGAAGTGGTATGCTATGAAAAATATATTCGAATTCCCCTCGCCGATGGACAAACCCTTCGTATATTTGGTGAAACCTCATCCAAAGGGCTTAGGTTGATGTCGTGCTTACAAGCCCGAAAGTACCTCCGAAAAGATTATGTGGCCTTTCTAGTCCATATCGTCAAGAAAGGAGGCAAGGAGAAGAAGCTAGAAGATATCCTATTAGTTAGGGATTTCCCCCAAGTTTTCCCAGACGACGTCCCGGGACTCCCTTCCATGCGAGAAGTCGAATTTCGAATTGATCTCATACCTGGTGCCACCCTATTTGCAAAGTCCCCATATCGATTGGCTCCATCTGAAATGTAGGAATTGGCTAGTCAATTGCAAGAACTGATGGACAAAGGGTTCATTCGCCCTAGTTCATCACCTTGGGGTGCGCCTGTCCTCTTTTGTCAAGAAGAAGGACAAAACCTTCCGAATGTGTATAGACTATCGGGAGCTCAACAAACGGATCATTAAGAACCGTTACCCTTTAAGCTCGCATCGATGACCTCTTAGATCAACTTTAGGGTGTGACATGTTTCTCAAAAATTAATCTTCGTTCCGGCTACCATCAGTTTAGAGTACGTGAAGAAGACATTCCAAAGACCGCATTCCGAACCCGCTACGGTCACTACGAGTTCATGGTCATGCCCTTTGGTTTGCCAATGCTCCAGCTGTCTTCATGGATTTAATGAATAGAGTATGCAAGCCCTATCTTGATCTTTTGTTATTGTATTTATTGATGAGATCCTTATCTATTCCAAGACCAAGTCAGATCATGAGCGACATCTTCGGCTTACTTAACACTTTGAATACTGAAAAGCTTTACGCTAAGTTTCCAAAATGTGAATTCTGGTTAAAGGAAGTCCAATTCCTTGGTCATGTTATCAACGACAAGGGAATTCACGTTGATCCAGCAAAAATCAAAGCAGTGAAGAATGGCAGGCTCCACGCACCCTACTGAAGTCAGATCTTTCCTCGGCTTAGCGGGCTACTATCAGCGTTTTATCGCCAACTTTTCCCGAATTACCTTACCACTCACAACTTTGACACACAGGGTAAACCCTTCGATTGGGGGCCCAAACAGGAAGAGGTCTTCCAAACTTTGAAACTGAGACTTTGTGTCCCAGACGGTTGTGATGACTTTTTAGTTTTTTGTGACACATTGGGGCAACTGTTAGGGTGCGTCTTAATGCAAAGAGGCAAGGTGATAGCCTATGCCTCAAGACAACTCAAACTCCACGAAAGAAATTACACAACTCACAACCTCAAACTCGGGGCATTCATGTTCGCTCTGAAGATATGGAACATTATCTCTGTGGCACAAAGTGTGAGATCTACACTGACCACAAGAGTCTCCAGCACATCTTCAATCAAAAGAGCTAAACATGAGGCAACGACGATGGGTTGAACTTCTGAACGATTATGCTACGAGATCCGTTATAACCCAGGCAAAGCCAATGTCGTAGCAGATGCTCTTAGTCGAAGAGAGTATGCAAATTCCATTCATCTTCTGTGTTCTCAAATTGTAACAACATTAAAAGACGTATTCGTGAAGCACAACATACCTCGTGACAGAGAATGATTTACGCGACGAGTTATTCCTGTGGAGCCGAAACCAAATTAGAATCAAAATCCGATGGTATCCTTCATTATCTAAATCGTATTTGGGTACCTGATCTCGCACTTTTCTCATGAACGAAGCACACAAACACACGGTATTCCATACACCCAGGAGCTGATAAGATGTATCAGGATTTCGGTATTCTTATTGGTTGCCTGAATGAAAAAGGATATTGCCGTTTTTGTTTCCAAATGCCTCACATGTTCGAAGGTTAAAGCAGAACATCAAAGACCTCCTGGCCTACGCGTTCAACCCGAAATTCCCGTCTGGAAGTGGGAAACTATAACCATGGATTTCATTGATGGGTTACCTCGCACCTCCTAGTAGGCATGATATGATTTGGGTTATTGTCGATCGCCTTACTAAATCCGCTCACTTCATTCCAATTCGTGAAGATTACAAAAAACGATAAGTTGACTCGTATTTACATCGATGAGATTGTAAGTCGACACGGTGTGCCCTTGAGCATTATTTCGGATCGAGACGGACGTTTTACTTCACGCACATGGCAAGCCTACAGTCAGTGTTAGGTACTCGACTAGACCTCAGCACCACTTTCATCCACAAACTGATGGTCAGTCCGATCGCACCATACAGACCCTTGAAGACATGTTGCGATCATGCGTCATCGATTTCAAATGCAAATGGGATGCTCATCTACCGCTAATCAAATTCTCTTACAATAACAACTACCACTCCAGCATCGAGATGGCTCCATTTGAAGCTCTATACGGCCGTAAGTGCCGATCACCAGTATGTTGGCACGAAATCGGTGAAGCTCAAATCACCGGACTAGAACTGATACAAGAGACAACCGACAAGATCCTCCAAATTCGCAATAATCTTCTAGCAGCCTAGAGTCGTCAAAAGAGCTACGCAGACAAACGGTGAAAGCCGACTCGAATTTAGCTTGGTGATCAAGTGCTTTTGAAGGTATCGCCATGGAAGGGAGTTATTCGATTCGGACAAAAAGGCAAGCTGGCACCACGCTATGTTGGCCCTTTTTAAATACTCGAGAGAGTTGGTCTTGTAGCATACAAGCTGAAATTACCCAGGAACTCAGCAGGATCCACCCAACCTTCCATGTTTCCAATCTAAAAAAGTGCCTTGCCGACGAGAATCTTCACATATCGTTAGAAGATATAAGATCGGCAGTCGATGCACTTTGTAAAACGACCGGTCGAAATCATTGACTTCGGTGAAAAACGCTTAAGACAAAGTCGAATCCCTATAGTCAGAGTTTGTTGGGAGTCAAAATGTGGACCCAAATTTACTTGGAACGTGAAGACTTGATGCGCGAAAAGTACCCTCACCTCTTTAGGGAAACCCTAATTCCTTTTAATTTCGGGACGAAATTCCTAAAAGTAGGGGAGACTGTAACATCCGCCAAAACAGACATCCAAAATCCCGAACCGTTTTGAAAATCAGATCTGAACCATTTCAATTGGAATTTACGTTGAATAAAAAAATGGTTTTTCTCTTTAAATTAAATATCGTGTTTATTTACGAGTTTTTAATATATATCCTATAATGAAATTGAGTTAAAGATTGTAGTTAGTTAGTATATTATGAAC
This sequence comes from Scalesia atractyloides, assembly GCA_947069175.1. Classification (NCBI taxonomy): domain Eukaryota; kingdom Viridiplantae; phylum Streptophyta; class Magnoliopsida; order Asterales; family Asteraceae; genus Scalesia; species Scalesia atractyloides. The sequence continues at coordinate 32,459,418 of CAMTDV010000012.1, read as the reverse complement.
TACAAGGACTAGACCTATCCTAAATCTAAAGCTTATAATGGAGGGGGGGGTTATTGTAATAATTAAAGCTTTAAAACAAAAAGAAAAAAAAAGGTGGACCCGGGACTCGAACCCAGGTCTCACTAGTAACCAGCAAACAATATACCACTCCACCACCTTGCAAGAACTGTAAGTAACAACACTGGTTATTGTTTTATACGCAAATTACAGTTCTTCTTTTTAAATCAAGAGTCTGCCGCCCAAACCAGCTCATGAACAGCCAAGCAATCTTCAATCTTCTCCTGATTTTTCGAGATTGATTGGTGAGACCAGCTTTCATATTCATTCTGAACCTGGTCACGATTTTGACTAAGAACCTACACTAATCGGAAAGTTGATTAATCTAAACATGGATAATTTCAATTCAAGTTTGTATATATAATGATGTGCCAAGTGAAAACTCAAAACTTTACAACCCTCCTCTATCACTACACGAACCCCTATTGACTAGGAAGCCCTCGTCGGAAAACCTGCAAACTCGTCGGAAGTTCAAACCCGTCGGACATCACTTTATTCTCTCTTCTCCTTCGCATATGAAAGGTATAATATGCACCACTCGTTCGTTTCTTGTTTCTGAACAAAACCCCTAATATAATTGTTATAAACACTACGTATTGATTGAGTAATTCGTAAACAAAATAGGCTAGGGTTTCGAATTTGTTATATTTTTGAAGAAGATGATACGATGTGGTTTTGGCTTAAAAATTAAACAGTCTATTTTTAAAACACAAAATGGCAAGGCAGTTCAGTGGTGAGGATTCCGTTTGAAAACCAAGAGGTCATCGAGTTCGAACCCTGCCTCCGGTATTGTCGCTAGATTAACTTTCTTTCTTATTTCAAGGCCAGTATATGGAACCGCCTAGTTTCAGTATAAATGTAACTAAAATCCTATATGAAAAAGGTTAGACATGCAGCCCAGTGGAAGGGTTGCGTGCACGTAAGCGGAAGGTCTCGAGTCCGAAACCGGGTAGGTGTCGGTTTTGGACGAATTTTTTTCTGAATTTTTAATATTTTTTTTTTTTTGAAAATCTTTAAATTATATCTATAAATATTTAATAGTTCTTTTTAGTCCTTTTTATTATAATTTCTTATTTAACCATTAAAAAAACTTAACTTAAATAATAATAACTCAATTTAATCCTTTTAAGTAATAACACATTAACACTAATATAAATAAATAATTAAATATATGAATATAATTTGCAAACATAGATAATAGGAATATTAGTTAACTTATTTAACAAAGTCGTTATGTGGATATTTGAATATCTAGGATAATCGTTTCGTTCGTTCGGTTTCTCGACTTTTACTCGTGCGTTATTTTACAAGGAATCGCAAAACGCAACCACTGTGAGTGAATCTTACAACTCCTTTTTTATTACACGTTTTTTGGGTGTATGATGTGTCGTATTTCATTATAACATTTTACAGAATTCAATTATGTGCAATTCCATCTTGTGAAGTATACATGTTATGTGTTAATTGTTTGCTTGTCACTTGGTGCATTACATTCGTTTCAGTCATTACATCGTCATAGGACTCGTCTGTTCCAATTACCTATGAGTGGAACTTGATGTTGCCAAGCATACGAGATCAGCTCTGTTTGATTGAGCTTAGATCTTGCAGCACACCATAATACCGTGCACATTTATATCAAATTGATTGGGTTATTATTTGAGATTGTTTGTTGAGGGTGACATATGACATACAACATTTTACTTACATTGGTTAATGCACATATTATCAATAAATTAATTAAACATATTATTTTACTAACAACAAAGAGATTCATTCGCCAACTTTTGTTGACCCAAAAATTTCCTTTTTACACATGAGACACGTGAACAGGTTTGAAGAATGGATCACTTAGGATTGAGACTTAGAAGAATAAACGTTATTTGAATTTATTGCGAATTATGTAGTTGATTTGTTTGGATAATGTGTTTATGGGATTTATTTTAATTGAAATAATAAATATCGAAACTTTTAATAGTATGTCATAAGCTTTGATGAAAAACCAATCATGCCTCGGTCCCCTTATCCGCTATATAATATCGGAATGGGACCTCTTAAATGGTTATGAGATAGATCCACCAATCCCAATGATCTTAGTCTCCTGAAAGATTCAGGGATTGCACCTGTTAGTTCATTGAGTGATAGATCTAAGCCTCTTAAATTGGTGAGCTTCCAAGCGAGTCAGGAATCAAACCGTTTAGTTCGTCCCATTTAAATACGTATCTCCAATGCATACTAAGAGCATTCAGATATGTTAGTAGATGGGTCAACCATTATTTGTCCAAGAAGATTGTTTGACACAATGAATTCTATGAGGTGACACTGTCTCCAGATACTAATATCTTCAATATGACTGAACATATTATTAGAAAGGTCAAGCTTTAGAAGTTAGGAATGATGGGAACTGATGAGTTAAGTGTTTCTTGAAAGATCAAGGGACAATAAAGAACTCATGTTCGCAAGAATATATGGAAATTTTCCTTGAATATCATTCCAGCTTAGATCTAGGTGTTGAATGTTGGAATGTGTACTGAAATTAAGATTAGTTGTAGAAAAGTTCACAACACTCCCTGAAAATGCAAATGTAATAAAGAGGGGAACATGTTTAGCAAGTTTCCTGAGTTCCATGCCAGACTTAGATCATTGTATGAAAGATCAAGGAACTCTAGGGATGTCATGTTTCAAAATAAGCCAGGGACATGACCTTTGAAACCATTTGAGCTAAGATTCAGGTCTTTGATGTTGGCTAGTCTTGTAGTTGAATTAAAATTGACGAGGAGCAAGATTAGCGTTAGAAAGTCCACATCCTGACAAACTTAACTTCAATAATGAAGGAACTGTGTAAAGTAAGCCGTCAAGGTTTTTTGTTGTGCTAAGATCCACTTCATTCAACTCAAGATGCTCTAGCGATGAAAGGCTAGAAACCCATGACACATCATCTACCATGAGTGATGAAGGGTTACTGAGATCAAGAACCCTTAAATTGGAAAGATTTCTAATGTGATGTGGAATGCTACCTGTTAAATATGCATGAGAGAGATTGAGATACCTTAGTTGTTTAAAAGATCCAATGAACTCTGGAATTCGGCTTCCATAACAATTCCCACTTAAGTCCAAATATTTGAGATGCCTCAACTCTGCCAAACAAGAACTCAATGTATCAGCATCCAGGTAATGCTTCTCAAATGCCAAGGCAGTATCAAGCAAGTAGTCTTCAGCAACCAATTCATCAGCATAAGAAGGCTTCCTGTCACTTCCAGGATGAAGGCTAACAACACTTCCAGTGATATCGTCACACTGAACTCCTTCCCACTTGCAACAGTCGTTGCCAACCCATGATGAAAACATTCCTTGCTCATCTTTGACACTGTCTTTGAACTTGACAAGAGCTGGTCTCTCTTGTTTATGGCAAGCAACTGTTGTGAGATTTCCTTCGCCCATACAGATATATGGTCTTGTCACTAAAAAAATACCCACGAAAATGAGATGGATTCCCAAACTCCAATGTGTATACCCCATCATTCAACCCAGAATATTCAAAAAGCAATTATTCAAGGAAAGGTGAAATAAAAGGATTGGTTTGGTTATTTTATAATCAACAACCCAGTTTATTTGTAAATCCACAGGTGGAGAGTAACTGGGTCATGGAGACTGAGAATTCATTGTGGCTAAGGGCCAATGCGATAACTGTCTTCTGTTCCTCCTGGCCATGGGCCATGACTGACATAAAAGTCATGGTTGACCACAAACACGACGATGTGTAGTCAACAAAGTAGTTCAACCCAAAAATTAGGTTTATCATTTATGGCATCATATTTAGTATTAGCAACGTAATTTTAAAGTGCTCTATATGTTATTGCAACATAACTTTTTTTTTTCACCATAAAATACTAAACTAATGAAATGCGTTTCAATTATGAAGATTACAAAGCATGTACAACATTAAATAAAAGGTCCTGAGAATCACGTAGGTGTAAATATATTACAAGTTCAATCACTACTATGCAACAATTTTACAAGTATGTATGCTAAATCAAATTACCCTATCTATTTAATAAATGAATCTTGTGGATAGTATCATAGTTGATCTTGGTTTTTTGTTTTCTGATCAACCATGCATGCTTAGTCTAAACCTTCATTGTCTTTCACCTATTTTTTAACTTTGTTACTTATAAAATATGAATGACTTAAGCACCTGCTTAGGCGCACCTAGCTTTATCCATTAGCTATTTATTAGTTATTTTTATTTATCTGATTTCAAATAGCTTACTTGATTTATAGTAAAGTACCCTATTATTAAGGTTCTTACAAATCATCGTCATCATATTATTATATAGTATTTCATTTGGTTATCTTAATAATTTAATTAAGGAGCTGTTAGTTTTATGTATGTTTTTTTATTTATATATACGGATATAGAAGAGAGAAGTTGAAATTAAGAGTTTTACTACTTTTAATGCATGGTACACAATTCATTGAAAATTAAACACTTAAATAGTTAAATGTGTCATCTGTGTTGATACCCTTTGACAAAGTTATCCATTTTACTTTTTACAAACACTCACACAATTCCCACCGGCCAAAAACACTCTTCAAATCAATGGCCAAACATCCCAATCCGTGTCACTCACCACCAATCAATCAACACACCCTCCAACAACCTACATGAACAAGCTTTTCTGTAATCGCTTTTCACGCCTCACTTATTCAAATTCACATCTTTGCTTCAGACACAATCACCACAAACATTCTCTCTCTCAACAGCAGTGGTAGCAAAGGTAGCCAAGAAGAAGCCACGTTTAAACCCATAACTTCTTTAGACTATAAATAATTAGGGATTCTTGATTTAAATTGGGAATAGCTAGGTTTGGAAAAGAGACTATATTTTACGAATTGTGAAAACAAGGTACAACATAATTAATTATTTTTAAAATATAACAGTTTATAAATTTATTCTCTTTAAAATTTTTGGAATTACTTTAAATAAAGTTACTAATTTATATTATATATTAGGTTCTTGTATTACACGCATTGAGTAAAGAAAAAAATATCAATAAAAATCATATTAATAATACATTCATATCACGTCTTATTATCTCTATTAATTTAGGAATAACATTGTTAATATTATTGACTAATAATAATAATATATTTGTTTAATAACATCTAATATATTAGTTTAATGCTTTAATATCTAATATATTATTAATATATATGTTAACATATAAATGTTTAAAATTATTATTATTAATATATATAATAGCATATGAATGCTTAAAACGTATGTATGATAATAAAACAATATGGAAATTAAATTTGAGGTATCTTATAGAACATTTGTTTTTATTTCTTTTATAGAAAACTAATTATATTTTATTTATCAGATGATATATTTTTAGATAATTAATTCTATTTTCTTTATCAAATGATATGTTTAATATTTCATATTCTATAAAACCACATTTAATATTAATGACATTATATCATTTTAAATATTATTTAAGTATAATATTATGTATTTTTTTCGTTATATAAAGTAAAAAAGAGTAACTTAATCGACCTTATATAAAGAAATGATTTATCAAGTAAGAAATAGTAACTTAACCATATATAATATTATTAATTTTTTTTATCAATTTATGAGATAGTAAATTAAAAATTAATTACGAAAATATTTTATTTGGCATACCTAAACTGTTAACTTAGGTCATATGTTTATAATAGTTAATTATTAATCAAATTCGCATAACAATTATTAATAAGAATAACAAACTAATTTAACGCATACCGATAAATTTGTTTTCATTTGCTTTAAATAAAAGTAATATTTAGAAGATACCTAATAATAAAAAATAATATTATTTATATACAATATTATATGTAATGTATATATTTAAGTATTTTATATTGTATAATATTCAACCCATGTAGTGCACCTGCTATTATAGTATTTTAGTGCTACTAAATAACATATATAGACAGATTTTTGTGATAGATTTAAGTGTCACACCCCAACCGATGGCAGAATAGGGGGCGTAATTTGATTGTTCGAGACTTCATAACACTAAATGTGACAAATATTTAATAAACGAATTTCATTTCATTGCTAACATCAAGTACATTGTTTGAAATATAAGTACAACAAATTTGAAACAAAATAAGCACAACGGGTATCATATGACTAATCTATAAACAAGAATTAAAGTTTGGTGCGTTTCTAGTCCTTCCTACTAGATTCTTTTCAATGCTTCACGAACACAATCATGCAATACGTAGTAAAGTAACATGTCAACAAATAAAGTATTGGCGAGCATACAAGTATAAGTGTACTAGCATAATTATAAAAAGAGTTTAAGGAAATCCACTTGGCAATAACGTATACTAAGGCATAATATAAATATCTAGCATGCAAAACATACTTATCAACCCAAAGATTCCCGCTAGCGTAACCTTATCGTGGCAACGATAAGACTGTATGTGTATAACTTAACATGACCTCAAGGATACGGGTGGTGCGTTACTCCTATAGCGCTATACATATTAAGGGAGGCTTGCACAAAGTTAATGACAAAAAACTATGCACATAAAGTTGCTTGCATGTATGTATTCCTAAGTATAATGTTAATCATGTAAGTTGGATTCGATTGCATGTATAAAGTGTTTGCGTATAAGTGTTTAGCGTGAGTTTTTGTATAGTGTATATATTGCACCCAAAAGTGACAAAATGAAAAAGGGATCATATATACTCACAATTTTGCAAAACTTCCCGATTATCCGAGTATTAACGAGTTGGTGAGAATAGGAGAATGAAGGTGTTTGGGTGGTTGAAGTTTATGGAAAGTTTGAATCCGGAATCAAGTGTAAAAGTATATGTATGCAAAAAGTATATCTTGTCTAGACACTCATTTGGACACTAAGTTTTAAAAGTAGTTTTCATAGGTCCTAACGTGCCCATTACAATCACAAACGATGAATAAAGAACAAAGATAATATAACTTATATTCACGACATGTAATCATAATCCGATTAGTATCAAGAATTCGGTTATGTATACATATTATATATTATATAGTTTGTATAATAAGTCAAGCATGGAGGTTGACCTCATTGTATGATTCACCAATACACAAATCATCAGTGGGATGATTCGGATAGTCATGAATGAAAAGGAAATGTACATTTACTTACTATACCATGTAGCCAAGTAAGCTTTAACCCAAGTGAGCATTCTCGACATGGATAGAGTTAACTAAGTGCCGAAGGCTAGACGGGGTTAAGTTACTTTTAGGTCTCGCAAACTACTTGGGATAGCAAGAGGAAATTATCAAGTGAGGTGATGGAATGAAGTTAGATAGCCAATGCTTCCAAGTATTCACAACTATATCAAAACACAAGTCTTGTCAACAGAATCATGACAAGCTCGGATGGTTTCATCACTTGTGGGTTGTATAACCCGATCAAAAACAGAAAGTTTAGACATGTTTGCACCTCTTAAACTCATAAAAATCTACTCCCAACAAATCTCATAACCTTAGATAGGTTCAAGAACAAGTAGGAGTAAGATTGAAACAAGTAAAACATAATTTTGAAAAGGTTTAACAAAATTTCTTCCAAAACAGAAAGTTTGGATCTCAAAATGGTTATGTTCCACTTTGTTTGCCATGGCAAACATGTGGAAACACTACTAGAGGTGTTCAAGCCTTGTAGAGGAAGAAGAGGTGAATAAAAATGAAAGGAAAGTGAGTTGGAGCTCACTTTGGTAATAACAAGAATCTGCCTTGAACTTCAACTTCCAGAGATTTTGAGAGTGTTTTGAAGGTATAGCGGTGTTTGGAAAGTGAAAATGGATGAATGGAGGCTTGGTTTTATAATGGAGGATTAGGGTTTGGTGTTTAAGGAGCTTGAATGGTGATTGGGGAAGAGAAGAGGTGGAAGAGAATGGCCAATCTGCTGAAAGGAAACAACTTTCTACGGATTGAGGCCCTAGGCGTTACGCGTAGGTTGAAGAGGAAGGGCGTCGCGTAACGCGGTGCCTTCTTTGTCAGTTTGAAGTTTAGTTTTGACAGTTTGGCCCTAAAATTTGATTTGCTAGACATTTTAAGATAGAACTTTGTAATTTAACATGTTTTTAAGATAAAACGTATATTTAAGTATAATCCGAGTATCGTAAATGTATGGAGGCGTAATTGTACGTGTAATAGGTATCAGTTTGTGAGAAGACGTGTGTTTAACAATTGTTTGTACGAAAAATGCGTATGTATAAAACAGGAGGTTTGCTAAGATAAAAGTTTTGGATTTCTAGGTTGGGTAAGAATACAGATGTAAGTTTCTAAAAATAGATTTACGACTACACTTTTCAAATAAGGAAAGTTAAGCAATGCGAAGCGTTACATTAAGTTAGTTATATGACTTGTCATGATAAGAATACGTCAATTTTATAAAGTTTTATTTTACAAATTAAATACTCAAATCGCTTTTATGGTACAACACCTTTAATAAATGGGTCTATAATCTAGTCTAGTTTATAAATAAAGATATAAAGTTAAAATATAATAACGTGTTTTACATTTTTCTCTACGCGTTTAAGTGGTACTCTCGACCAATGATTCAATTTTACATGATAAATGTTAATCATTATATAAATTATGCACCGATTTTTTTGTTTCGATTTAATCTAATAATTTTATTGTTAATGTTATTTATGTTAAATATGAAAAATAATAATAAAGTCATCAAATGCTAATGGGTAATTTATTTAGTTTTTATTATTTATATGAATACACGTTAAACCATATTGAATAATTAATAAAACAGTAAGACCGTTTAATTTCTCTTATTAGAATGTAGAATTAATGTTTTCTTTTACATCTCAAAGATAAAGAAATTATCAAATTATCAAATATTGTTAATAATAATAAGAAGAAATAATTTTATAATCGTAATGTAATTTTTAACATACGATACTAAAGAAGCGTTTTTATGATATTTTTTAAACATTTATTATAATAGGAATTAAGATAATGCTAAGTGATATTCATATATTAAACTAAAAAGGTATATTAAATAAAAAATATAAATAAAAATTATGAGATTGAAAAAGAGAATGGCATGTGCCATTATTTGGAAAACACAATATAAAAAAGTGTTTCCTTGTACCGTGGTAAACATAATGAGGCTATTAGGTGTACCTGATAATCATTACATAAACTTAAAATATCTTGCCCAAAGTAATCAATATTCAATACCTAATTCATTTCTAAAATGCTTAACAACTCTAGTCACAATAATTAATTCGATAGGAAACTTTTTAACTATTTTTGCATTATTAACTAATAAACTAATGAAATCATTTCCATCAAACAGATCATATAATTTGTTACATATTTGTATCAACTATAAAGTTTTAAGTATCCAACAAAACAAACTAAATATAAACTCATTTCAAAGTATAGAAAAAAATACATTGTTACATTTTAACAATATGTTTTAGTTTTTTAGACGAAAGATCATATACAAATAACTTTAACATACAAAACATACGAACCGAAGGTTTTCTGAAAAAGTGTGATGGCATTTTCGTGATTATTTGCTCGTAGGGTAATTGGATTTTTACATATTTCCCCTCATAATCTTACTTATTATGTATTTCCCCAAATAAAAAATACAATTAATATTTCCCTTCCCTAACCCACATATATTACATATTTTCCCTTTTCATTAAAACTCTTATTAAATGACTCTTTTAATCTTAATGAACTATTAAATTAATATTTACGTATTTCTCATTTCTAATATCATCAATCAATTACATATCTCCCCCAATTCATGTAGTATTTTACTAATTCTTCTACTTGCTACTCTTCTCATACGATACTATAATGATCATAATAAAAAATACAAACTTTAAAAAATGTAATCCTTACTTTTTGTCACCAAGTATAACATAATAGTAACCTTTTTAAGGTATTTGAAGACAATACTGAAGTAGCAAAATATTGTGATCTGTTGCAAGGAGGTCAATGCTATGAAGGAGTTGCGAGCATGAACCCTCATTGTGTAACTTTAAATGCATAACTAATAAGTTGTTTTATTAAAAAAATCTCAAAATTCTATTGTAATACAGTCTTTATAACTATATGCATCACACTAGCTATTTACAAAGAGATAAAAAAGAGTTTTTGTTAGCATGACCGACCCGTTTAAACCAACTTGGAAAATTCCACATTTTGATTTGTACATATCTAGACCCATTGGCCCACTCATTTTGCCCCTTCCAATTACAACTTAAGCATTAACGCGGCGGTTGAGATTGCTTATCAAAACTGCTCATCCGGTTTTTACGTTTGGGGGTGTTTTAGGATTGTTTAGCCAAACGGTTAATGAGTTGTATGTAGTTGGCCATTTGAATCTGCTTATGCCAGTGGATGAGTAGTTATAAGTTTAATAAGCAAAGATTGGTACATTAAATATATAAAACAAAATGAATATATGAAATGATGTAGATGGGAGCACTTCCTGTTTTGTATCATTGGTCTTTGATAAGAAGAAGTATAGTATTAAAAAGTGTATTTGATCTATAAATTATTTGAGGTAGATTTTTGAAGGCTTTTCTTCTAAAACTAAAAGTTATCATCTCTTTTCTTTTCAAACAGTATCATAATAATCATAACAGAAAATCCAAACTTTCAAAAATACCATACTAATCATAAAAAAAGTTTGAGAAGAGTAGCTAGTAGAAGAATTAGTAGAATATTACATGAATTTTGGGATATGTAATTAATTGATGATATTAGAAATGAAAAATATGTAATTATTTAATAGTCAATAAGGATAAAATAATCATTTAATAAGACTTTTAATTGAACAGAGGAAATATGTAATATATATGGTTAGGGATGGGAAATATGTAATTATTTATTTTATTTGGGGAAATACATGCAACTTAGAAGGGGAATTATGTAAAAATCCTTAATCAAAATCACTCCACAAATGATCTTGTATAGTAATTTTGTAAAATGTTCTTGTAGGGTAATTTTTGTAACATTCGTCGAAAAACGGGTTCCAAAACCCGCTGTGTTTAAAAACTTTAGAATTTATTTAAAAAGTTTCGTTGCGCATTTTTTTTTCATTTTATAAAAGGTAATTTCCATAATTTATAAATAAATAATTAATATGTTGATTAAATAAAAGAATAAAAAAATAGCAATATTTAAGATTAAAAAAATAAATAAATAAAAATATATCCAATAAGTGTAGACCGCGGGTTTCGAACCCGGGTCTCCACTCAAACCAAACACACAACACACCACTACACCAATTGCCCACATCTGCTACAACTCAAAACAATTATACATTTGTAATCACATTCCTTTGATCCGGATTCAAAAAAAGAAACAGCCGCGCTAAGTCACCGGCTATCATCAAGATATCTCGGATTCCTTTTCAATCATCGAATGTAACTGATCACGTAATAGACTCAATCAGGGAGTCAACAATCCCCAAATCAGTTATGCAATCATCTCGGCAATTACATCTTGACCGAAATTCTTGAAACCGAAATCGGTGATCTACTAGTTATTCTATAAATACCAATCGTTTTCACCACAAACGAATTCGTTCAATCTCTCAAACTCTCTCTTAAACTCTCGCTAAAACACTCTAAAGCTGTCCCTGCAAGTCGTCGGAATTCTCAGTTACTCGCCGGAAAACCGAAGAATCCATTCCATTATTGCCTTAACTCTAAAATAAGACTTCTAGAGCTCAGACAGAAATCACCCACACTCACCTCAAACTTTTCTATAGAGCCTCTGTCGCAAGTTAGACTTGCCGGAATTCCTTTCAGTCGCCGGAGTTTCTACACATTACCGGAATCTAACCGGAACTTCCGTAACATTTTTCGATCGGTATATTCATCTTACTCTCTTTCGAATTCAGTTGTAAAGCATTCTAATGTAAACAAAAAATTTTGAATTAACAGTCGGAATTATGATTCGGATTTTATTTGATGAAAAAGATAAGTCGAGTTAGTGTTTGTATCAACCTATAAAGTTTTAAGTATCCAACAAAAAAACTAAATATAAATCATTTCAAAGTATAGAAAAAAATACATTGTTACATTTTAATAATTTATTGTTTTAGTTTTTTAGACAAAAAGATCATATACAAATAACTTTAATACTCCACATATAATCAGATTCTGTAAGTGTTTAAAATTAATAAAAACCACTTATTCATCGGATTGGACACCCAGCCCAGTTGGTTGAGCTGGGTGCAAAACATGTCTGGAAACGTGGGTTCGAATCTGCGTATCTATCCGGTTCACCACAATATACAAACTTTGTTTTATAACTTATACAGGAAACAACCTTGTTTGTACATAAAGCTAATTAAAATGCTAAATCTTTCGGGTTAGACACACAGTCCAGTGGTGGACTGTGTACAACACGAAGCCGACGTCGCAAGTTCGATTCCGGTCTTCTGTAACCGGTTTCGGCCATATTAAATCCTTTTTAATAAAACTAAAATAAGGTTTAAGCTAACTAGTATATATAAGTAATTAAAATCAGAAATATTTCGGGTTAGACACGTAGCTCAGTTGGTAGAGCTGCGTGCACGCATACGAGAGGTCACGAGTTCGAACCTCACTCAGCGCATAGAAAACACAGTCTGACCGGTCAAGACCCGGTCAACGGTCAAAAAGTCAACTTTTTTTATTTCTTTTTATTTATTTATTAAATTGGAAAATTATTTAAAAATACTTAAAAATAAGATTTTTAAAGTTAGAAAATTTCCTTAAACTCACAAAAATAAATCTAACAATCCCATTAAGAGCACTAATTAAAAATATTAATCTCAAATAAAATTTATTTATTTACCGAATCATTTCGTTATTATTTAGGTTAGTTTTTCCCTCGTCGGTTGAATCATAATATTCGTGCGCATTCATCGTCATCAAGGAACGCACCCACTGTGAGTGAATCCTTACAAATTCCCCTTTTTATTCATGTTTTGGGGTGTATCATGTGTCGCTTTAATTATTTCGTTTATTCAAACTTGTGCTATTACCATTATATGACCTAAACTTATGATGTAAATATTGTTTGTTGTGATGCGTGTTTACATTTTGTCAAGTTGCGTACAAATCATTCATTAGGCCCATCAGTTCCTCGTGGGAGACGAGTTGAACATCGCATGCCTCATTAGATCGGCTCCGTTTGATTGAGCCTTGATCTCATTGTTCATCATTTGGTGTGTGTGCTTGTGCATTAATTGATATTATGTGTTGTGATTAAATTTACATTTACGTTTACTCATATGTGGTTATGCACCTTTTTTTATAACCAAAATAACAAATTCGTTCAAATGTTTTCATAAGATTCACTCGCCAACTTTTTGTTGACCCAAAACCCTATTTTTACATATGATACAGGTGATCCAGTTGAGAAAAGAAACATGTAGGATGGCCTAGAAGAATAAACAAGTTAATGCTTTGGAATGGACATTTAGTTTTGTTTCCCTTTGTAATTGTATGATTTTTGTTTAATACTTAGTTTGTAATGAAAATGTATTTGAACATGTTATGCTTGTATGTCTATTGTAACTTCTTCTTTAAGAGAAATAATAAATATGAAACTTTATAGTAAATGTCATGAGCTTTGATGAAAACTCAATCATGCCACGACTACCATTTCCGCTGTGGTCAGGTGTGACAGATTGGTCATACCCAAGGCTACCACTACTTAAATGTCGGGACGAATTTCTAAAAGTAGGGGATACTGTAACATCGTCGAAAACGGCTTCCAAAACCCGCTCTGTTTAAAAACTTTAGAATTATTTAAAAAGTTTCGTTACGCATTTTTTTTTCATTTTTAAAAGGTAATTTCCATAATTTATAAATAAATAATTATATGTTGATTAAATAAAGAATAAAAAAATAGCAATATTTAAGATTTAAAAAAAATAATAAAATAAAATAAAAATATATCCAATAATGTAGACCGCGGGTTTCGAACCCGGTCTCCACTCAAACCAAAACACAGCACACCACTACACCACTTGCCCACATTTGCTACAACTCAAAACAATTATACATTTGTAATTCACATTCCTTTGATCCGGATTCAAAAAAAGAAACTGCCGCGCTAAGTCACCAGCTATCATCAAGATATCTCGGATTCCTTTTCAATCATCGAATTAACTGATCACGTAATAGACTCAATCAGGGAGTCAACAATCCCCAAATCAGTTATGCAATCATCTCGCAATTACATCTTGACCGAAATTCTTGAAACCGAAATCGGTGATCTACTAGTTATTCTATAAATACCAATCGTTTTCACCACAAACGAATTCGTTTAATCTCTCAAACTCTCTCTATAAACTCTCACTAAAACACTCTAAAGCTTGTCCCGCAAGTCGCCGGAATTCCAGTTACTCGCCGGAAAAACCGAAAGAATCCATTCCATTATTGCCTTACTCTAAAATAAGACTTCTAGAGCTCAGACAGAAATCACCCACACTCACCTCAAACTTTCTGTAGACCCTCTGTCGCAAGTTAGACTTAGCCGGAATTCCTTTCAGTCGCCGGAGTTTCTGCACATTACCGAATCCAACCGGAACTTCCGTAACATTTTTCGATCGGTATATTCATCTTACTCTCATTCGAATTCAGTTGTATAGCATTCTAATGTTAAACAAAATTTTTTTGAATTAACAGTCGGAATTATGATTCCGGATTTTATTTGATGAAAAGATAAAGTCGAGTTAGTGTTTAAATAAATTAAAAACGATATCTAACCGGGTTAGACACACAGTCCACGGTGGACTGTGTGCAAACATTATGTACGCACCCGGGTTCTAATCATGCACACAGTTCGATTTCATAAATTATACCCGCCCTTTTTAATACTCACATATAATCAGATTTTGTAAGTGTTTTAACAATTAATAAAAACCACTTATTCATCGGATTAGACACCCAGCCCAGTTGTTGAGCTGGTGTCAAAACATGTCTGGAAACGTGGGTTCGAGTCTGCGTATGTATCTGGTTCACCACAATATACAAACTTTGTTTTATAACTTATACAGGAAACAACGTGGTTTGTACATAAAGCTAATTAAAATGCTAAATCTTTCGGGTTAAACACAGTCCAGTGGTGGATGTGTGCAACACGAAGCCGACGTCGCAAGTTCGATTCCGATCTTCTGTAACCGGTTTCGGCCATATTAAATCCTTTTTAATAAAACTAAAATAGGTTTAAGCTAACTATTATATATAAAGTAATTAAAATCAGAAATATTTCGGGTTAGACACGTAGCTCAGTTGGTAGAGCTGCGTGCACGTATACGAAAGGTCACTGAGTTCGAACCTCACTCAGCGCATAGAAAACACAGTCTGACCGGTCAAGACCCGGTCAACGGTCAAAAAGTCAACTTTTTTTATTTCTTTTTATTTATTTATTAAATTGGAAAATTATTTAAAAATACTTAAAAATAAGATTTTTAAAGTTAGAAAATTTTCCTTAAACTCACAAAAATTAAATCTAACAATCCCATTAAGAGCATCTAATTAAAAATATTAATCTCAAATAAATTTATTTATTTACCGAATCATTTCGTTATTATTTAGTTAGTTTTTTTCCTCGTACGGTTGAATCATAATATTACGTGCGCATTCATCGTCATCAAGGAACGCACCCACTGTGAGTGAATCCTTACAAATTCCCCTTTTTATTCATGTTTTGGGGTGTATCATGTGTCGCTTTAATTATTTCGTTTATTCAAACTTGTGCTATTACCATTATATGACCTAAACTTATGATGTAAATATTGTTTGTTGTGATGCGTGTTTACATTTTGTCAAGTTGCGTACAAATCATTCATTAGGCCCATCAGTTCCTCGTGGGAGACGAGTTGAACATCGCATGCCTCATTAGATCGGCTCCGTTTGATTGAGCCTTGATCTCATTGTTCATCATTTGGTGTGTGTGCTTGTGCATTAATTGATATTATGTGTTTTGTGATTAAATTTACATTTACGTTTACTCATATGTGGTTATGCACTTTTTATAACCAAAATAACAAATTCGTTCAAATGTTTTCATAAGATTCACTCGCCAACTTTTGTTGACCCAAAAACCCTATTTTTACACATGATACAGGTGATTCAGTTGAGAAAAGAAACACGTAGGATGGATTAGAAGAATAAACAAGTTAATGCTTTGGAATGGACATTTAGTTTTGTTTCCCTTTGTAATTGTATGATTTTTGTTTAATACTTTAGTTTGTAATGAAAATGTATTTGAACATGTTATGCTTGTATGTCTATTGTAACTTCTTCTTTAAAGAGAAATAATAAATATGAAACTTTATAGTAAATGTCATGAGCTTTGATGAAAACCCAATCATGCCCCGACTACAATTTCTGCTGCGGGTCAGGGTGTGACAATTTTGATCTTGTAGAGTATTATAATTACTCTCCAAATGATCTTGTATGGTAATTTTAAACTTATAAGGTAATTTTGTAGAGAATCATAATTCATCTACAAGTGATTTTGTAAAGTAATTTTAAATTGCATGTTATTTGATAAACTTGGATAGTAATTTTGATAGACTTGTAAGTAATTTTGATTCAGAGTAGTTTTGATACACTTGTAGAGTAATTTTGATAATTACTCTACAAGATCAAATTACTCTACAAGATCATTTGTAGAGTAATTTGATAATACACTATGAGCAAATAATTACGAAAATGACACAGTGTTTTTTTGGTTTTTTCATGTCTTTTGTACTTTTAGTACGTTAAAGTTATTTGTACGAGAACTTTACTCTAGTTTTTTTTGTATTAGTTAATTATTTATACAGAATATTATGTTTATTCTTAAATATCACTATTTTTATTATAAATTAATATGAAAAATCTCATAAAAATGGTTTTTGGTAAGGTTTAATTCAGAAAATTATTATAATTTTTAATTTATAAATTATAAATTAAAAATACATTTGAGCAATGTGAGAACGTTTAGCGGATCTAATCCGATTAAAAATATTGATTAACTTAAAGATAAATTTTAGATAAGGGCGGATATAGAGGTATGAGTTTTAAAATAAGTAATTTATCTTTCTATGATATTAACCCAATTTAAAAATAATAAAAATCAATTTTGATTAAAAACAATTCGTTTGAAGGATGATATGATGCTAACACGTGACATAGTATAAATTCGTTATTAGACTTAGGATTTAAACTTATGACCATTATTGTTCGGAAATAATGACGCATTACAATTATTTACAATAGTATTTTAATTTATTATATAGTTAATAATATATATATATATAAAATTCAGTTCAATATTAAGGGTTGTGACATATATTACATTGCATTTATTTAATTACAGTTTGTTTTTTATCTGTCCGTAATTATATAAACGTTCTTAATTGAATTTGCAGTCATAAATATATTAATTTAGTATTTTTAAAAAATAAAAATGACTATTAGATATAATTTTATTTAAACGAAACTAATAAATTTTAGTCATATTTATCGTATCAAAAACTTTATTATACTTCTGTTACCCTTATCGATTGATTTATTAAAATTGATATAAAATCAGTTTTGATTAAGAATACTTATTTAAGAGATGATATATTATATTAAAATTAAAAAAAGAGATTTATTAGAATAATAAGGATAAGGGATATGAATGTATTAATTATTAAATAAATAGTAAGTAAAAGTTTTATGATTAAAAGAGAATCTCATATATATGTTATTAATTGGAGTCTTTTATTAATATTTAGATTATATTATCAAATTTTAAAATATCTTCATGAAATCGAGTTTATGATTTTGCTTTTGAAAATTTCTATTATACAAATATAATTTTGTAAAAAGATTCAGAACAAAGGCATGTGCTAATATTACAAAACACCCAAAAGAATTTCAGAAGTTAAAATCTCCGTTTAGTTCGACAAAATTTCCCTCACTCTATAAAATTTACGATGATGGTAACAAAATTCAGGATTTAACAGGATTTGTAAAAAAGATGAAAAACAACAACAAAAAGTAAGACTAGCCGGACGGGTTTCGAACTGGAGTATCATCCGGAATTAAGTTTAACAGGTGTACAAAGAACTGTCTAGGCTACGTTTTTATTTGTAACTAGAATTAAGTATCCCGTGTTGCGGCTAGGGTGTAAAAACATGTCAAATAGCACCAATCTCATACAACCATCAGCGACCACCAAGCTGAAGTTGTGGCGTGTTAAAGCGAAGAAATAGACAGAAATGTAGAATATTTTAAAAAAATAACTGAGTCGATCTAGGACTCATGCGTTACGACGAACTGTCAAATGAGAAAAAAATAGACGCAAAAACACTAAACAACGAATGGAAGTTGCGCCGTTGATGGATAGGATGAAACCTGAGTGATAATGATCATAACTTGCGTGTTTTTAGTTAGTTTTTGGGCAATTATATGCGTCGAATGAGATAACTGTTGATACAGTTTTGTGTCTGTTGCTTGTTCTTAATTACAGTTGTAATTGTATGGTCTTTGCTCAAGTGTCTGTATAGGTTTGGTCGTGTCGAATTGATCGAGATTCCTTCTGTCTTGATCTAGTATGACATCTTAGCTTGTCTGTGTTAATCAGTTGCATGTGAGCATACTGATAAGTCTTGTGTACGTCATGTCTACACACGTTCTACAGAAATAAGGATTATTGGAGTCAAGAATTCGTACAGATTCACAATATGATCGTGGTTACTTGTTTCGTACGAAATAAGCATTTCGTACGAAACAGTTGACTCGTACCAAATCCCTGGATTGTGACTCGTGTGAAATAGTATGTTCCATATGTCTGGATTTGTGATTCGTACGAATCTAGACGGACACTATATAAGCAGACATGCACTTCTCAGTGAGGGTGGACTCACGTGTGAGAGTGGGTTAGCTAGTTGGTCTAAGTGAGCCTCTCAGTATTCTCTCTGAAGACGAAGACACAAGAACACAACAAGTTTGTTTGAGTCATACGAGCATTGTGTGTATATGTTTGTACTTGTTCTCAATCATTAATCAAGATAGTGAATCTTTGGTTACCCCGTGTTCTTTACTTTGCTTTGGTTGCATGCACACTTGGATTCCGCACTTGTGTGTATGTCATTTGAACAAGGAACTGGTTTAACACCATCCGCTGGTGGACCTACAAGTGGTATCAGAGCTTTGGCTCTTTCCTTGTTCAAAACCGGGCTTAGTTGTGTCTGAGCTAGTTTGAAGATTTCTGAAGTGTTCTTGAGCCTCCAGCAGAAAACTTAAGTTTTGGATAGATAACTCACTTAAAACTTGGTTAAAATCTTTTGCATGCAGAAAATTTTATGGTAAAATTTTTCTGAAGAACACCCTTGAAGAAGAAATCTACAATAATTTGAATCTGATTAGTTTGGTAGGGTTGACATTTTCTGACTTGGATCTGGACTTGGACTGTGGACTGTTAAAATCTATGTTTTAACTAAAAGTGGGTAAGACAACATGTATTTTCGAAAAAGGCAGGTCTACATAAGAAAGGAAATTTCTCACCAAACCATTTCTGAAAAGATTCCTCTGAAAAATACTGAACCAAAACAGTGGTGCGACTAAAAAATTTCATGCGAAACATCTGATTCGCACGAAACACCTGGCTTGCACAAAACTCCTGTCTCGCACGAAAAATCATTGTTTTGCACGAAACAGTTATTGTTTGTTTTTCGTGTTTTTCAAAGCTTTGTGATCTTAAGAATTTATCATATTTTCAGATCTGTGAATTTTTAAAAGGTAATTATAATTGTGAAACTTTTAAAACCTTTAAATTTTCATAAAACAAGAAAATATAATGAGTTCTAACCCGTGGGATTGGAGTTGTTCAAGCTCAAATCAGGAGTCTTCGCAAAGCTCCGCAACATCATGGGTAAAATCTTTGATGCCTCAACATACAACAATGATCTCTGCAAATCAATGGCGTGTGTTGCGAATCAGAATCAAAGCATCCAAACTCTGCTAATGAGTGAAAGTGAAAAGGGAGTAATAACCGATCGCCGAAACTAAATCACATGAACGATTATCCTTCATGGAATAGTCGTTTTCATACGTATGTTCGGTTAAAACACGAAATTGTGGACGTGTTTCACTACCCCCTACAATGAAGCACTTGAAGAAGCTGGATCAAATCTAACCACATTGGAATCTAGTCGAAAGTGACAAGAAAGCTTACGATCTAGAGAAAAAGGCATTTGCTATCCTCACACAAGCTCTGCATAAAGACATTTATCATCAGTTTACGTATTGTACTACAACAAAAAATTTGTGGGACACTTTGGAAGCAAGAGGTGAAGGTAACGCTGCTACCAGGAAGATTCGGCATGATCTGCTCAAGAAAGAGTTTGAAGGTTTCATGTTCATGGAGAACGAAACCTTGAATGATATGACCACTCGGTTTATCATCTTCTCAGCGAAATGTACTCGTATAAAGTGTTAGCAAGTACCACAAGAAATTGTGATGCGATTTGCTAATGCTTTACCACCAAAATAGGCTCAATTTGTTGAACTTTTAAAACATACAGGTGTTTTGGACTCAATTAGCATTTATGAATTTGTGCAGAAACTGGAGAACAAGAATGAAGAAGAACTCTGGAAGGCACATCGAGTCTCTGCTCCACAAAACCCTGAGATGTATTTTGGAGGTATTAATGCAGGTACAAGCTCAAGTCAGCAACCGAAGCTGCATACCGCGTTTGTGTCAAACGTGAACCCTTTTCTACCCAACCATTTCAAACAAGTCAGTCTACAGTTCGAGCAATCAAACCTATGGACAGGCTTTTGATCCGAAAGCATTCCTTCCACAGCCAAGGGATTTAGCGCATAAAGCTCCACAGCAAGCTCCTCAACAAGCTTTCTATGGAAATAACAGTCAATCGGCAAATCCAACACTGTCAAACTGGACACGTCAAATCTCTCCAAAATCAACGTAGAAGTTGCACAGGAACATGCAGAACTTCTAAATACCATGGTCAGTGCGTATTGTGGTTTAGTTGCAGGTCAAATAGGGAACATCAATTTGACAAACGAAGACTATGAACAAATTGACCGAGATGAAATGGAGCTGATGGACATCAAGTGGGCATTTGCAAGTGCTAAGAGAAGAGCGAAGGATTATATGAGAAGAACGGGTAGAACCAGTTTGGAAAGCAAGAAGAATACAAAATACGGCTTTGACAAAACCGCTGTCACTTGCTTCAACTGCGGAGAAAGAGGTCACTTCATGCGGGAATGCACAAGACCCAGCAAGGAAGGAAATCACAACCCCTTTCGTAATCAGTCTCAACCATCCAACACAGCACAGTACAACAATGAAAGAAGAATAGTAGCTGTTGGCAACTCTAACAATACCAATCAATCAGGACCTTCAAACACGCACAGAGCTTTGGTAGTTCAGTCTGATGAAGGATGCGATTGGTTAGTACAGTTGGGAACAGAGAACAACGGAAGAACTGCATGCTATGCAAGGATCGTGGATAAAATAAAGCATGATCACAGCATCAATACTCCAAATAACGATGATACATCTGGGGATGCTGGTAGTTCTGATGAAGAATGTTCAAGTTCAGATGGTTATGGATCTGATTCCGATGTGAGGAAAGGAAGTGATGCTGAGGTTGAAGAGTTGCTGAGTGAAGCTGAGATGTTGAAATCTGAAAAGGTAGGCATGACGAGGAATACAGAAGCTGCGGAAAAAGAGACAGAGACACTCTCTACACATGGTGCAGCTTTTCCTCATCACACTACCTTTATGGCGAATGTTGAAGGTTCTTCAAAACATGTAAATTCTGACCCTCCTACTGTTTGCAATGACTGTGTTGAGTTGAAAATAAAGTATGAAACCATCAACAATCATAATCAAAATTTAGTTCTTGAACTATCAAAATGCAAAGAGGCGAACTTGGCACTAACTAGAAATGAAAAAGAATTCAAATCTGTAATAGAAACCCTTAAGAAAAGTGTTTCTGAATTGACAAAGACAGTTTTGAATAAACAAACAGGAATTAATAACTACATTAATCTCCTAGAAGAAACAAAGAAAGAGTTAGCCATCACCAAATCCGAATATGATTCGATCAAACGCAAATTGGAAAGTTATTCTAACTCCCAATATGTGCTTGATCATTTTTTGAAGTTCAAAAACTAAAGGGAGATGCTCAAGCATAGGGTGTAAGTCGTGTCCACCCCCAATGAAACACAACTATACCAAAATGCCTGATGAAGAGGAGATGCCTCGTTTTGAACTCTCTGTACCTTTGAATCCTGAGGAATTTGCAGCAGGGTTAGGGTTCAAACTAGGCAATTCATCTCAAGAACCAAGCAAGCCAGAAAGTTCATCATCTGATGAAGAAGAGGATGATACATCAGATGATGAATCAAGAAATGATGATCAGGATCAGCCTCTTGATGAAAGGAAAAGAGTAGAATTGTCTGCTACTCCTAGTACTCAATCTGTTGAGAATCAAGAGACTATTCCTAAGAAATCTGTGAAGACAAGTGTGTCTACACAAGAAGTAGATAATGTGTTATATACTTTGGTTGGAGATAAGAAAATCTATTCAAACAAAGATTTTACAATTAAAAACGTAAATCCAATCTCTATAGATCAGGTGTTTGAAAAGTCAAAAACCACACCTTTAGAGAAGAAAAAGCCCACCAAAACACAACCATTATCCGCTTCAAAAGAAAAACAATGGAAGCGAGTTGAAAAGTCTACATTTTCTAAAAGGCTCTCGTTACCAGAAAAAGGCTAAAACTGTTAAATTTATGAGTTCTAAAGGTACGATAAAGTCGAAACTTTTCAAGGAAAATCTAATGTTGATTTTGTAAAGAAAGTTAAGATTTTGAAAAGAAACATTCAAAACAATTACACCCAACACACTGATGGATGTAATGAACCCAGTACCTCAAGACCCACAAGTTCAACATCAAGCCGAGAAACACGATCTCCTAGTTTTGTTGAGAGGAGAACATGTTTTAAATGTGGAGAATTTGGCCACATTATAAAGGATTGTCAAAATCCAGCCAAATCAAGATGTATAGAGAAAAACCTCATAAACCAACTTGCAAACGTAAATATGTTTCTCCGACACAAGATAAACGAATTATTAAAGATCAAAAAGAGAAACAAAAACGTAAACAAGTAAAAGTAGTTGAGAAAGCTTTAAAATTGGATTCTTCTAAAAATGATCAAAGATCTTCAAAGTCAATAAAACCAGACACTGTTAAAACTGTAAATAATAGTAAATTTGGTAATAAACAAGGATCTTTGAAACAGAAGACCGGTAATGGTTCAAAAGGAGGCTCCCAGTTTGTTAATCATCAAGAAATTGAGATTACATTTCTCGATGATAAGGAACGACCCAAGACCACTAAGGCTTGGGTCCTCATCTCAAACTAATCTTGTTTGTGCAATGTGCAGGGTGTTCCAGGAGGAACTGTAAACAGTCATTGGATTGTTGACAGTGGAGCATCAAGGCACATGACGGGCGACTTGCGGCTCCTATATGATGTGAAAAGCATAAGGGGTGGTTATGTTGCTTTTGCTGGTGATAAAGGTGGATACATCACTGGAGAAGGAATGGTCTCCAATGGCGTTGTGAGCTTCGATAAGATCAATTATGTGTGGCAAATTGATCACAATCTTCTTAGTGTTTCTCAAATCTGCGACAAGAAGTTCACGGTACATTTTGATGATGCCGGATGTTATGTGCTGAAGCCTGGATTCAAGATCCCCAAGGAATGGATACTCCTGTCGGCACCAAGAATTAATGATTTGTATATTCTTGATATGAGCCAAGCTATTACAACATCTGCACAAGTCACATGTTTTATCTCCAAAGCCACCGAGAAGGAATCAATCTCCTGGCACAGACATATGGGACACATTCACCTAAGGAAAATGAACTACTTGGTGAAGAACAATCTAGTGAATGGTGTAGTAGTGAAGAATTTTCATCTTCAAGACGTTTGTGTATCATGCAAGAAAGGGAAGTAAGCGAGAAAATCCCATCCCGTGAAGAAATCAAAATGTGAATATGCCACTGGAACGTCTTCATATGGACCTCTTTGGACCTATGAAACACAAGACTACCTTTGGTGATTCTTATTGTCTGGTAGTTACTGATGACTATTCCAGATTCTCATGGGTAAACATGCTGGCACAAAGAGTGAAGTTCCTACTATCCTCAAGAATCTCCTGTCTCTGCTAGAAAATTTGTACAATCTGAAGGTAAGGAGAATCAGAAGCGACAATGGCATGGAATTTAAGAATCAAGTTATGGATGAGTAGTGTTCCTCAAAGGGTATTCTGCATGAGTACAGTTCTCGATACACTCCACAACAAAATGGTGTTGCTTAGAGGAAGAATAGAACTCTTATTGAAACTGCAAGAACCATGTTAGTATAATCAGAACTTCCTGTTCAATTTTGGGGAGAAGCTGTTGCTACTGCGTGCTACACGATGAATAGAGTTCTGACGGTGAAGAGACATGGGAAGACATGCTTTGAGTTGTTACATAAAAGGAAACCGGATGTTTCTTTCTTAGAACCTTTTGGAGCTCCATGCACTATGATCGACCCACATGGAAATTTGGTCCCAAGGCTATCGAAGGTTTCTTTCTTGGATATGCTACTCCTAATTTCCGGGTGTGGAATTTGTCTTCGAAGAAGATTGAAGAATGGGGTGAAGTCAAGGTTCAGAGATATACACAAGTGGTTAGAGCTCCGGGTGCTCCTTGGATGTTTGACTACGATGGGCTGTTTGACTCCTTTAATCTACCAACTTTTAGTGATGCAACAACTGCTGCTCAGATGTTATTGGAAAGTGATACTGCAATAGACTCGTCATTAGTTCGACCAATTATTGTTAACCCTCCAGTGTCGACTTTGGTTAACAATCTTGTTCAAAATGAGGAATTCGAAGACGCTGCGGATTATAATGTTTCATCAGAAGAAGATGAGTTTCATGATGCAAATGAAGTTGCCTCTGGTACTGTTCCTGGATTTTCAAATGATACGTTAAATATTCAACCTCAAGGAACGACTGAAGGTCAGGCATCTACAACGTCATCAAATCTACTATCGATTTAACTGTGGATCTGAATATCAACAATTTGGATATCAACTCTCGAGTTCCTGATGTGCCAGAAACTCGTATTCATAATATCCATCCTCAGCAGAATATTATTAGAGATGTCCAGAGTGGTGTGCAGACTCGTAATCAGCTTCGAAACAACCAGAATGCTGGATTGTATTCGGAAATCAGGGAATCTGGTGGTCTGAATGATTGGTCTTTTGCCTGCTATGTGTGCCAAGTAGAACCAAAATCTTGGAAGGAGGCAATGAAAGAAGACTCTTGGGTTGAAGCCATGCAGGAAGAACTTCAGCAATTTCAGAAGTTAGGCGTCTGGAAATTGGTTGACAGGCCTGAACACTACAAGAAGATTGGTACACGATGGGTGTACAAGTGCAAGAAGGATGACCGAGGTGTTGTTGTTAGAAACAAAGCGCGATTGGTTGTTCAAGGTTTAAATCAGGTCGAAGGCATTGATTACAATAAAGTTTATACACTGGTTGCACGACTTGAGGCCATAAGAATCTTTTTGGCTTATGCGTCCTTCAAGAAGTTCACGTTTATCATATGGATGTTAAGAGTGCATTTCTTCATGGTGTGGTAGAAGTGGAAGTATATGTTGAGCAACCGCGAGGTTTTGAAGATCCTCTCCATCCTGACAAGGTTTGGCTTCTCAACAAGGCGTTATATGGTCTTCATCAAGCTCCGAGAGCTTGGTATGAAACGTTGTCTACCTATCTGTTGAAGAATGGTTTTCGACGAGGCCTGATCGACTGTACTCTCTTCATCAAGGAAGGAGACGAGGATTTAATGTTAGTACAGGTTTATGTTGATGATATTATTTTTGGGTTTACTAACACTCGAATGTGCAAAGAATTCGAACATGTTATGCAGGAGAAGTTCGAGATGAGTGCTATGGGTGAAATGACTTTCTTTTTAGGTTTGCAGGTTCAGCAATCAAAGGAAGGGATCTTTATCCATCTAACCAAGTAGTCAGAGATATTCTCAAGCGATTTCAGATGGATGACTCAAAACCTTTGGGAACTCCATTAGCTCAAAATCATGGGATTACTCCAGACGGAATGGTTGAACATGTAGAACCATCTCTCTATCGTGCAATGATCGGATCTCTCATGAATCTTACTGCCTCAAGACCCGACATAATGTACCCAACATGCCTTCTAGCGCGCTATCAGTCTAGTCCGAAGGTTTCTCGTTTGATGGCTGTGAAAAGGATCTTTCGTTATTTGAAGGGACGTCCTGACACTAGTCTATGGTACCCTAAGGATGATAACTTTGATCTGACAGCATTCAGTGATTCTGATCATGGCGGCTGTAAAATCGATGCAAAATCAACAACAGCAGGATGTCAGTTCTTAGGAAATCGCCTAGTCACGTGGCAATGCAAAAAGCAGACTTGTGTAGCTACATCAACATGTGAGGCTGAGTATATTTCATCTTCTAGTTGCTGCTCTCAAGTTCTATGGATTAACAGCAAATGCGCGACTACGGTTTTGAATTTCTTACTACTCCTATTTTTGTTGATAATGAAGCTGCTTTAAAGATCACTCGGAATCATGTACAGCATTCAAAAACAAAAACATTGAGATTAAGTATCATTTCATACGAGATTGTTAGGAAAAGAGACTTATTGATGTTGTTAAAATCCACACTGATCACCAACGTGCCAACCTTTTTACCAAAGCCTTTGATAAATCACGTTTTGATTATCTACTTTTGGTCAATGGCATCAAGGTGAAACCTGAGTAACTCAACCATGGCTAACTATTTTTGTATATACATCTAAAACTACAAAAGATTTTCAGTTCTATATTTTAGGGGGAGTAAATTTCAAGAAAATACAAAAATATGTCTTTTATTTACCTTCTTTCTTTAAGGGGGAGAAAATTCAGAAAAATACAAAAACATTAGAAAAATAAAAAATGAGTTTCTTGGATAAGTTGAAGATGATGAAATTCACCGGTAAATCTGTCAGATATGGTTAAAAGCATAGAATGAAGATTGATAAGTAGCTTTTACTAATCATGTATTGGTAGGCTCACAATCAGACTAAAATGTGCAGGTTGATATAAACCTAACAGACAGAATGCCAGGTGGGAACCATTCATTGGCATATGGTCTTGGTACCGAAATTTCGTTTGATAAGTGCCGAGGTTCTGAGATATACGGTCTTATGCTGGCTTATCATCTAGGTATCATGGTTGAATCTTTTGCCGAAAAGTAACGGTGACGCAAGTCTAGAACTTCCATGATATCATACATATGTGTACATACTGCATTCGACCCTTAAATAAGTGATAAAAATATCACATCCCCAAAATAAGTGATAAAATATCACAGCTTTATGCGGGAGCTAAGTTCGTCTCTTTGTCGGTACGATGGTACTAACCTGTTCACAGGACTTACTCCTGTGCCCTGCATACATATGAAAATCAAGTTCCTCATCAATAAGTGATTAAATCACAAAGGGCTTGTTTTCAATAAAAAATAAGTGAGTATCTCACATCATTCATATACGTCAAAACAGATGATAAAGTAGTATACTCACGGTAAGATTTTCTCTCATGCATATCTTGATACGGGAATGTGTCGTGATGTGGTTGAACACCGGCTAGTAAGTATAATCCATACCTTAATCATATCTCCTAATCATGACTATATCTGATAAGTCTGAGCTTACGTGGACAACAATACCGATAATCATAGTTGAATACTTATCTGTTTAATTTTGAAATCCAAATATCATTTTTGACAAAGATTAAAATGTTGGTATGATTCCTTTACCTTGAAACTCGAAAAAGATTGTTAAATAGATATATAGTTTATCTGTATATTTTGATTTTAAGTCTAGTTTACTTAGTTGCTTATGTAGTTACTTTTTGAAAGTTAGCCAAAGTTGATACTCTGAGAGTTTCTACCAAGATACCCAGAAAACCATTGGTTTGATATTACAACTTCATAAAAGTAATATCTTGCAACAAGTAATTCATCAAAGAAATCCAAACTCTGAAGTTCTTTGAGTGTGTGTATCTCATACGAATGAACCTAGTCATTTAATTTGACTTGGTCACTTGTTCTTCTCAAATCTGCTGCTGGAATTCATACGAGTGTGTGTATCTCGTTCAGGGAATACAATCATACGAAGAATTTATGATAAGTCTCTCGTGTATATTCCCTGAGAAATTTGTGTTCTAATTATATTTGTCTGTTGAGTACAGATTGATACAAAAGAACATGAACAAAGACCAACAACAAAGAAGACTGACAAGTCAGAAGAGGAAACAAGAAAGATTTGAAGTTTCTTAGAAGTTCGAAGACCTGATGCTCTAATCATTGGATAGCAGATCTATCAATTGAATAGCAGATCTTCAGGGGAGTTTGTTGATACTCCAAACCATTCTATGTGAAGACCAAAGTCTGAAGACCAAAGACCGAAGACCAAGCAACATCCAAGGGGGAGTTTGTTGATACAAGTTTTGTGTCTGTCGCTTGTTCTAATTAAGTTGTAATTGTACGGTCTTTGCTCAAGTGTCTGTATAGGTTTGGTCGTGTCGAATAGATCGAGATATCCTTCTGTCTTGATCTAGTATGACATCTTATCTTGTCTGTGTTAATCAGTTGCATGTGAGCATACTGATAAGTCTTGTGTACATCATGTCTACACACGTTCTACAGAAATAAGGATTCTGTGCGAGTCAGAGAATTCGTACGAATCACATGATTCGTATGAAATAACTTGAGTAACAAGTGTGTTACTTGTTTCTTATGAAATAAGCATTTCTACGAAACAGTTGACTCGTACCAAATCCCTGGATTGTGACTCGTGTGAAATAGTATGTTCCATATGTCTGGATTTGTGATTCGTACGAATCTAGACGGACACTATATAAGTAGACATGCACTTCTCAGTAGGGTGGACTCGCGTGTGAGAGTG
Organism: Scalesia atractyloides; assembly: GCA_947069175.1. Taxonomy (NCBI): domain Eukaryota; kingdom Viridiplantae; phylum Streptophyta; class Magnoliopsida; order Asterales; family Asteraceae; genus Scalesia; species Scalesia atractyloides. The sequence goes on along the minus strand of CAMTDV010000012.1, from coordinate 32,430,264 downwards.
GGTTAGCTAGTTGGTCTAAGTGAGCCTCTCAGTATTCTTTCTGAAGATGAAGACAAGAACACAACAAGTGTGTTTGAGTCATACGAGCATTGTGTGTATATGTTTGTACTTGTTCTCAATCATTAATCAAGATAGTGAATCTTTCGTTACCCCGTGTTCTTTACTTTGCTTTGGTTGCATGCACACTTGGATTTCGCACTTGTGTGTATGTCATTTGAACAAGGAACTGGTTTAACCCCATCTGCAGGTGGACCTACAATAACTACAGAACCGGTTGTTTTGCAGGTTAACTGATTAATTCGGGCATTTTAAGAAGGCCAAAGATGATGCGGAATACCCGGGATGCAGTACGAAGTAGAAAGTACCAATCGGGACTTGTATGGATCAAGAACTAACGTGGAAACACGAGGAAACAGGAAAGAAGAGGAGTCGAGGGTCTACCGTTAGTTGAGTGAAAGATATAGGAGATGAGGCAATTGGCTGAAGACCCACGTAGCTTACGGTTCACAAACCGTAAGTTTCGGTTTGATTACAAGTGAAATTGAAGAGCAGAATGTGTTGACCGTAGCTTACGGTCATCTTTGTTTCATTGCAAGAATTACTCAACCGTAGCTTAGGTTGAGATACACACATCCAGAACTTGCTGACCGTAGCTTACGGTTGGTAATTGTAGCTTACGGTTAGGTGTGAAAGAATATCGCAAGTTTAGTTTTGGTTGTATATGAGGGTTCACTAAGTCATTTTTTTTGGGGGGGGGATCAGAGATTACGGGCGAATACCAGGCTTCTAGGGCTTCAAAGTTTGCAACTTTTTCACCTTCAACCATCATTATTCCTCTCCAATTCAACATCATGCTTAGGGATTCAGCGAATTACATAATGTTTGAAGAGTATATGCGAACAATGAGCGGCTAGCTTCTTGTTATGGTTCCCCGAATGGAGGATTGATGCAAATTAGATATTTGATGTGTTTTAATAACCATTTGGATCAGTGATCTAAGCATTCATGCTTTTCACTAAGGATTTGATTAACTCCATTGTAACTGATTGCAGTTTATTAAATCTTGATGTGTAACCACTCAATTCCCGAGAGTTCTTGAAATGGGATATATTTGGCTATGGATTAGGGTTGGTAATTCTAATTGATGCTTGTGTGATAACTTTCCATTATTCGTTAATCGAAGTACTTAGTCAATTAGCATCACAATTGGTGATTAAATCAATATTCATTTTTCAAGGGTTAAACGAAACATATTCTTATAATCTGCTCATCATTCTGAATTTCGGAGGAATCATGTTCTTATTGTTGATACAAATTCCAATTTATTGTGTTTATTTAAGTCATCAGGAATCTTAGATTTTAAGTTTATTCTTTACAGCATTAATTATACAAAATTTGTCAGTATAACACTTTCCACAATACTCCTCTGGTTCGATACCTGACTTATCCTATCTTAGTTTATTTCAGTTTTTGATTGACACTAACGACAGTCATCAAAATGGCGCCGTTGCGGGGAGGCCGTGCGCAAAGTGTTTGATTAGTTATTTGATTTTCGTTTGTTTCATTCAGAATTATGCGATATTTCTATTGTTTGTGTGGTGTAGGTGATTCTTTCTTTATATGCATCATACTCGGCATTCCGGGCAGTCGCCATCACTAGTGTTTGATCCAGAGATAGAAAGGACAACACGGCATACTCGAGTACTGCATCATGAAAATCGGATTGCAGAACCAACAACACCAACAACACACTCAATGGAGAGTTCAAGTAAATTTGGAAATCAACCAGTCACTCTACCTCCGTAGAATCAATTCTCACCAACATCTACTCAACCTGCACCAAATACAACTATACCACCTCCACAACCATCACATACTCAATTTGCAACCACAAATGTTCCACCGATACCACGCCTCCATTTCCCAATCTTAGCAATCTCCCACCTTTTCCCAGCCAACACTATCCCTAATCCTCTAACATTCAGCAATCCTAACCGTATGTGAAGATTGTCACTGATGATACCGTGATTTCGCCTATTCATGACAGGGCCATCTAGCACTCTCCATGTCCCTGAACATCCGCCATCAGTTCAACAAATGTATTACCCGCCTTCACAGCAACAACAACAGCACTCTATAAGAAATTCAACATTTGAACAACAGACTAATGCAGTGGATTCGGGCAATGGATTTGAGGCGTATGAAGAGTATGGGGGAAACCAAATGATGGGAGTGGGAATCCATGAAAGCTATGATACGGGATTTAGATCGGGAGATGGGGAATTATGAGAATTTGGGGTTTCCTACATCAGTCAATGCTCCTATGCCAGTTACTCAGCAGCCAGTTAATAACCATCCAATTAACATGCCAATTCCACCGACACCACAGCAAGGACCGATTCCCCCTTTACCAAAACAGTTTCCACCACCACAAGTTCAAGGTCCACATATGTTACCTCCAAGAAATATGCCTCCACCGATTAACCAATTCGAAGGCATTCCCAGAAGATTTGATAGGGAACTTGTAAGGGGCGTCGAGAGCCACTTCAAACCAGCTATCGCCAATAACCCATCACCGGTGGTTATTCCTCAGTTACGAGGTCGGTCATTTGAGGTGAGCGCACAATCAATTCAAATCCTTCCCAAGTATCATGGACTGGCCACTGAAGAACCGTACTTGCATATAGCAGCATATGATGCCCGATGCAACACTATTGGCGGTCAAGGATTCACACCGGATGACGTGAAGTTGGTACTTTCCAAGTTCACACTCGAAGATAAGTGCAACAATGGTTTCATTGTTACCATCGGCTTCAGTTTTTACATGGCATGACATGCAGCAATTATTTCTCGATGAGTTCTATACACCGCTACGGACAAACAATGCTCGAAAGGATATTCCTAATTTCCGACAACAGCCAGGGGAACTTTCCATGAGGCATTTAATCGATTTAAAATGATGCGGAAGAATTTTCCACATCATGGGATTCCACTGTGGGAGTTGTTAAACGCATTTCATGAAGGCTTATCGGATGAAGATGCAAGGATCTTAGTTCAACATCAAATGGAACATTCGGCACTAACTATGAGCAAGTTGATTGGGAGTACTTGGAAAGGAATGTGAGAACTTCAAAACGAAAAGCTCAATCTTCAAGAAGTGCTCGACTTTGGTTGTAAGGGCGGTAGATAACGCACCGGATGTTAGTGTGCCGTTCTGTGGGCATTGTGGGGACTTAGGGCACATTGCTGATCAATGCCCTAGTCTTGTTTCGGGAGTTACAGATGTTAATTACATGCAAGGCAGTGGAGGAGGTGGCAGAAATTTAATATGAACTCCAATACATACCATCCAGGCCTTAGAAATCATCCAAACTTTAGTTATGGGAATACTAACAATCACAACAATCCGGGATTTCAAGATAATAATAATAATTCTGGGGGACAAAGGAACTTTAATCAACCTCGGTTCCAGCATAACTTTCAAGGAGGATATCATTCAAATCAAGGCGGAACAACTGGATCTTCTAACGCTATTGCGAGTAATGATATGATGGACATGTTGAAGTCCATTCAGCAAGATCTGTAGAAACATAATCAGTTGGATGAAGTGCGGGCTCAGAAGGATGAGGTATGTGACTAGGCCATCCAATTGTTAACAACACAGATGTGCCAACTTGCTAATGAGCTGAAGGAGTTGAAGTAAAGCAATGGACGATTACCAAGTGACACAACAACAATCCAGCTCATCAGAAAAGGTAGTCAAATCCACCAGGTAAGTACCCTTCGTAGTGGTAAGGTCTATAATAAAGTTCCACTCCACACAATTTGTGGAAGGTGTGGTGGAGGAATTAGGTGAGGATTGGGTGAGTGACGACAAGTCGGAACTGGCGGTTATTAACATGAATGTAAAAGTTAATAATAATAATAATAATAAACCAAATTACAACTGTTGAACCGACTGAGGCTATGGAAGGGGAACAACTTTCACCTCCTTTTCCCGAAGCCTTGAAAAACCCGGGTAACAAAGGCATCACCAACAAAAAGGGACCACAACCCGAAGAAATTTGGAAGTTTTCAAATAAGTCAAAATCAACTTACCCTTAATTGATGCCATTAAACAGGTTCCGGCATATGCTAAATATTTAAAAGACATGTGCACTCAAAAACGGCAACATAAAGTCCCTAAACAGATTGACTTAACAGAGAGGGTGAGTGCTGTGTTGAATGGTGTGCTTCCACCTAAGCTGCAAGATCCCCTAACGCCTTTAATTCCCATTCAAGTTGGGCGATTTTAAAATGAACAGGGCATTGCTGGATCTAGGAGCTAGTGTGAGCATTCTTCCGGGAAGCTTGTATGACCAATATGATTTTGGTCCACTGCATCGAACCGATACAACTGTTGTATTGGCAGATTTGACCCCTAAGCTTCCTCGGGGGATTGTTTGAGATGTTATTGTTAAGGTGCAAGAGTTTTATTTTCCAGTAATTTTTTGGTGCTTGATTATGTCTCATCTACCAAATCAATCAACCAAATGTTATTTTGGGCTGACCGTTCTTAGCCACGACACATGCATTAATCGACTGTCGCACTAGCACTGCCAATATGACATTGGCAATATGAAGGTCAGATTAAATGTGTTTTCTAACGCAACTGATATGTTTCCTAGTGATGAATGTTTCATGGCATATATCATTGATGGATGTTCCCTTCACTTAGAAGAGGAAATATCCGAGTTATGTTTTTTGTGTGACAGGGTAGAACAGAATCATATGCATGACTTAGAAGAGGAGATGCAGCATTTAGAGGTGTTAGCGATGAAAGAAAGAAGACCTCCATGGACTCGTCACGTGGAGAGCCTTACGGCCGAGATCTCATCGGGATTGAAGCCATCCTTGATCAGTCCACCAAAGGTTAAACTGAAAGAATTACCACAGCATCTGAAATATGCATTCTTGGGAGAGGATCCGACTCTTCCAGTCATCATAGCTGCGAATTTAGCACAAGAACAAGAGGAAGCGTTACTGAAGGTGCTCCAGACCTATAAAGCAGCAATTGGTTGGACTCTCGCAGATCTCAAAGGTATAAGTCTCTCTATTGTGATGCATAAGATTATAACTGATGCAGATGCAAAGCTTACATGGGACACACAGCGGCGTTTGAATCCTAACATGCGGGAAGTGGTAAAGAAGGAAGTTATTAAGTGGTTAGATGTCGGGATCATTTACCCGATCTCAGACAGTGCCTGGGTAAGTCCGACCCAAACGATGCCCAAGAAAGCAGGGATTCAAATTGTTAAAGGCAACAACGGTGAGCAGATCGCCACTCGGCCGGTAACCGGGTGGCGTGTATGTATTGATTATAGAAAACTCAATGCAGCCACGTTAAAGGATCACTTTCCTTTGACTTTCATTGATCAGATTGTCGAAAAATTACCAGATCAGAAATTTTACTTCTTTCTAGATGGCTACTCAGGGTACAATCAAATTGCCATATATCCCGATCATCAAGAAAAGACCACATTCACATGCCCGTACGGTACCTTCGCATTTAGGCGAATGCCGTTTGGGCAGTGTAATGCCCCGCCACCTTCCAAAGGTGCATGATGAGTATCTTCTCAGATATGGTCGGGGATACCTTAGAAATATTTATGGATGACTTTTCAGTGTTTGGTCCATCATTTGACACATGTTTGAACGAACTATCTAAGGTGTTGGAACGATGTGTTCAAACGAACTTGGTGCTTATTTTGAAAAGAGCCATTTTATGGTTCAAGAAGGCATTGTTTTAGGACATTAGTGTCGAGCAAAGGAATTGAAGTTGATAGGGTTAAAATCAAAGTAAGTTCTACATTACCACCGCCTACAAATGTGAAAGGCGTTCGTTTCTTTTTAGGACACGCCGGGATTTACCGTAGGTTCATAAAGGGTTTTAGTGTCATCACTAAACCATTGTGTAATCTACTTTTAAATGACGTTCCTTTTGAGGTTCAATGACGATTGTGTTCAAGCTTTTAATATATTAAAGGAACAACTGGTACAAGCCCCGATCTTGCAATCACCGGACTGGACAAAACCTTTTAAAATAATGTGTGATGCAAGTGATTTTGCTATTGGGGCTGTATTAGGGCAGTGGGTAGATAAGAAACCGGTTGTTATCTACTATGCAAGCAAAACTCTCTCCGATGCTCAACTTAATTATACTACAACGGAGAAAGAGTTGCTTGTCGTTGTCTATGCGTTGGATAAAGTCCGGTCATATATCTGGGGCAGTAAAGTAATCGTTTACTCTGATCATAATGTAGTGAAATATTTGATGGAAAAGAAGGATGCGAAACCAAGGTTGATTCGTTGGATCCTTTTGTTGTAAGAATTTGATCTAGAGATCCGAGATAAAAAATGGGTGTGAGAATGTGGTCGCCGACCATCTGTCACGACTACTGCATGGCCTTGAGGATGCCACACCTGGGATTAATGAGCAGTTCCCGGATGAATTTATTATGTCTGTTAATTCTGAACCATGGTATGCTAATTTTGCGAATTATCTTGTTACAGGTACAATGCCGGAAGCATGGAATAAGAAGAGGAAACAACAATTTTTGGCACAGGCGAAGAATTACATTTGGGATGAACCGGATTTGTTCCGAATAGGTGCTGATCAGATCATCCGGAGATGTATCCCGGAGACGAATTTATGGAAGTATTACAGCATGCCCATTCATCGGCATGTGGTGGCCATTTAAGCAGACAAAAGACGGGTCATAAAGTCCTTGAATGTGGCCTTTACTGGCCAACACTGTTTAAAGACGCATTTGCTTTCGCTAAACATTGCGCTAATTGTCAAAAGATGGCGGTATTAACGGATGAAATTCCAATGCAGCCAATTTTGGTCGTTGACATTTTTGACGTATGAGGAATAGATTTTATGAGACCTTTCCCCAATTCAAATGGTCACTTATATATCTTGGTAGCGGTTGATTACGTTTCAAAATGGATTGAAGCAATCGCCAGCAAGACCAATGATCATACCATGGTTTGTAAGTTTGTTCAGGCACATACTTTTTCACGATTTGGAGTTCCTCGCATGATCATTTGTGATGGGGGATCTCATTTTAAAAATTTCAATGTGGGCAAACTTCTTAAACGGTATGGCGTTGACCATCGTATTGCTACACCATACCATCCTTAGACAAGTGGACAAGTGGAAGTAAACAGGCAGATCAAGGAAATTTTACAAAAAACGATGCGTATTGACCGCAAGGATTGGTCGTCTAAACTGAATAACCTTGTAGGCTTACGCACCGCTTATAAAACTCCTATTAGCATTACCCCTTATCGGTTGGTGTATGGGAAAGGTTGTCACTTACCCATGGAAATCGCACATCGGGCGTTATGGGCTGTTAAACAGGTCAACACTGACTATTCTGACGCAGGTGCTCACAGGTTGTTAAAGTTGAGTGAGCTCGAGGAGTTGCACAATGAAGCGTATGACACGACCGCCACTTATAAGGATAAGATGAAGGCAATGCATGATGCGAAGTTGCGACGTCAAGTTTTTGCCGTAGGACAAAAGATATGATTATTTAACTCACATCTGAAACTATTCCCAGGTAAATTGAAATGCAAATGGGTGGGCCCATTTGTGCTTGTACGCATGGGAAAGTTTGGAGATGTGGAAATCGAAGATCCAAAGGACAACGACGGCAAGTTGTGAATGGCCACCATTTGAAACCGTACTTGGATGCGGATGATCTGAAGGTAACACCTATGGATGAGGTGAACTTCCTTTCAAGTTCACCCGACTACACAACCTCCTAGGGTTATGCGATGTCCGGCTGAAGACGTAAACTTAGCGCTACCAAGAGGCAACGCGGATTGTGGTACATATTTCATTTGTGTTTGATTTGTGCTTTCATGTTCTAATGTTTGTTTCGGAATGGTTGAATAGGTTGTTAGTCACCACTCCTAGTCATTGTGCAAGTGTGGGAACGTACTCACTGCGCAGGTCGCTCAATGGATTAGTTGGGTGTCGCGGTCGACACTCACTTCTTAGGGGGGTGGTCTGGTATGGGTAAGTAAATGAATAGAATATACAACGAGTAATGTTGCATTATAATACTATAACCTAAACAACTTTTCAATCATGTGTCTTAAAAAAATTATTAAAGCTGACGGCAACCTATGGTTCATACCATAGGCTACGGTTCAAATGGTGAAAATGGCCAGCAACTCCTAACCGTAACCTACGGTTCATGCCGTAGGCTACGGTTCAAAGGTTGCCCCTTAGAACTAAGGGACCGTAAGCTATGGTCCCAACCGTAACTTACGGTCGGGTGTAGATGTGTCATTCTGGGTCGGGTTTGGTATGTCTAATCGAATAATTTTTTTTTAAAATCCGATGGGTAACCGAAATAGATCCATACTCCATCACTATATACTTTATTACATCATCTATTTTCCCCACAAGCTCTTTATCATCCTCTCCTTCTTCTCCAATATTCTTAGAACTTCCATATCTCCTTCTATCTCTCAATTTCTTGTTACATGACCAAATAGGTTGATTCAAGAACCCAAACTGCTTAGAATTTCAAGAGGAATATAATCCCCATCTTAGTTTCTTTCGAAAAACATCAGATCATGGAGAATCAACCCGTCAACAACGAACCCTAGAATTTAATTTTGGGGCTTTTCATCCAAACTTAATTCAAGTGAATGCAACCTTGTCTAAGCACTCTAAGCTGTAAAGATGGTGCGGGAGAGAAGAGCCGGGAAAGAAAAGGTCATCGAGCCATCTGCAACTGCCCCTGCAAGGTCTAAACGAAGACGGGGACAGGTATAGAGATTCGAGAGGATGAATGGAATAAGAGGAAGAGCTTCGGTACGGTCATTGCGATGTACCGTATAGACCAACCTGGACAAAGGGCCCCCTTAATAAGCAACGCAAGGAGTACCAATCAGAGCTATTTTATGCCAAAATGGGGGATGATCATTCCATTAAAGACAACACTTGTTTTAAGAAAATGGTCTACAAACCGGATTTAAGGGCATTGGGGCTTTATAAAAATTGGCATCACTTGGGTGGGAGGCGGTTGCAGATTTCAAAGGTAATGAGAAAGGAGATGTGTATATTAAGAGTGTTATGGCCTGGCTGAGCACATTAGAGAAAGATGATGGGAATGATCCACCAAGGACCGTCACGCTCACCGGAACAATTAACGGGAAGCGACTACATGTCTTTAGCTACACTGAGGCAAGTGGCCAGATTTGATTAGAAAGCGATGATTTCTACCATCTAGTGAACGAGAATGATTATTTCAATGAGCAAAAGAACTTGGTCAGCGAGAGTGTGATGTATGCAAAGTTGTTCCTGTTAAACAAGGGCGTTGATATGAGGCGGGACAATTTGAAGCCGCTTGCAAGGGTACTGCTGAGTTTTTTCATGTCTAATGTGGCTCCTAGAATAGGGATAGAATGGCGATAAGAAAATGGGAGCTGCCGGTCCTTTATGCCATCATGACGGTTAGCCCCACCTCTCATTTCGGCAGCTAGTGATGATGCACCAAGTTAAAAAAACTAATACCTCATGCCAGGCTTATTAGTATGCTGCTGGGAAGACAAGGGGCATTGTTGCCAACAGAATATCCATTCTCCAAACGCATGCCATTTTCTCTATTGCAGATATGTGTAAGAGTGACCGTATCTCATACATGAAAACGAAGTGGGCACAAAATTCAGTATGGGGATGGGGCGAAGCTTAAGGTATTGTAGTGGGGAAAAACAACTCCTAAGCAGGGGGAGATGGATGATCTTGTTTCCCAAATGATGAGGAATTGATCTGCGGAAGCGTGAGGCTGGTGTCGACGTAGGTGAGGGGTCGAGCAGGCATCCAAAAGACAACGGCAGTCAACTCATTCGTGGGGGTTCTTTGATGATGAGACACAGGTATTTGTTAATAGCCGGCGACCATCAGATTATGGGCAATGGGAAACGTCACAGCAGGCTATCTATGATCAAGGATCTAGACAAGATGTTGAGAGGGAGCGTGAGCATAGAGAACTGATGGAGTAATATGGCTCCAACCGAGCGGATGCGCTATATTAAATCGCAGATGGAGCTGAATATGCGGGCATATGATGAGAACCAGACCCGATGCCATATGGACTATTATCAAGGGGTCCCTTACGTTGAAAATCCACCTTACGTGGATTATAGCCAGGAGCCACCATATCAGCCTGGTATGCCCCGACATCCGATGCCGCAAGTTCATGGGTCCACGTGGTTACCGTGATAATATACGGAACCGCACTTCCAAAGTTCGTAACCATATCAGCCGCCGCCTACGAGTATTCACAACCACAGCAGCAGCCGCAATCATCACAACAGCAGCAGCAACAAGATCGACTAGAAGGAGGGTTAGCTTACATCTTTGACATGATGCCTTCTATGAACATTTGGGGGGATTTTATGGGCACCCGCCGGGTCCATCATATCATTGAGCACTCGCTGATCAGCTGCTTAGATCAGGTCCACATGCTTGATCTTACCTATCTATTATTTATTTCTCGTTTAAGACATTTTATTTCGTGTTAATTGGTGGTGTTTATTAATTTGTTTTGGAAGGGTTGTAATTGTTTGATAAGGGTAGTCGTGCTTGGGTTGTTGGGTGGCCTTCTCGGGGTAATTTTTAAAGTGCACCAAACATTGGGGACAATGTATCCCAAGTGTGGGGATGCAGGAGCTCGAGAAGAGATTGGTGGGTAAACGCTGAAGAGCTTGAAAATGATGAAGTTCATAGAAAATTGGAGTTTTTAAAATTTTTGAAAATTTCCATCTCCTTAAGTGCACTAATTCGTTATGAAAGCTTACAATTTTAATCATTAATGGATCTCTTACTGGTAGTGATGAGCACAGTTCCTTGTCGTAATTGTCCCTTTAAGTTTCATGAGAGTAGGCCTGAAAGAGTTTTTCTTATATAAAAGTGGAAAGATATTTGTATATAAGGGTAACATGCTTTAGATTGCATATGCTATATGTCGGCATCCGTTTATCTTTTCCTTGGTGAGGTTTTTGAGCTTGTAGAAGTGATAGGATATCAATATGATTTCATTTGTTGAGAGTGGACTATATGTTATTCTGTGTTAGAACTTGTGTAATTTGATACATGCTGAGACTGTGAGGTGACACGAGCATATAAATGATAAAGGCATTAGGAATTATGTACATAGTAGTGGGGGTTGTGTTTGTATGACGAGTACCTTTAATGGCCCATCTGAATCTACACACCATTCATTGGTTTACCAATTGCAGTGTAAAAAAAATGAGGAAACATTAATTAGAGTGTGTGGGTAGAAACCAAATCAAATGTGGGGGTCATGTACATGCAAAGAAGCCGTCAAGGTTTGGTTGTCTAGTGTTAGCTATTGAGGGAAAGAGGAAGAAGGAAGAATGACCACAAGTTCTTACCGTTAGCTTAAAGCCTACACTCAAAAGTCCTTTTGATATGTATCGTGCCATATGGACAGTGTAAGTGTGATTGTTTTCACGTTTATAATTGAAGGAGTCATATTGGTCTATGAGTGTATATATACTAGCACATCACATGCTAGTCCAATTGTTGAAGCCGAGTGGAGAGTACATTGTGAGGGGCAGGTAGCATGTGTTTCGAATTATAAGCATGTTAGTTTTATATAGACAGGTCTTGTGTTTGAATTGTGTTAACCGTTGTCAGGACGTAAATCTATATTGTGTTAGTCTATGGGATGGTTATGACTTGAGAGCTGAGTTGGATGAACCGAAAAAGAGATTTGTTGTGTTGTTATTGTGGTGAGTAATATATAGTTGGTTTGCTTAGGGACAATCAAATATAAGAGTGGGAATGTGATGGATAGGATGAAACCCGAGTGATAATGATCATAACTTGTGTGTTTTTAGTTAGTTTTTGGGAAATTATATGTGTCGAATGAGATAACTACGAAGAACCAGTTGTTTTGAGGTTAACTGATTAATTCGGGTGTTTTAAGAAGGCCAAAGATGACGCGGAATACCCGGGATGCAGTTAAGAAGTAGAAAGCACCAATCGGAACTTGTATGGATCAAGAACTAACGTGGAAACACGAGGAAACGGGAAAGAAGAAGAGTTGAGGGTCTACCGTTAGTTGCTGAAAGATTAGGAGATGAGGCAATTGGCTGAAGACCCGCCGTAGCTTACGGTTCACAAACCGTAAGTTACGGTTTATTACAAGTGAAATTGAAGAGCAGAATGTGTTGACCGTAGCTTACGGTCAAGACGTATACGGTCAGAGACCGTAGCTTACGGTCATCTATGTTTCATTGCCAGAATTACTCAACCGTAGCTTACGGTATTCGTGAGATACACATATCCAGAACTTGCTGACCGTAGCTTACGGTTGGTAACTGTAGCTTACGGTCAAGTGTGAAAGAATATCGCAAGTTTAGTTATGGATGTATATGGGGGTTCACTAAGTCATTTTTTGGGGGATCAGAGATTACGGGTGAATACCAGGCTTCTAGGGCTTCAAAGTTTGCAACTTTTTCACCTTCAACCATCATTATTCCACTCCAATTCAACATCATGCTAGGGATTCAGCGAATTACATAATGTTTGAAGAGCTTATGCGAACAATGAGCGGTTAGCTTCTTGTTATGGTTCCTCCGAATGGAGGATTGATGTAAGTTAGATATTTGATGTATTTTAATAACCATTTGGATTCAGTGATCTAAGCATTCGATGCTTTTCACTAAGGATTTGATTAACTCCATTGTAACTGATTGCAATTTATTAAATCTTGATTGGTAACCACTCAATTCCCGAGAGTTCTTGAAATTGGGATATATTTGCTATGGATTAGGGTTGGTAATTGGAATTGATGATTGTGTGATAACCTTCCATTATTCGTTAATCGAAGTACTTAGTCAATTAGCATCACAATTGGTGATTAAATCAATATTCATTTTTCAAGGGTTAAACGAAACATATTCTTATAATCTGCTCATCATTCTGAATTTCGGAGGAATCATCGTTCTTATTATTGATACTATTGAGTTTATTTAAGTCATCAGCAATCTTAGATTTTAAGTTTATTCTTTACAGCATTAATTATACAAAATTTGTCAGTATAACACTTTCCACAATACTCCTCTGGTTCGATACCTGACTTATCCTATCTACGTAGTTTATTTCGGTTTTTGATTGACACTAACAACAGTCATCAGTCGTGTTAACTCCAAAATTATGAATGAAACGTAAAAACGTTGAATCACACACACACACACACGTTGCTTTGTGTGAACTCGCAAAATTTAGTACGAAACGTGAAACGAATATTTGGGAATGATGAAAAGTATAGGGGACCAAAGTTGAAATTAAAAATGTTATGAGGTTAAATTACAAAATATAAAAAGTTTTGTGTTAAAAAATGAGGTTAAAATATATAAGAAAACATATATAATATATATATATATATATATATATAACTAACAAAGTCAATCAATGACTCACACGTTGCGACAAACCTATGAAATGAAAAACAATAAACATAAAAACTTGAACTACACATGGATGTTGCGCTGTATTACCACGCAAAATTATGAATGAAACGTAAAAACGTTGAACCCCACACAAACGTTGCTTCATGATAACTTGAAAAATTTAGTACGAAACATAAAACGAAAATATGTGAAAGATGAAAAGTATAGGGGACCAAAATTAAATATAAAAAATGAGGTTAATTGTAAAAGAAGAAAATTTTGACTCTAGAGTAAAAAAGTCAATTTTATGAAGTTAAAATTACAAGAAATTCAAAGATTTAGATTAAAAAGTAAAATTTCATTTTTTTTAAAACAACCCAATGCATATTACAATACCTATGCTTACAAAACTTACCAATTTATAGTATATAAATTACATGGTTGGATTCGCTTCTACCTTCATGTGGAAAAGGCCTACTTGTTATATATATTGAAATTTATTTTCACAAATATAACACACAAGTCATTTTATATAAAATTCCTAACATTAATAATTAAGTTTAGGTATTAAATGAACACCTATATAGCTTAAAACCAGTGGCTCTGATACCACCTTCTAGCACAACCCCCGACCACATCCTGGGCGGGAGCCGTGAACCAGTTACTGGTGGTATTGGTGTTTATTAAATTGCCAGCGAAATTTATCATCAGGATCTTAGTTAGAAAATATTTTAGAGTTTGTAAAAACACCCAAGTTTAATATTAAACAAATGGGATAAAACTCATATTTCAGTCAAATATTTTTATAGGGATAAACCATAGTTGACAAAACATAATTTTTTTTATTCAGGTAGTCATAGCCACTTTATTTAAGCCTCCAGTGCCCCATAGCAGGCTTCTGTTAGTTTCACAGTAAGTTACCTGAAACGCGTTTAAAAACATTTTGTCAGCGAAAATACTAGCGAGTTCATTCATTCTTATAAAAAAAACACATTGTTATATTTTACAGTATCAAGGGTGATTAAATTGTTTTTAACTATCAAATACTCAATCAATATTTGTCACTCGGTGGCAGTTCCAAGGTGACGGTGGTCATATGACTCATTGGCTAACTTTCGTCCAATAGTGAAGATTATCAAGTAATGTATACAAAACCCCATATACCGGTAGTAATTCCAGAATACAAAAACTTAATCACTATAAGTGTAACTGAAAAACATTTTAGGATTTTGTAAAGCATTTGGTAAAAAGAAAGAATGACTCACCTTGTAGTTTTAGAGTTCTAACTTAAAGCTTCCTGGTGCTAATCCTAGGTTCATAATAAAAATACAACGCAACACGTGTTAGTGTAACACCCCAACTTAAACTTTAACGATACATCACGAGGCAAAACCTCAACGTAGTTTACAAAGTATAGCCTTATATAGACAACACTTTGACATCCGTTGATGGGTTCAGATCAATCGGACAGGGTATCGTACCAGTGATCAGGGTTAAAACACTTACAACGGATCAGAGTTTAGGGTATCGGGTATAAAAGCAACATAGCAGAGAGAGGGAGAAAAAGAATAGTGTGAGCAAATTTTAAAAAGCTCACAATCTATTCTATTTATATATGAAGATATGGAAGTTATCAAGTTGCTACGCATTCTTTCTTATCCTCAACGTACACACAACAATTCATATCAACAATTTTTGTAAGTTGTTTTATTATATATATATATATATATATATATATATATATTAATTCAGCCGCTTCACTCATTTATCGTTTATAACTTCTAAAATATAACATTTTCTAAAATGATGAATATGTCACTAGAACGAGCATATTTTTTTCTACATTGTGACCTAAGTTTTATTAAAAACGGAGTAAGGTCAATTATAATAATATATTTCATTATTAATTATTAAACGGTTCCTATAAAAGTATATGTTCGTCTAGATACCTCATTTTTCTAACAGTCAACTTACTCATAATCTACCTGTTTAATAATAATATAAGCTTTATATACTTTATTTATTTATTTAACATTTTCTAAAATGATGAATATGTCACTAGAACGAGCATATTTTTTCTACATTGTGACCTAAGTTTTATTAAAAACGGAGTAAGGTCAATTATAATAATATATTTCATTATTAATTATTAAACGGTTCCTATAAAAGTATATGTTCGTCTAGATACCTCATTTTTCTAACAGTCAACTTACTCGTAATCTACCTGTTTAATAATAATATAAGCTTTATATACTTTATTTATTTATTTATTTATTTTGATGAAATGTTACATCCTCCCTACCTTTAATTAAATTTCATCCTCGAGATTTAGTTGAACAAGTGAGGGTATTTCGTTTTCATCTCCGATTCTAGTTCCCATGTATATTCCGGCCCTCTTTTTGAATCCATTTCACTTTGACCAAAATCATCTTTTACGTTTGAGGTTCTTGACCCTTCTGTCTTCAATTTGTAGGGTTTTCTCAATAAATTTCAGTTTCTCATTTACCTCTATGCCTTGAAGAGGTACTATCAACGATTCACCGGCTAAACATTTCTTTAGGTTACATACATGAAATACATCATGTACTCCTGTCATTTCTTCTGGTAACTGTAGCTGATAAGCTACTGGTCCTATGCGTTTGATAACTTCAAAAGGTCTAACATACCTTGGGCTAAACTTTCCTCTTTTGCCAAATCTGACGACTGCTTTCCAAGGTGAAACTTTTAGCAATACTTTATCCCCGACTTGAAATTCTAATGGCTTTTGACGATTATCTGCATAACTCTTTTGACGATCTCGGGCCGTTTTCAGTCTTTCATTGACTTGAATTATTTTGTGTAGGTCCCCTAGTCCTTATGGATCTTGACAGAATCGTCTATCCAATCTAGAGTGCGGAATCCCTAGATCATATTTCACAGAAAACACAACACGAACAAATTCCTTTAAACTGTCTTTTCTTAATTATCAAACACAAAGTTTTACAATCAATTCAAGACTCTCTAGAAATCTCTCAGCCACTCTCTGTAGATTTCTTACACACCTCTTGTTTTCTCTGTCTAACCTCAAACCCTAATGCATAACATGTATATATTCTACAGGTTTACATACTAGGCTTTCTACTGGGCTAGCCATTCTCCAAGCCCATTACACCTCTAAACAAGCTAAACACAAATGCTAAGCCCAATACAAAATATCCAAAGACTAAACTATTAAACTATTAAGCTGTTGTCACCAATATGCACCAACAGACTCCCCCTTGACAATAGCTTCATAGTGTAACTTTGTCTTCAAACATCTTGTGATCTTTCGGTCTTTGAATAAGTTCAGCTACATGTAGATTCTGACATTAACAGACTCCCCCTAAGCTGATGCATCTAATCACCAAAACTTCATTCATTGTAGATTAGTGAGCTAGCATTCTCTGGTTAAGCTCATATCACCAAATTCCTCTATATCTCCCTTTGCAATGTAGTAGAAGGATCCTACCATGCATCTTCACACATTCTGCACTCCATTCTTAAAATGTACTCTACTTGAATTATGCACTTCATTTTGATAACTGCATCAATCTGTTTAGAAACACAAGCAAGACACTCGAAAAACCATTAGTTCTTTTCCATATTAAAGATAAACCAATATTTTATCTTATCATGCAAAAACAAACAACTTATCAGTTCAAACTGGGAGACTTTAAAAACAAATCTTTTTGTATTTTTATATCTGAAAACAAATAACTAACAAGAAAATAAACACTCTGTTTTTGTGAGATTCACCGGTAAGAAGATCATATCAGCAACATCAAACTATTTTCACACATCTGTTTATTCTATATGCAATCTTCATGGAAAGCAGTTCAAGACGATTACCAATATTGTTTACCCACTTAAACAAAATACATGAACATTTCAAGTTCCATTACCTCGTGATTTATTTTGATAATTTATACTGATATACTAGTGTGTCCCACTTCAGGACATACCCCCGCGATCAAGGTATGCACAAAAATTCATCGTAGTAGGTGAGTATACCGAAATTCATCCTTTTTGATTTACAACGTTAGATAATTGGTGATCAGGTCAGCACTTCCGTATAGCAAAGAGACCAAAATATCCAACGAGGGTTAGGACAAATACTAAATTTTGGTACCAATAATGCAATTTGCACATTTGAATGACTCTCTAGGAGAGCTTCTTCAATTTTTTTGGATTTGGCATTTTAGCTCTTCTAAGATATCCCGGTTGTACCTAGGTCAGCATATATCTGGATGCAGCAGAAGGACAACCTTGATACCCCAGATGAAATAACGATATAAAGACCTAAAAACTCAGATTTTGGCAATCTATCAACACAAGATTTAAGGTTATAAAACCATACGCCACTGATATGTTACCCACTCATACACAATTTATTTTATATTTGCATCACAAAGGTAAGTTGATTATTTCATACCTTTTGCCTACTGGTACATCATATGATGAAGCTGTTATCACACTTAAGCAATTTTATTTTTAGTTTCAGTGTGACAGTCTAACTTGCTGATGTACTATCATTTCTTCTTTTTCACACAGCGAAAAACTCATTTTTTATTTTTAACAAAAAAACTTTAAATTGTTCAACTTACTCCCCCTAAACTCACGCACTACCTAAAACTCTTTTTAGCTTAGAGAAATTTCTCCCCTAATTTTTTGTTTTTATGGAGTAAGGTTTTCAAAATAGAAATTTAAATACAAACAGACTCCCACTTCAACCTAACAAGTAGGTTTTTCACTTTTAATAAACATTTTCTATCACAGAAATAAATAATTCGTTACCATGGGTAACCTACTTTCACCTTAGATGATTTACAGGAATAACCACTGTTGAACACATCAACAGTCCTTCTTGGTCATCCTGCACACACTCAACAACTTAGTTAGATTGGGGGACCCAAGCCTTAAAGGTCTTGGGTCGTCCAGATTCAGCAACCACTGGAACATCAATCCAATATCCATCACACCCTACCGGTGTCTTGGAAGTCTTCCTAGTTGTTGAACAAGATTTATAATTTCCACGAGACCTTTGATCACAAGAATTCCAATAAACTCTTGGATTTTTCGACCTTTGAAAATTATTATCTCGAAACCGTCTTCTCCCATTATTATAATCTGATCTTTGAAAAAGTTTTGGGTTAGTTTGAACATTCGAGTTACTAAAACCCCTATATTCATTTCTTCTTTGAAAGTTTCGATTACCAGAATTTTGGTACCGATTTTGATATCCAAAATTTTGTCTTTGAAAAGAATTTGATTGACCCTTATTGTGACATGATTTAGGAGAAGAGTTTCTGGAACCAACAAATCTTCTTGATGTTGAAGGTTTAGGTTGAAATCTCGGTTAATTTGTCTGAACACTTGATTTAACATTTGTATTTGAACCAACCTAATTCCCATCCTTAACTTCAACCTCAGCCTCTACTTTCTTACCCTTCTTAAAAGGACAACAACTAGCCACATGCCCTTTGTTGTGACATTTAAAACAGGATCTCTTCTTAAAAATTTTCTTTCTGCTAGATCCCTTTTTAAATGTTTTGACCGTTTCGTCTTCAGTATCCTCATCCACTTTATGAGGTGTACTGTTGGACCTAACGGATTCTTTCAAAGAACCTGGACTAGCAGGTATGTCACCAGTTATCGGATCCACTACAGCTGGTATGTAGGCACAAAATCTGTTAGCTCTTCTTCATTTGGTAAAAAGGAGTAGTCCTTATCCTCAGAAGATGGAGCTTTACTAAACCCCACTCCTGTTTTATCACTACTCCTTTTCAAACTTTTCTGAATTTGAGTCTTGACTAACGAGGATTCTCCAAATTTGTCTAACTTTCTATGAAGTTCAACAATTTTGGCATGTGCACCAGCCAATTCTGTGCACTTTTCAGAAAGCTCGTTACTCTTATCCTTTATAGTTACACAAGCTAAATCAATGATCTGTAATAGTTCATTGACTTTGCTGGTCAAACTGATGATTTCTTGTTCATTTGAATTGAGTGTATTTAAAAAATTTGACTCCTTTTTACTCAAAAGAACATTTGACTCTTTCAGTTTTTCTAATTCAACTAACAAAATTTTGTTTTGGCTTCGATAATTCGTCAACTTTACCCTGTAGTTCAGTGCAATTATGACAAGTATGACTTACAGATTGAAATTGTACTTGTACCTCTGCTTTAAGCTCATCTGTATCATCCATGCACACTGTAGCTTTTGCATCCTTGACGTCCACTCTCTCCTTCTCAGCTTCATTCTTCTCTTCTATCTTAGCAGCTCCTACACCAATCTTCACAGTTGCAGTCTCACTCACACATCTACTTTGTCTTGAAGTACTCTGATAACGTTTTTCTAAAGCTTCCCACAACTCTCTAGACGATCCATACCTACTACAGATGTTTTTCATATCAAATGGCAAGGACATCTTTATCACTGCTAAAGCCTTCTTCTCAGCATCATATATACGTTTCTCAGAGTCTTCCATCTTCTCAATATGAGAGTACCATAATTTTCCCGTTAACTCAACGTGTGGGAGTAATGTACCCATCGATCATACAGTTCCACATCTTAGTATCTTCACTTAGAACTGAAGCCTCAAACTTCTTCTTCCAGTCCACATACTATTTAGCATTTATTAGCTTTAGCCAGCTTTTAACACCCTCACTTAGATTGTTCAATTTGCCCATCTTTACCACGCAGCTAACAGTTTAAATGGATTTTGTTATACCTGTGTCAAAACCCAAATCTAACCTCTCTTCTGGTCCTTCTTCGTGTTTTACCGTAACCGTACCGTTATAAAACGTTCAAAAATTTTGTCCTGAAAAGTGTGGTTACCTAATTGTACCGTTAAACTCGTCTCGACGATGAGAATCCAGTGATATATATTGTTCGATAGTGATTTTAGGATTGTTCGTGCCTTAAAATCACACGAGTCTAACGTGTAGTCGGTTTGTTAAGATAGTTTACGGATCAACTTCTATGTTCGAATACATTTAACTTTGGTTACGTCAGCTGGTTAACTTTCCACCTTTTTGTGTATAACTCGGAACAGTACCAAATCCGGAACAGTAACTCGATTTACAATCTGAAATGACAACTGGAACAGTAATCCGAATTGCTAATCCGAAATGGTGATCTGGAATAGTGATCCGAGATGAAATCCGGAATGCACTTTCTGATCCAATGGAAATACGATAACTACTCTGATCCGAGAGAATCTGAAATAGTTCTAATCCGAGATGGAATCCGAAATAGCTACTGATCTGAAATTCAATCCGAATCTAATCCTAAATGGCTTCTGATCCGAAATAAAATCCGAAATAGAATCCGAAATGGCTTTTCTGATCCGAATTGCATTGTTTTCCAGATCCGAAATGCAGATTCTGGTCTGAAATTCAAGTCTTCAATCCGAATTACTATGCTTTTTAATCTGGAATGCAAGACTTCAATCCGAAATGCCTTCACTTCTGATCCGAAATGCCTTTATTCAATCCGAAATGCCTATTAATCTGAAATACCTGCTAAAACCCTAAAACAGCCGTCAAAACCCTAATTCAGTTGTCACAAACTTCAAGAACAGCCTCCAAAAACGCCCAAAATTCAATTTTTCTGCTGTCACGATTCTGAACCGAGCAATAAACAAGAGCCGAATGCTCTGATACCAATTGTAGGTCCCCTAGTCCTTATGGATCTTGACAGAATCGTCTATCCAATCTAGAGTGCGGAATCCCCTAGATCAGATTTCACAGAAAACACGAACACGAACAAGAACACGAACACAATTCCTTTAAACTGTCTTCTATTGATTATCAAACACAAAGTTTTACAATCAATTCAAGACTCTCTAGAAATCTCTCAGCCACTCTCTGTAGATTTCTTACACACCTCTTTGTTTTCTCTGTCTAACCTCAAACCCTAATGCATAACATGTATATATACTACAGGTTTACATACTAGGCTTTCTACTGGGCTAGGCCATTCTCCAAGCCCATTACACCTCTAAACAAGCTAAACACAAATGCTAAGCCCAATAGAAAATATCCAAAGATTAAACTATTAAACTATTAAGCTGTTGTCACCAATATGCACCAACATTTTGTCAGTTGTTTCTTGGACAATCTCAGGTCCTGATAATTTACTTTTCTCCTATCTCTGCCCAACCTACAGGTGTTCGACATTTTTATTTTTAAAGTGCTTCAAATGGTGCAGCATTAATGCTTGTATGATAACTACTGTTGTAAGAGAATTCTATTAATGGTAATTGATCGTCCCAACTTCCTCCAAAGTCTATCACACAGGCTCTAAGCATGTCTTCCAGAGTCTGAATCGTCCTTTCACTTTGTCCATCTGTTTGAGGGTGATAAGTTGTACTTAGATTTAATCGAGTTCCCATATCTTTTTGAAAACTTTTCCAGAAATGAGAAGTAAAACGACTATCTTAGTCGGACACAATAGATAAAGGGATTCCATGTAGTGAGACTATTTCATCCACATACAACTTAGCTAATCGTTCCATACTGAAAGTTTCCTTCATTGCTAAGAAATGTGCAGACTTAGTCAATCTATCCATAATCACCCAGATTGTGTCATTACCTTTTCGTGTCTTGGGTAGTTTGGTATTAAAGTCCATTGTTATCAATTCCCATTTCCAAACTGGCATCTCTAATTGTTGAAGTAAACCTGAAGGTTTCTGATGTTCAGCTTTAACTTGTGAGCAAGTTAAACATTTGAAGCATAACTTGCTATGTCCTTTTTCATTCCTATCCACCAAAAATTCTTCCTCAAATCTTGATACATCTTGTCATTACTAGGATGCATCATATACTTAGACTTATGAGCTTCTTCTAAGATTTGGTTTCGTAAATTTCCTTGGATAGGTACCCAAATTCTTTTCTTATGGAATTTCCAAATTCCATATGTTCCTTTTTCTAATTCTTTGATTATTCCTTTTAATCCTTCAGCATCATTCTTGATTGATGTTTCCTGGATGTTCTTTAATTGTTCTATTAAATCTATCTGCAGATTTAACCTGAGAGCACGTACCCTTTTTGGCTTCTCATGATACTTTTGACTTAAAGCATCGCTACTATATTAGCTTTCCCTTCGTGAGATTGGATATCACAATCATAATCACTGAGGATTTCCATCCAGCGTCTTTGTCTCGTGTTCAGTTCTTTTTGCTTGAAAATATATCTTAAACTTTTATATCTGTAAGGACAGTGAACTTACTACCATATAGATAATGTCTCCAGTTTTTTAGGGCAAAAACTATCGCTCCTAATTCCAGATCATGTGTTGTGTAGTCCTCTTCATGCTTTTTCAATTGTCTAGAGGCGTAAGCCATCACTTTCTAACGTTGCATCAGCACACTTCCAAATCTTAATTTTGATGCATCACAATATACTATGAAATATTCAATTCCTTCTTGTAAAGCAAGTATTGGTGCATCACTTAGTATTTGCTTCAAATTCTTGAAAGCTTCCTCCTGTTTTGGTCCCCATTCAAACTTAACTATTTTACATGTTAACTTGGTTAATGGAATGGCTATCCTAGAAAAATCTTGAATAAACGTCTATAGTATCTTGCCAATCCAAGAAAACTTCTTACTTCTGATGGTGAATTAGGGACTTTCCATTTTGTAATTGTCTCGATCTTTGTAGGATCTACGTGAATTCCTTCATGATTAATTACATGTCCAAGAAATTGTACCTCTTGTAACCAGAACTCACATTTTGAGAATTTAGCATAAAGCTTTTCTTTTCTCAATAATGTCAGAAGTACTTGTGGATGATCAACATGCTCTTCCTTGCTCTTGGAATAAATAAGTATATTGTCTATGAAGACGATTACAAACTTATCTAGGTATGGTTTACATATCCTGTTCATCATGTTCATAAATGCAGCTGAAACATTTGTTAAACCAAATGGCATAACTGTAAACTCATAATGTCCACATCTTGTTCTAAAAGCAGTTTTAGGAATGTCATGTTCCTGTACTTTCAGTTGGTGATATCTTGAGCGTAAATCAATCTTTGGAAAGAATCGAGCTCCTTGAAGTTGATCGAATAAATCATCGATTCTTGTAGTGGTTACCGATTCTTAATTATGACTTTATTCAATTCTCTGTAGTCAATACACATACGCATTGATCCATCTTTCTTCTTGACGAATAACACTGGCACTCCACAAGGCGATGAGCTAGGTTGTCGGAAACCTTTTTCCAATAGTTCGTCTAGTTGCTTCTTCAATTCTAGCATTTCTGTTGGCGCTAGACGATAGGGTGCTTTGGCAATCGGTGCAGTTCCTGGTATTAGGTGAATTCTAAATTCAACCTCGCGATCAGGCGGTAGTCCAGATAGCTCTTTTGGGAAACATCTGAAAAATCTGACACTACAGAAATATCTTTTAATTCTTTTCCTTTAGTGCTAGTGATCGCAGAGATCATATACACTATTCCTCCTTTTCATGTGTAGCTTGTAGCTTTCATTACAGAAATGAATTTTGTGGATGTTGCCGGCTTGTCTCCCTGGATTTTGATTGTTTCTCCTGTTGGCGTACAAACCTCAACAGAATTTTGATCACACAAGATTCGCGCTTTATTAGCTACCAACCAATCCATTCATAATACAACATCGAATCCGGCTAGATCATCGGTAATAAGTTGGCTGTGAACTTATGTCCTAATAATTTTATTTTTTCTCTCTGAAGGATTTCGCTTATGCTTATAGAATTTCCATTTGCCCTTTCCACCGTACATTCTTGGCGAAGGTTAGTTAAAGGTTGATTGAGAAATTGATAGAAAGTAGTATTTATAAACTTTGGTTTGCCCCCAGAGTCAAATTATACTTTAGCATAGACATCATGAACTAGAAACGTACCGCTAAACACATCGGGAATCAACTCGGCTTCTTTGGCTATCAGGACAAAGACTCTAGCATTCTTCTTGGGTCCTTCAGTTGTCTTTGCCTTATTGTTAGGTGTTGTAGCTAGTTTGGAGCAGTTTGGTCGGATATAGCTTGCCTCTCTACCGTTGAAGCATATTTTAGTGTTAATTTTTTTCTACACTCTTCTTCCTTATGTCCTGGTATGTTGCAGAAATTGCAAGATACCGTACATTTTCCTGAATGTTTCCTTTTATAGAACTTACAGAAAGGTGAAGAAGATGAGCCGCTCCTTTCTTTTGGTAAGAATTACCATAACGTAGTTCCTGGGTAATCCTTTGGGCTAAATCCTTTTTCTGGTTTTCTTTCCGTGTACGTATCAGTCCATCTGTTAAAGTGTTAGCCAGTTCAACTGCATCTTCAATAGTTTGTGGTCTAGCTGCCTTGACCATGTCTCCAATTTCACTAACTAAACCCCAGATATAAAGGGAGATTAATACCGGTTCTGGCGAAGCCAGGGCTGGTACTATCCTTGCATATTCAAAGAATTTGGTAGTAAATTCGCGGCAATTTACACCAATCATCTTATAGTTTAGGAACTTATTGGCTATCTGTTCCTTTTCATGAGGAAGACAAAATTTTCTTTCTATCATTTCCTTAAATTCATTCCATTCCATGGCATAAACCATCTGACTACCTTTTGATTGAAGAATGGTATTCCACCATTCTAATGCTTCATCTTTGAAAAGATTAGAAGCATACATTGTTTTATCTTCTTCAGCACACTTACTAATTTTTAAAACTGCTTTAGTCTTTCCCAGCCAGCGCAAAGCTGCAATGGCTCGTTCATTACCAGAAAATTCGATTGGTTTACAAGACAAGAATTCTTTATAAGAACAACCATAAGCGATGGTCTTCTTTTGTTTAGGAAATGGAGCTTTGACAAGAATTCCATTATCTCCTTTGACGCTAA
Source organism: Scalesia atractyloides (assembly GCA_947069175.1). Taxonomy (NCBI): domain Eukaryota; kingdom Viridiplantae; phylum Streptophyta; class Magnoliopsida; order Asterales; family Asteraceae; genus Scalesia; species Scalesia atractyloides. Next base: position 32,404,905 of record CAMTDV010000012.1, on the reverse strand, counting down.
CTAGGTTCAGTGTGGGTACGTTTACTGATTAAAGTATTATTGTTGTTTTCAGGTGTAGGTTTCTTAATACTTCAATAATAAATGGCATGGAGTTATTCCTTGAGCTACTATATGTTCTATAGCCTTTTGTCCATGTGGTTTCCGTCATCATTATTATTCTGAACTTCCTGATTTACCTCATTCGACATCTGAATTTCAAACATTATCAGATATTAATATCACAAAAACAAAAACCAAAAACCAATAACGAAAACCAAAAACAAAAACAAAAATCAAAATAGACAAATATTCAAACACATTTGATCAAAATCGTCGAACATTGCGACGTTTTACTCTTTTTTTTGCATTAACCATGCTAATACATGTCTGTATTTTAAATTTTAGTATGGGTCGATATATATATATATATATATATAATCATAGTTTTGCGCTCGTCTTAATATGATATTCCCTCTCGTCATATTTCCAGACGAGATTTTCCCCAATTGTACAGATCTGGTTTCCTGCCGTCATCAGCTCCTCTCCATATTGCCTAAGCTCAGCTACATTCTCGGGGCTCATTGCTGGATAGGCATTCGTATGTCTGGTGGGAATTGTGGTGGCTGAGGGTAAGGGTCTTGCATGAGATTTTGGAATTCCCAGTCATTAGTCCACCACTGTTCTATTGGATTCGGTGTTGGTGCTGGTATCCGGGGAATTTCCTCTGGGTTAAATACTGGTATTGGTTGTTGGTAAAGTGGTATTGGTCCTAATGGTTGCTCTGGGTAAAATGGTAGCAATTGTAGTTCCGGGTCTGCTAATAGATTCAAGTTTATCTCAGTTTCTATGGGTTGAAAAAGGTCATAGTTTGCTAGCCTTTGGTCCAATTCCTCCCACAATGGTTTAGTAACGGTTATTTGGGTTGGTCCTTCTGCTAGTTTTATAGTGGCTTCCTGAGTTTTCTTTTTCCTTCTTTTTCTCTTTTTTCCTTATTAAACCAACCCCTTTTCTTGATTCGAATGGTTTCGGTTGGTTTAGCTTGAAACACAAAAGGTTCCTCCACATCTGCTTCATATCTTGATACAGCTCCGGATGGTCCTTCATCCATCTCTGAATCAGACATATGTTGAAAAACATTGGACACACTTTTGTCACTCATATGTGAATTCAGAAGTTGTTAAAATAATATAAAAATTATATTATATATATTGAAATTTATTTTCACAAATATAACATACAAGTCATTTTATATAAAATTCCTAACATTAATAATTAAGTTTAGGTATTAAATGAACACATATGTAGCTTAAAACCAGTGGCTCTGATACCACCTTCTATCACAACTCCCGACCACATCCTGGGCGGGAGCCGTGAACAAGTTACTGGTGGTATTGGTGTTTATTAAATTGCCAGGAAATTTATCATCAGGATCTTAGTTAGGAAATATAGTTTGTAAAAACACCCAAGTTTAACATTAAACAAATGGGATAAAACCCATATTTCAGTCAAATATTTTTATAGGGATAAACCCTAGTTGACAAAACATAAATTTCTTCTTTTATTTAGGTAGTCATAGCCACTTTATTTAAGCCTTCAGTGCTCCATAGCAGGCTTCTATTACTTTCATAGTAAGTTACCTGAAACGCGTTTAAAAACATTTTGCGAGCGAAAAATACTGGTTAGTTCATTCATTCTTATAAAAAAACACATTGTTATATTTTACAGTATCAAGGGTGATTACATTGTTTTAATATCAAATACTCAATCAGTATTTGTCACTTGGGGCAGTTCTAAGGTGACGGTGGTCATATCACTCATTGGCTAACTTTCATCCAATAGTGAAGATTATCAAGTAGTGTATACAAGACCCCACATACTGACAGTAATTTCAGAATACAAAAAATTAATCACTATAAGTATAACTGAAAATATTTTAGGATTTTGTAAAACATTTGGTATAAAGAAAGAATGACTCTCCTTGTAGTTTTAGAGTTTTAACTTAAAGCTTCCTGGTGCTAATCCTAGGTTCCTAATAAAAATACAACACAACACGTGTTAGTGTAACACCTCAACTTAAACTTTAACGATACATCACGAGACAAAACCCAACGTAGTTTACAAAGTATAGCCTTATACAAACAGCACTTTGACATTCGTTGATGGGTTTCTGATCAGGGTTAAAACACTTACAACGGAGCAGAGTTTAGGGTATCGGGTATAGAATCAACAGAGCAGAGAGAGGGAGAAAAAGAACAGTGTGAGAAAATTTTAAAAAGCTCACAATCTATTCTATCTATAGATGAAGATATGGAAGTTATCAAGTTGCTACGTCACTTTTTATTCTTTCTTATCCTCAACGTACACACAACAATTCATATCAACAATTTTTTAAGTTGTTTTATTATATATTATATATATATATATATATATATATATAATATATAATTATATATATATATATATATAATTAATCAGCTGCTTCACTCATTTATCGTTTTTAACTTCTAAAATATAACATTTTATAAAACGATGAATATGTCATTAGAACGAGCATATTTTTTTCTACATTTTGACCTAAGTTTTATTAAAAACGGAGTAAGGTCAATTATAATAATATATTTTATTATTAATTACTAAACGGTTCCTATAAAAGTATATGTTCGTCTAGATACCTCATTTTTCTAACAGTCAACTTACTCGTAATCTACCCGTTTAATAATAATATAAGCTTTATATACTTTATTTCTTTATATTTTTATGGAATGTTACACAAATCTACATTCATTATGCTTAATATATTTCCATACTATAAATTAGCAACATCTTGCTGCTTCATGGAGTTGTACTCCAAGCATGGGTAGTTCTCCAAAAAAAATTGACTTTTCACTTCTAACACAAAGATTTTCATTTTTGCATTTTAACACCTACGATTTTTTTTCCTTTTAACCTAAAGCTTTTCATATTTGCAATTTAACCCCTAACACTTTTTTTTTATTTTCAACTTTGATCCCCCATACTTTTCATCTTTTGCAAATTTTTCATTTTACGTTTCGTTCTAAATTTTGCAAGTAAACATGCCGCAACGTGCATGTGGGGTTCAACGGTTTTCGTCTATTTTTTCTCGTTCAAAATGGCTCGTCACAACATATCTATTTTTCTCTGTTTGACAGATTCGTCGCAACACGCATGTCACACCCCAACCGATTGCGGAATCGTCGGGCAGACGTAATTAGAGTGCTCGAGACTTCATAACGCATAATTGTGACAAGTATTTAAAGAAACAACATTTCATTTCATTTCTAAAATTTGAGTACATGGATTTGGAAACAAAATACGACAACGAAATTCAAAGTACAATAATGAAATCAAATTACAACTATAACATAAGTATGGATTTAAAAGTGGGTTTCTAGTTCTAACTACTAGATTCCATGCATCCTTTATGATCAACATCAACCTTCAACACATATAAAGTATAGTTCAATACGCACGGCATTGGCGAGCATACAAGTTTGGATACTAAGTATATTAAAGTCTAACATTCAACATGGCATAAACGTTTACTTAAAACTAACATACTAAGAGAGCGATGCTTCTACACATGTCAACCCAAAGTTTAACACTAGCGTAATCTAATCATAGCAATGAAAAGACCTTTTTGTTTATTTAACATGACCTCACGAATACGGGCGGTGCGTTAATCCTATAGCGTTATACATGTTAAGGGAGGCTTGTACATAGTTAATGACGTAGCATAAAGCATTCAATTTCTGGCATGAACAAGTCACAAGTGTTCGTATTAGCATGTATGTTTGAATGTTTGCATAGTGATTTAGTATAAAGCATAGTGAATTTCGTGGGTTGATAGGCATATATGTTGCACCCCAAAAGTGTAAAGATAAAAAGGGGGAATCGAGTATGCTCACAATTTTACAAGCTTCCTAGTAATCTGGGATCTGCTGAGTTGGGCTGTTGAGGTGATGAACACCGAAGTTACCCTACAATGGGTAAACAGAGGTGTGTGAATAGACTGTGGTTAACGAAAGATGTGGATTCTGAGTCAGAAAATATGGCAAGAAAATGTGGAAAGCTCCACTTCGTGCGAAGTGGGCTGACCACTTCGTGTGAAGTGACTTGCACTTTGTACGAAGTGACTGTCCACTTCGTGCGAAGTGACAGTTCTGGAATGCTTTAGCACGTTTAACACCCATTTCGACACCGTTTTTTGTGAATGAGGAATTTAGGAACGAGGCAGAACAGTCTGAGATCACAACACGAAATCATTATTTGATAGTATTATGATTCTAACCAGTTTATAAGGAAAATACGTGTTTTATATAATTAATATACTTAGTTCGTCAGATACGTCATAGATGTCAAGAAAGGAGGCATGAGTACCTCGTTATATGATTCACCACATCTCAAAATTCACCAACATAGTTGATAAACCCGGTTGGTCATGACTGTACAGAAAGTAAATATACAAAATGCTCAGGTGAGGTGTGGAACTTAATTCGGGTAGCCAAGGCTCCCAACGTTCTCACACTTGCTGAAGCGTAAATCCAATCCTAGTGAGGATGATGAACTTAGTCAGCTTCTACACTTGGTACAAAAGAAAAAGAGATGAAAGAATCATAAGACTTTGCAAGTAAAAGTGAGCTAAACTCACGTAGAAAGGTTTGAGAACAATTTGCCATGAATCCGTGTTAATGCACTTGGAGTGCTAAGTGCAGTCTCTCAATAGTTCAGGGGTCTGTTTTGGATATCTTGTAAAGTTTATTACTTGTCCGAACTTACTTGATGCTTTCTGAGTTTAGGATGTCTCCATATTAGGGTTTGATACCTAATCCGAGTTTCGTTTTTTCCGAACTTATGTTTGACAGTTTATGTATTCCGAACTTGGGTATGTAGTAGTCAAGTCCGGATTTTTGTTTCTTTAGCTTTTGTGCGGACTTAACATATGTTATGTCGTCCGAGTTTTTGTATTAATGGTCCTTCGGCCTTGTTTGTCTAACTGGACATATGTGTCCGGATATATCTTGTATATAACCATTTAGTGGAATAGACAAGATCGCAGTTCTTTTGTGGAAAGTTTATGCACCAAGAAAACCTAATCATTAGTGTGTGTTTATCTAGCGGCTACTGTGTGTGACATCATTCATCTTCTACATCAAAGAATACTCTGTGTATTCTATGATTTCTCTCATCAATCTTATTTCCTGTTACATTGTCCTACAGTGGTGATTGCTAGGTGGTTTCCTCACACCTAGTGATTGTATTTGTGAGTGAGATCCTATTATAGGTGACCTTTTAAGTGGTATCAGAGCAGTGTGCTCATACTACTGTAGGTGTTCTTGGTTTGAAGGTTTTTGTGAGAAAAATCATCTTTTGATTGGGTTTAGTGCTTACTTTGTGAGTTTTTGTGATCTATTCATGATTCATTGTTGATTTCTAGTAAGTTGATAATGGATTTGATTAGGAAAGAGCCTTTTTAAGTTTTGATCTTCTTCTGGGTTTTATAGAGGTTTATGAAGTTCTTGCTGGGTTTTTGAAGGCTGGTAGAAGATTCCTTATTTGACCTTTTAAAAGTTTTTCCGTGTTAGATTTACTGTTTGTGTTTCCGGGTTATTGGTGATCCAGTGTGCAGTCACATTGGTGAGATATCCGGAAGTTGGTTCTTTCACGTCCTGGATAATCTGTCCGGATTACAAGTTATTTGTAATTCCGGATATGACATTCTGTCCGGATTTGAGAGCCCTTCCCAGTTTAACCTCTTATAGATCCGGGTTTACCCTCTAATAATTCTCTGAACATTTCACTTTGTGTTTTCTAGTTAACTTTTGTTCTCCGAACTTTCTTGACTTAGAAACTTTTTTCAAGGAAGACTTTCTGTTGAATACCACTGTAACCACTGTGAACTTTCTCATACTCCCTAGATTCGCTCAAATAACAAACAATTTAACCTCCATGGTGCAAAACCTCAGGCACAATGCTAAAGTGGGGAGTAACGACAAACCTCCTATTTTGATAAATGAACTAGATTTCCCTTAATGGAAGGAACATTTTGAAAGGTATGTGAGAGCTAAGGATATCAGGATCTGGTTGTGTATAGTAAAAGGATGTGGGGCTACACCTATTAAAACTTTAACTATTGACACTTATTTGGCGCTCATTGAGAATCAAAGAAATTTCTATGATTGTGAAGAAAAGGCAGTTGCTTTGATAACCATGGCTATATCATAATCAATACTTCACTCTTTCCGTAAGAGAAGTAATTCAAAGGAATTATGGGATAACATGGTCAAACATTACGAAGGAAATGCTATGTATAAGAAGTGACGCTTAGAACGTCTGAAGACTCAATTCATGGTGTTCAAAGCTTTAAAGAATGAATCGTTCGACGACACAGTCAATAGGTTTTATCACCTATTGAGCGAGCTTGAATGAAGTGAGGAAGGTCTTTACACTGAGTTTGAGAAAGTTGAGAAGTTCTTGAATTGTCTTCCAAGAGAATGGAACATGTACACTACGTTGATCATAGAAGGTGTTCTATATGACGAAATGACCTTGGAGGAAGATGTGCAAAAGCTGAAGGGATACACTTGGAATATGGAAGATCAAGCATCTGACTTTGAGAAGATTCAAGATCCTCAGCTGAATAAAGCTTCTAAACCAACAGACAAGGGAAACAATGGTGATGCTGGTGTTGCTCTATATTCTGAAAATGGCAACTCCACACGACATCATGCGTTTGTAAGCAACAACACTAATGATTCAAGCAGTGCTAATACTTCAAATAAAGGATTGTACTCATCTGATTGAAGTCAAAAATCTCAAGCAACTAGCTTCAACATTCCAAATTTGGATCCTACTTGCTTAAAATTAATAGAAGAAACTATGAGCCTTTTAGCATCTTTCATGACACCTTATGAAAACTTTTGTTTTGGGAACTTGTAGAACAATCGAGCCTTGATGAAGATTTTGACCAAATTGACCAAGATGAAATGGAGGAGCTTGATCTTTAGCTTAATATGGCATTATTGGTTAGAAGAGCAAAGAAGTTCCTTTTATAAAAAAAGGTAAGAAGTTCATAGGTGGTCAAACTAAGACTCGAATGGGAATTGATATGTCAAAGGTGAAGTGTTACAACTGTAGTATTTATGGGCACTATGCTAGAGATTGTTGAAAGCCGAAGATGGAAAGTTTTAACAGAGTAAACAGTTCAATACCTAAGTCAAATTCATCTACAGCTTCAACCTCAAATTCTAGATCGAGTGCTTCAGATAACCTTGTTCCACCAAAAAATAATGCATTAGTTGTTCAACCCATACAAGAAGTAACTAAACCTTATGATTGGGGTTATGCCTTGGAGAACCTATCGGGAGCCATTATTTCACAAGCCTTCATGGCTGAAATAATCAAAGAAGAAGTTTGTGATGAGATTATAGAAGAAGCAAGTATGGAGGAACTTGCTGTTGTAGTAGAGGTTTTGGGTGAAGAAATGGAAGTGAGCAAAGTTGCTGAAATTGAAGAAAAATTGAATGTAGCTGCATTAGAAAAATCAGAAGTTTCTGTTTCTGAAGAAAAAGAATGAATGTTTCTAGTTCAGGATTTCTAATGCTGAAATGCTGACATTGTTGATGTAGAAACTCAAAAGTTGGAAGAAAATGGTATGGAAAAAGACGATTTTGCATTCATGATAGGAATTGAGGTACATCCAAATTCTGTAGATAAGCGTTGTACTAGATGTGTAGAGTTTGTTGCTAAGATTGACATATATGCTCTTCATAATGCAAATTTGATTGCAGATCTAGAAAAGTCCAGAAAACTCATTGCGGTCTTGTCATGTTTGGATAAGGAACACCAAACTAAGATAAAGGCTTTGAAAAATGATGTCTCTGAATTTGAGAGACTTGTGGCTGTGGCAACTCTTAAAAGTCAAGAATTAAAATATGAACTTGAACTAAATCAAATTGTGTTTTGGAAAAGAACAAAATCATTTTGGAAAAAGGATAATCTTATTCTAGACTTGGAAAAGAAATATAGAAATTTAGAAATTAATCAGAGTTGATGAATCTCTGCATAAATAGCCAACGTCTGAAAGATACTGAGGAAGAAATGTTTGCATCGGGTATAGTAATGTGGCTCCTCTGACCAATCACAATTATACCTCGATGGCAAACATTGATTCTGAATTGGAAAAATTTGTACCAAGAACTCCACTGACTGTTGAGCTACAATGAGAGTCAGAATCTAAACATGAAGTTGTTTCAGATTCAGAACACTCGAAGATGAGCGAAGCAACTAAGGGAAGTGAAATAAATTTTGAAAAAAAGAAAACTTGATAAGCAATAACATCTTAGAATTTTTTTAATCAAGTTCAAAATACAAACTCAAAACCCAAATTTCGTGGGAAACCTCAAAGAATTCAGAAAAATATCCCTAAAATGAAATTTGTTAAAGGGGAAGATTTTAATCAAGAGATAGAGAAAATTGAAAAGGGGTCAAACTCTATGTTTGTCTGTCAGATTTTGAAAAATCCCACAAGAGATTCAGCACCTTCGACCAGTCAGGTGGAACGTCCAAAGAATGTTGCTAAAATCCAAAAAAGGTATAAGTGTTGTGAGAAAGGACATTTGGCTACGGATTGTCCAAATAACAAGGGTAAATCTCTTGTTTATCCCGATCCAAGAAAGCCTTTTGTTATAAAACCACAACCTGAAACAACTAGTTTTGAAAAGAAAAAGGGAAAAACTCAAAAGGTTGAGAAACATAATGTGGTTAAACGAGAAACAAAACATGTTCTTAAACCAAATGTTAATAATCAACAATACCAGGATCAAAGAGATGAACCTTTCGATATTTGCCCTGGTCGTGAGTTGGAAAGTTCTACGCAAACACATGACGTTCGTGAGAAAATGCCTCACTGACGCCGAAATCATGTTACTTTCCAATCACAAGAGAATGTTCCACATTCTGGAGGTTCTAATAACGATTATATTAGACCTCATGCTCAGAACTGGTTCATAAATGACCGATATGCTTCTCCTCCTCGATCTCAATATCGAGGACACCTTTCGGATAATCAAACACGATCATTCTCAAGATATAGTGATGGTTCTAAATTTGGTAGAAATTTTGAGACTCCGAGAAGTCAAAATTATGGATATCCAAATCATGGAAGAAAAAATTTTGGAAACTCTGGCTATAACAACAGATCATCCACCCAATATAATCCTTGATTTGCTGGGAACCACTCCAACAATTTTCGAAACGGAAATGTAGGACAAAGTAGTGGTGATGGTTATTTCAAAGAGCTTTCCTATGTAGATGAAATGGGACGACCCAAGACTATCATGGCTTGGGTCCCACATTCTGACTAATTTCCTTGTTTTGGTGAGTGTAGGAGCAGCTAAAGAGGGCTATTTATATTTGGTATATTGATAGTGGATGTTCAAGACATATGACAGGAAATAAAGAGTTATTGAATAATTTAAAGCAAACTCGTGGTGGATATGTTAATTTTGCTGGTGAGAAAGGTGGTTATAATATCACCGGTGAAGGATCGGTGTCAAATGGAAAGATAATGCTACACAAAGTGAACTACGTTGAAGAACTGAAACATAACTTAATGTTGGTATCTCAAATCTGCGATAGTACAAGATGTTGTTCACTGATAAAGCTTGCTTCGTGTTGCGTCCTGGATTAATGTTCCCGAGGATTGGATTGTTATGAGGGCTCCACGGGTGAACAATACATACTTTATCGATATGCCCCCATTGGTCAACTCTTCTACTCCAGTGACTTGTTTATTATCGAAAGCGACTGAAGATCAATCTTACCTTTGGCATAGACGTATGGGCCATGTGCATCTGTGAAAAATGAACCACTTAATGAAAAACGACTTAGTGTTGGGGGTTCCTTTACGTAGTTTTAACATGCACAATAAATGTGAATCGTGTGAAAAAGGAAAAATTAAACGAAAGCCTCATAAACCGAAAACTGTTAACTCGATCCAGAAACCACTTGAATTGCATCATTTGGATCTTTTCGGCCCAATTCATATTGCTAGCATCGGTAGAATATCCTTTTTTTTCCTGGTTGTCACTGACGATTTCTCACGATATTCGTGGGTATTTTTCTTAAAATCAAAGGACCAAACTCATGGTATTTTAAGATATCTATTCAAACAACTTGAGAAAAATTATTCACTTCTTATTAAAAAATCTGAAGTGACAACGACACTGAATTTAAAAATCAAAACATGGAGGAGTTATGACGGGAAATGGGAATAGTTCATCAGTTCAGCGCTCCGTATGTTCCTCAACAGAATGGAGTTGCAGAATGGAAGAACCGTACCCTGATTGAGGCGGCCCGTACTATGCTTTCTGAATCTAAATTACTAATTTTCTTTTGGGATGAGGCGGTAAACACTACATGTATGTGCTTAACCATGTGCCTACGGTCAAAAGAGAAGATAAAACGTGTTATGAATTGTTTGTAAACAAGAAACCTAATTTATTAGGGTTTCAACCCTTTTGGATAAGTGTGTTATCAACGTACCAAGGATATTCCTAAAATGTAACATTTGTCAAAAACGGGTTTCCAAAACCCGCTCCGTTTTGTAATCGAATATCAAGTTATAAATGTCACGTTGAATATTTATGATTATTTTGATTTAAAATGATACATAATTAATAAATAAACTAAGCTATAAAAATTAGATGTGATAAAAAGTTAAAACAAAATAAATAAAAAGGATTTGTGGCTGCCGGGACTCGAACCCGGGTAAGCCAGAACTGGATCCAACGACTTAACACACACCCGCATCACCACTCCGCCACTTGTTATTTTCTGTCATCCTTAGGAAACAAATAAGATTTATACACAAACTCGGTTAAACCGGTTGTGCCAACTGAGAAACGGAAATCGGCAATTCAATCGTCAAATCGCTTGATTACTCGCGCATTCACGTTTATAACCGATGAACCGATGTCTTTAATCAATTCAGAGGTGATTGAACATCAATTTTCATTACTATCGGTTTTTATAACCGAAAAGAATCAAAGTCCCAATTACTTCAACTCCAGACCCCTATCGCGACTCAGAAACGTCATACCAATACTCCATTTCACTCTCGTCACATTTTCAGACCATTAGAAAGTCTAAATCAACTCGCCAGAATTTCCTGCAAAATTCGCCGGAAAACCGTATTCATCCTCAAACGGTAAGTCTTTCAATATCATTGTAGTTCAACAATTGTTAGGCTATTTCTAACTTAAACCTCTCAATTGAAATCGAATTCAGGCACTGTATTCAACTAAGTTCAGTTCACCGGAAAGATTCTGAAAATCTCTATATTCATCTGAGAATCGGTAAGGGGTTCAAACCCTCTGTTAACATTTGCTGATCACTTCAATTTCACGATTAGCTAATAAAAACGGTTAATTATCTTGTTCAGTTGAAGAGCATAAAAACAGGGACGGACACATTGCCGGAATTCTGAAATAAACCGTTCATCGGTATGTTCACCTCTAATTACCGTCTCTGTCATTTCATTTTAGCCTTAAGAGTATTTGTTAATCGTAAAAACAAGAAACGGATCAGTGATTCAGTCGTCGGAAATTTGAATGAAGAAGACGAAGTTAATTAAATTATAAGTTTATTTAAAACCTGTAAAATGAACGGGTTAGACACACAGTCCAGCGGTGGACTGTCTGCAAAATATATACGCATGTCCCGAGTTCGATTCCTGATACATGCACACCTTATGTAATAAAATGCCTTTTTGTTTAAAAACTAAACCGGGTTAACTTCGTTAGTTGTTAAGTATAATAAAAACCGAGATATTAACCAGGTTAGACACACAGTCCAGCGGTGGATTGTGTGCAACACTAAGTCACATGTCGCGCGTTCGAAACCCGTCACTGGCACCGGTTTGTTGAATTAAAATGTTTTTGCAATTAAAAGAATTTCGGTTAAACTGAATAAGTATATAAATATAATTAAAAACAAGATTATTTCGGGTTGGACACGTAGCTCAGTTGGTAGAGCTGCGTGCACGCGTACGGGAGGTCTCGGGTTCGAGCCTCACCCGGCACAAACAATTTCATATACGAACCGGTCAACAGGTCAACGGTTAATGGTCAATGGTCAACGGTCAACGCAAAATAAACAATTTTTTTTAAAAATTTTTATTTATTTAATTTAATTAAAAATCAATTAAAAATACTTAAAAATAACATTTTTAAAGATAGAAAATAGCCTTGAACTCACAAAAATATATCTAAAAATTCTATTAACATCCTTAATAAAATCCGCTCATTTAATATATTTTTCCGTTATTATTTCGGTTAGTATTTCTCGTTGTTCCGCTCATTTAATTCGTGCGCATCTCACCATCTCCAATCCAACGCACCCAATGTGAGTGAATCTTTACAAATTCCCCGTTTTAATCACGTTTTGGGGTGTATCATGTGTCTTGTTACATATATTATAATTAAACCATTGTGCATACATCATATCATGAACTTGTGTACTCAGTTTGTTTCAACTGTTGTGTAGTTATTGTTGGATACAATTTATTATTTTCAGTACGTGCAATTTCATAGGCCGCCGCTCCCCATTACATTATGAGCGTTGAGCATGTTCCCCATTTCATTATGAGGTTGAACCTGGCGTGCCCACATACGATCGGCTCCGTTTGATTGAGCCTTGATCGCACAGACATTTTTCATTTTCAGTACATGCAATACGATCGGCTCCGTTTGATTGAGCCTTGATCGCACAGTTTCATTTATGTTATTTATCGTATGATGTTGGTATGTTCATGTATGCTATCATATGATTATTGTATGTTGTAGTTGTGATTGCTATTAGCCACTGCCTGATTATTTACATTTGCTCATTTATGATTATGCACAATTTTTCATTGATAAACTAACAAGTAAATCTTTAATGAATGTTTATCTAATAAGGTTCACTCGCCAACTTATGTTGACCCAAAAACCCCCATTTTTACACATGATACAGGTGAGCCAGCTGCAGTCAGGAACACATAGGATTGGACTAGAAGAATAAAATGATTTAGAGTTTGGGATTGTTATGTTTGGTTTATTATCTTTGTATTGTATGGACATGTTTGAATATTTGGAAATGTAACTTTGACTTTAATAAATATGAAACATATTAGTAAATGTCATGAGCTTTGGTGATAACCCAATTATGCCCCGACTCTTATTCCGCTGCGGGTCGGGGTGTGACAGATTGGTATCAGAGCCATGACTATAGGGATATAGGATAGGTTATTAGACCCTTAGAGCCTATACTATAGTTGATTAGAAGCTTATAAGATTTTTGTGTGTTACATGCCAAATTTCATGATGTTTATATGTTCTATGTTAAATGTTACATTCAATATTATGCAAGCATGTTCATAAGTATGTATTATCATATAATGCCTATCATGAATCATATACTCATAACATATCACATCCATGAAAGCACACACCACATCATGATTGCTTTACAATGATTTTTGTGTTTTCAAATCTCATCAAAGTGAGTTCGCATGACGGGCATGTAGTAACTGGAAGGGTACCAGTACCGGTAGTCGTAACGTCCTGTCTAGGCTGGCATTCGTATAAATCCAAAATAAAGGACCAGTTTGCCTACCTGGGGACTAACGATGAGAGTACAAAGTACCTATTAGGCCAAAGCATGCTATACCAAACATCGTGTGAGCTAACCCCACTTTGAGTTGTCATTGTGTCTACACCTGGACACGTTCCGACCAAACATCTCATGAACATATTTTGTGGTTTGCATTCGGGTGATGCAAGTGTTAAATCGCCAATACTAATGTGAATCCTACCATGCCAATAGCCATGGGGGCCCACATGACTATATAGGTGAAGGTATGGGGGACATTTGAGGCCCAACATGAGCGAACCCAAGACATCCTATGGATGTAGTTGCATTATTGATATTTATGTTATTTTCATTTTCTTAAAGACACATGACACCTAAAAAGACATCATAAACTCACAATCTTCTCATTGTATGATCCTGTAGATGTCGTCTAGACAGCAACGAAGGGGTAAAAGATCAGGAAGGTCTCAGGAACGTTGGCCACACAGATCGCGAAACAAATGGCTACGATACTGCCTGACATTGTGGTCCAAGTACAACAAGCCCTCGCTACAAATCCTACTAACCCTCCCCAACAACATGACCAGAACATCGACAACCCTCCTACCAGCAAGTGCTCTTACAAACATTTCAAGTCTTGTGATCCTCCTAAATTTGAAGGGACCGAGGGTGTCACTGCTCTCCTACATTGGTTCGAGGAGATGGAAAACACTTTCCTCAACTGCGATTGTCCTGAGGATCGCAAGGTTCGATACGCCACCGGGAGACTATTTGGGGTAGCTCTCACTTGGTGGAATACTGAAAAAGGGAAGAGGGGAACGGAAGATGCAATGGCCTTAACTTGGGAGGAGTCAAGGGAAATCATGACTAGGCGCTTCTGTCCTAGGAGTGAAATTAAAAAGCTGGAGGACGAATTTCATTCTTAAAGCAAAAGGAGGGTGATCACACCACTTATAACAAGAGGTTCTTGGAGTTGAACCAAATGGTTCCAAATTTATTCACCCCAACTTATCATCTGATTGAGCATTATATTCGAGGACTTCCCTCAAAAATTCAAGATTCAGTCCTCAGGACTTCACCGGTAACACTTGAAGCTGCTATGGAGCTAGCAACTGAACTGACCGAGAACCGAATTCGCAACGGGAAGTTCAAGGAAAAGAAAAAGAAAGCCCCTGTTGAGGGTCAAACTTCAAACCATCCCATCTCTTCCTCTAAGTTTGCTAACAAGAGGAAGCGCAACACCAGAAATTTTGCAGTTACTCAAACCAACTCCCCTATTCCTGCTGCACCCATTACTCAAGTCACTCCTTCACCCGCACCATACAGAAGACCTTACACTGGCCCGCTACCAAAATGCAACCGTTGCCAATATCACCACTCCCCTGATCATCCCTGCCAATATTGCACCGGCTGCGGTCGCGCAGGTCATACTGTTCAAACTTGCCGCATGCCTCAACGAACGAACCGCCACCAACCTTTAACCCAAACCCACCAACAAATAATGGGCCAAGCCCAACAACCCCTACTATTACCACCCACCCAACATTTAGCCCAAACATATTACCAGCCCAATTATCCTATGGGTCAACCAATGCGGGCTTGCTACAATTGCGGAGACCCAAGCCACTTCAGAAACACTTGTCCAAGGTTGGTAAACATTATTCATGCTCAGGCCCAAGCCAACCCGGTGAATCAAACGAACCAAGCTCCTCCACCTGCAAGAGGAAGAGTTTTCAATATTAACGCGAATCAGGCTAGAGCTGACGGCAATGTGGTTAACGGTACGTTCCTTATAAATGGTAAATATGCATCTATGTTATTTGATACTGGGGCGGATAGAAGTTTTGTGTCTTTAGAATTTGAACCTATCTTAAGCAAAAATCGGGATAAGCTCACGGAATCCATAACGGTAGAAGTTGCGGACGGGAAACCAGTTTCATTAAACTCTATTATACGCAACTGTACACTCACCTTAAACGACCACGATTTCTCAGTCGACCTTATCCTATGAAGCTGGGAAGTTTTGATATTATAATCGGTATGGATTGGCTCAGTCAACATCAGGCAGAAGTTGTATGTCGCGAAAAATTTATTCGTGTTCCTCTTTCAAACGGTCAGACTCTTCGAATCATTGGAGAAACCTCGTCGAAAGGGCTCAGCTTAATGTCTTGTCTTCAAGCTCAAAAATATCTTCGCAAGAATTATGTCGCGTTTTTAGCTCATATCATCAAAAAGGGAACCATGGAGAAGAAAATTGAAGATATTCCTGTAGTAAAAGACTTCCCGCAAGTTTTTCCTGACGACATTTCAGGACTTCCTCCAGTTAGAGACGTTGAATTCCGTATTGATCTTATACCTGGTGCTACACCAGTTGCAAAGTCTCCTTATAGGTTAGCCCCCTCTGAAATGCAAGAGCTAGCCAGTCAATTACAAGAGTTGACTGACAAGGGATTCATACGTCCCAGCTCGTCGCCTTGGGGTGCACCTGTTCTTTTCGTAAAGAAGAAAGATGGATCATTTCGTATGTGCATCGACTACAGAGAGCTCAACAAATTAACAATCAAGAATCACTACCCTTTACCTCGCATTGATGATCTTCTTGACCAACTTCAAGGTGCCAATTGCTTTTCAAAAATCGACCTTCGATCTGGCTATCATCAACTTAGAGTGCATGAGGAAGACGTCCCTTAGACTGCTTTTCAAACTCGTTATGGCCATTATGAATTCATGGTCATGCCATTTGGTTTAACCAACGCACCAGCTGTCTTTATGGATCTAATGAACAGAGTCTGCAAACCTTATCTTGATCGATTTGTCATAGTTTTCATCGACGATATTCTTATTTATTCAAAATCTAAATCTGATCATGAGCGTCATCTTCGACTCATCCTTGCACTTCTAGAAAAGGAAAAGCTTTATGCCAAATTCTCCAAATGTGAATTCTGGTTAAAAGAGGTGCAATTCCTCGGACATGTAGTCAATGACAAGGGAATACATGTCGACCCTTCAAAGATCAAAGCGGTTCAAGAATGGCAAGCTCCACGAACACCAACTGAAGTAAGATCTTTTCTTGGTTTGGCTGGTTATTATCGACGGTTCATTTCAAACTTCTCTCGCATTGTTGTACCACTCACGGCTTTAACTCATAAGGGAAAACCTTTCATATGGGGACCCAAGCAAGAAGAAGCTTTCCAAACCCTTAAACAAAAACTTTGTGATGCACCAATCCTCACTCTTCCTGAAGGTTGTGATGATTTTGTAGTTTATTGCGACGCGTCAGGACAAGGGTTAGGCTGCGTTCTAATGCAAAGAGGAAAAGTCATAGCTTATGCTTCGAGACAACTCAAGACACATGAAAATAACTACACCACTCATGACCTAGAACTTGGAGCCGTTGTGTTCGCTCTTAAGATATGGAGACATTATCTCTATGGTACTAAGTGTGAAATATACACTGACCACAAGAGTCTTCAACATATCTTCAATCAAAAGGAGTTACACATGAGGCAACGAAGATGGGTCGAACTTCTAAATGATTACGACTGTGAAATTAGATACCACCCTGGTAAAGCAAATGTGGTGGCTGATGCACTTAGTCGAAAGGGTTATGCGAACTCCATTCATCTTCTATGTTCACAAATTATAACCGACATTAAAGATCAAATTCGAGAAGCCCAACACGTTTCAATAACGGAAGAAGATGTACGAAAGGAGATGTCCTGTGGAGCTAAGCTAAAAATTGAAACTAAATCTGACGGTATTCTGTACTACCTAGATCGTATCTGGATTCCTAACCACAACAATCTTCGTGAAATTCTTATGAATGAAGCTCACAAAACGCGATATTCTATACACCCAGGAGCCGATAAGATGTATCAAGACCTACGATACACCTATTGGTGGCCTGGAATGAAGAAGGATATTGCCGTTTTTGTTTCCAAGTGCCTTACATGTTCCAAGGTGAAGGCTGAACACCAAAGACCCTCAGGACTTCTGGTCCAACCGGAAATACCTGTATGGAAGTGGGAAAATATAACCATGGATTTCATTGCTGGGTTACCTCGCGCTTCTGGTGGGTATGACACTATATGGGTAATTATAGACCGACTTACAAAATCAGCCCACTTTATTCCTATCCGTGAAGATTTCAAGAACGAAAAGCTTGCCCGTATTTATATCAACGAAATTGTAAGCCGACATGGGGTACCGTTAAGCATTATTTCTGATCGTGATGGTCGTTTCACTTCACGAACATGGCAAGCAGTACAATCCGCTATGGGCACGCGATAGATCTCAGTACCGCCTATCATCCTCAAACTGATGGACAGTCTGAGCGCACCATTCAAACTCTTGAAGATATGCTTCGAGCATGTGTCATAGACTTCAAGGGAAATTGGGACGCCCACCTACCATTAGTTGAATTTTCGTACAACAACAGCTATCATTCAAGCATCGGCATGGCACCTTTTGAAGCCTTCTATGGTCGTAAGTGCCGATCTCCTGTATGTTGGCACGAAATTGGGGAAGCTCAAATTACTGGTCCAGAATTGATCCAAGAAACCACAGACAAGATCCATCAAATTCGAAACAATCTTCTAGCAGCTCAAAGTCGTCAAAAGAGTTATGCAGATAAACGACGGAAGCCCTTAGAGTTTAACATTGGTGATCATGTACTTTTAAAAGTATCACCGTGGAAGGGAGTAGTTCGTTTTGGTCAAAAGGGCAAGCTAGCACCACGTTACGTAGGACCTTTCAAGATTCTCGAAAGAGTAGGTCCTGTAGCATACAAGCTTGATCTACCAGAAGAACTCAACAGGATTCTTCCCACATTCCACGTGTCGAACTTGAAGAAGTGCCTCGCTGATGAGAACCTCCATATTCTGCTGGAAGATATTCAGATTGATGAATCTATGCATTTTATTGAAAGACCTGTAGAGATCATGGACTTCGGAGAGAAACGTTTACGACGAAGTCGCATTCCAATTGTTAGGGTACGCTGGGAGTCGAAACGGGGACCTGAGTTTACTTGGGAACGTGAAGACTCAATGCGTGAAAAATACCCGCATCTTTTTCCTACTACTTCAACTACTTAAATTTCGGGACGAAATTCCTAAAAGTAGGGGATACTGTAACATTTGTCAAAAACGGGTTTCCAAAACCCGCTCCGTTTTGTAATCGAATATCAAGTTATAAATGTCACGTTGAATATTTATGATTATTTTGATTTAAAATGATACATAATTAATAAATAAACTAAGCTATAAAAATTAGATGTGATAAAAAGTTAAAACAAAATAAATAAAAAGGATTTGTGGCTGCCGGGACTCGAACCCGGGTAAGCCAGAACTGGATCCAACGACTTAACACACACCCGCATCACCACTCCGCCACTTGTTATTTTCTGTTATCCTTAGGAAACAAATAAGATTTATACACAAACTCGGTTAAACCGGTTGTGCCAACAGAGAAACGGAAATCGGCAATTCAATCGTCAAATCGCTTGATTACTCGCGCATTCACGTTTATAACCGATGAACCGATGTCTTTAATCAATTCAGAGGTGATTGAACATCAATTTTCATTACTATCGGTTTTTATAACCGAAAAGAATCAAAGTCCCAATTACTTCAACTCCAGACCCCTCTCGCGACTCAGAAACGTCATACCAATACTCCATTTCACTCTCGTCACATTTTCAGACCATCAGAACGTCTAAATCAACTCGCCGGAATTTCCTGCAAAATTCGCCGGAAAACCGTATTCATCCTCAAACGGTAAATCTTTCAATATCATTGTAGTTCAACAATTGTTAGGCTATTTCTAACTTAAACCTCTCAATTGAAATCGAATTCAGGCAGTGTATTCAACTAAGTTCAGTTCGCCGGAAAGATTCTGAAAATCTCTATATTCATCTGAGAATCGGTAAGGGCATTCAAACCCTCTGTTAACATTTGCTGATCACTTCAATTTCACGATTAGCTAATAAAAACGGTCAATTATCTTGTTCAGTTGAAGAGCATAAAAACAGGGACCGACACATTGCCGGAATTCTGAAATAAACCGTTCATCGGTATGTTCACCTCTAATTACCGTCTCTGTCATTTCATTTTAGCCTTAAGAGTATTTGTTAATCGTAAAAACAAGAAACGGATCAGTGATTCAGTCGTCGGAAATTTGAATGAAGAAGACGAAGTTAATTAAATTATAAGTTTATTTAAAACCTGTAAAATGAACGGGTTAGACACACAGTCCAGCGGTGGACTGTGTGCAAAATATATACGCATGTCCCGAGTTCGATTCCTGATACACGCACACCTTATGTAATAAAATGTATTTTTGTTTAAAAACTAAACCGGGTTAACTTCGTTAGTTGTTAAGTATAATAAAAACCGAGATATTAACCAGGTTAGACACACAGTCCAGCGGTGGACTGTGTGCAACACTAAGTCACATGTCGCGCGTTCGAAACCCGTCACTGGCACCGGTTTGTTGAATTAAAATGTTTTTGCAATTAAAAGAATTTCGGTTAAACTGAATAAGTATATAAATATAATTAAAAACAAGATTATTTCGGGTTAGACACGTAGCTCAGTTGGTAGAGCTGCGTGCACGCATACGGGAGGTCTCGGGTTCGAGCCTCACCCGGCACAAACAATTTCACATACGAACCGGTCAACAGGTCAACGGTCAACGGTCAATGGTCAACGGTCAACGCAAAATAAACAATTTTTTTTATATTTTTATTTATTTAATTTAATTAAAAATCAATTAAAAATACTTAAAAATAACATTTTTAAAGATAGAAAATAGCCTTGAACTCACAAAAATATATCTAAAAATTCTATTAACATCCTTAATAAAATCCGCTCATTTAATATATTTTTCCGTTATTATTTAGGTTAGTATTTCTCGTTGTTCCGCTCATTTAATTCGTGCGCATCTCACCATCTCCAATCCAACGCACCCAATGTGAGTGAATCTTTACAAATTCCCCGTTTTAATCACGTTTTGGGGTGTATCATGTGTCTTGTTACATATATTATAATTAAACCATTATGCATACATCATATCATGAACTTGTGTACTCAGTTTGTTTCAACTGTTGTGTAGTTATTGTTGGATACAATTTATTATTTTCAGTACGTGCAATTTCATAGGCCGCCGCTCCCCATTACATTATGAGCGTTAAGCATGTTCCCCATTTCATTATGAGGTTGAACCTGGCGTGCCCACATACGATCGGCTCCGTTTGATTGAGCCTTGATCGCACAGACATTTTTCATTTTCAGTACATGCAATACGATCGGCTCCGTTTGATTGAGCCTTGATCGCACAGTTTCATTTATGTTATTTATTGTATGATGTTGGTATGTTCATGTATGCTATCATATGATTATTGTATGTTGTAATTGTGATTGCTATTAGCCACTGCTTGATTATTTACATTTGCTCATTTATGCTTATGCACAATTTTTCATTGAAAAACTAACAAGTAAATCTTTAATGAATGTTTATCTAATAAGGTTCACTCGCCAACTTATGTTGACCCAAAAACCCCCATTTTTACACATGATACAGGTGAGCCAGCTGCAGTCAGGAACACATAGGATTGGACTAGAAGAATAAAATGATTTAGAGTTTGGGATTGTTATGTTTGGTTTATTATCTTTGTATTGTATGGACATGTTTGAATATTTGGAAATGTAACTTTGACTTTAATAAATATGAAACATATTAGTAAATGTCATGAGCTTTGGTGATAACCCAATTATGCCCCGACTCTTATTCCGCTGCGGGTCGGGGTGTGACATAAAATGGTTTGGAGAGATAGGTTTCTTTCTAGGTTACGTTAATGGAACTCCAAACAAACGTGTTTATAACCTTAAAAAAACGGATTGTGGAAATCGTGTTTGATATAATTCCTTTGAGTTACGATTTGAATTTGGTCCTAAAGATGGGTTTGATTATGAGAAATTATTTAATTCATTTGATCTTCCTGGTGTTTTAGAAGACGATTCGGAGGTTGTCTACACACATCTTTTAGATAAAGATGAAGTGAATGCTAGCTGGAGAGCAAGTATTCCGACAAACGTGACCCCGAATGCCACATCAGGAAGTCCAGTCGCCGAGTCTTCGTTAATGAATAATGTTGTTGCTGCTCAGTTCTGAAGTTGGCCCTAGTAATTCCGAGACTAGCAGTAATGCAAATGTTGAGGGGGAGATTCAATCAAATTTTGGAAACAATCTTCAAGCTCCAGCAATCCCAGTTCCAAGAACAAATATCTATCATCCTGTTGATAATATTATTGGGAATCCAAATGCTGGAGTGCAAACGAGAGGAAGTCTTTCAGGGATGCAGTTTCTGTTTTCTGAAATTAAGCAGGAGGAGATATACAATCTTAGTCTACATGAATGTTTTATCTCTCAGATAGAGCCAAAAAATTATCAGATGGCTTTGAAGGATAATTATTGGTGTGAGGCCATGTAAGAAGAGTTAACTCAATTCGAAAAGTTAAAAGTGTGGAATTTGGTCGATCTTCTGAAGGGTCAACATGCAATAAACACGAAGTGGGTCTTCAAGTGCAAGAAGGACTATAAGGGTGTTGTCGTCAGAAATAAAGCAAGGTTGATTGTTCAAGGTTTTAATCAAGAGGAAGGGATTAACTATACAGAAGTTTATGCTGATGTCGCACGACTTGAAGCCATTCGTTTGTTTCTGGCCGTTGTTGCTCATATGCGTATTAAGGTCTTTCAGTTAGATGTTCAAAGCGCGTTCCTTTATGGAAAACTATAGGAAACTATATATGTATCCCAACCACCAGGGTTCGCAGCTCCTGAGTCTGACAATAAAGTATATTTGTTAGACAAAGCTTTGTATGGTCTCCATTAGGCTCCTCGTGCCTGGTACGAGACTTTATCAAAACACCTATTAGAACATGGATTCAAGCGTGGTGCGATCGACTCCACATTGGTCACTTTGAAGAAAGGGGGAAATATTCTAATTGTGCAACTTTACGTTGATGACATAATCTTTGGTTCTTCAAATGAAGAATTGTGTCGTGAGTTTGAATAAGTGATGAAGTCGAAATTTGAAATGAGTGCGATAGGAGAGTTGTCATTCTTTCTTGGTCTTCAAGTCAGTCAGGAAAAAGAAGGGACATATGTGCATCAAACAAAGTATGTCCACGTGATTCTCAAGAGATTCGGTTGGGATGACAACTCACCCTTCGACACACCTCTACCAACGAATCACAAGCTGACGGCTGATTAAGAGAAGGATCCTGAAGTGGATCCAACTCTGTATTGGGCGATGATAGGTCACTTATGTATCTTACAACGTCACGTCCTGATATTATGTTTTTTTTGTTTGTTTATGTGCTAGGTACCAATCTACTTCGTGGAATCTCATATGGCTGCTGTCAAACGCATCTTCAGATACATGAAAGGGAAACCTAAGCTTGGATTGCGGTATCCAGCTGAAGGAGGTCTGGATTTGATTGCAGCTGATGCAGACTTTGGAGGGTGCCCAGTCAATAGAAAGTCAACCTCTAGTGGCGCACAACTGCTTGGAAACCGTCTTGTGTCTTGGCAATGCAAAAAGCAAGTTGTTGTGTCTTTATCCATGTACGAGGCTGAGTACATTGCAGCTTCGAGCTGTTGTGCTCAGGTTTTGTGGATACAACAACAAATGAGAGACTACGGTTTGAATTTTACTCGAACTCCAATTCTTATCGATAATAACTCTGCCATTTCCATAACTAATAATCCGGTTAACCATTCATGCACTAAACACATAGACGTTAGGCATCATTTCATTCGTGACTGTGCTGAAAAGGGTTTAATCAAGCTGGTTAGAGTAGACACTTTAGATAATCTTGCTGACCTGTTTACTAAGACATTTGATCGGGCTAGATTTGAGGATCTGGTCCGAATGATTGGCATGATCAACCCCGAGTAAAATGCTTTTAGAAACTCGCATAGAAACCTCATTTTATATTTTTTGTGTCAGTTTCTTACTGCTTTTCATTATATTTACTTAAAACTCAAAAATATTTTACTTAGTTGTAGGTTTAATTAAAAAAGGGAAAATAAAAAAACATCTGAAAAATCGTTAAAATGAAGTTGTGTCGAGAAATAGGGGAAATGATAGTACATCGGTTATTTGTATCTGATGCAGGATTTTGGTGCTATATAAATACTAACTGTTAACTGTAACAGATTCATTATACATTGTTTTGGTAGGTTTTACGCATAAATAAGAACCTGCTTTTGGTATATAAACATAATGTATTGCATAACTCGTGTGATACATCTCTCGAATATATGGTCTTGTTACCATAATTTCATTTGATAAATTGTCAAACTCTGAGATACTAGGTCTTTATGTTTATTAAATATCTAGGGTATTATACTTGGTCTTCTGATTTTGTGTAAGAAACGGACTAGACCTCGTATAATGCTTTACTAAGCGCTTCGTTTGTGCGCACCCCCCTTGGTGGATTTCTTTTCTGCCACAACAGTCATCGCCGAATATTTTGTTTGAAATTGTAATAACTGGATATACAAAACACATCTCTATGCTACCATCGGGTACATAGTATAAATTGTCTAAACTCTGTAGAAAAAGATACCAAACGTTGGTACACCACCTTTAAGTCGAGCCTTCATTTCTCTGTCTGTACGATGGCACTAACCTGAGCTCTCAAGGTATCGCATTTAGCCGGATACAGAGATTTTTTGGATATACTCACATGTAAGATGCAATGTTTTGTAGTTTTGATACGCGAGTATATTCTAAGGTGGGTAAACATAGATACAATCAGTAACTAATACACTTAATCTCATATCTCGAATGCAGTGTTCGAAAGCCTGCTAAAACTTAAGTAGATCACAATACCGTTGAACGTCTTGAACTGTTAATATTTTTCTAAGTGCTTAAACTGATTTCTATGATTTTGTTGTTGGATGTTTACAAAAAAAACCGATATGATCTCCTTGCTCCGATTTCACAAAAATATAGTTAGTGTATACATTATCTTAGTGTTAGTTTCTTTCAGCTTGTCAAAAATGAAAAACATCAAAAAGATTTTCCTTTCGTGTTTCTATGTGCGAGTTTATGATCTAAAATACACTGTGGGGTTGTGAATATTCTTTAATAAGGTGCTAAACATCAGGTCAGGTAACCACAAAATAAGTCTTTTTCAGTGAAAATCGATCGTGCGAAGATTATCTAAATGTAAAAGTTGCTTGTCAAAAGGATGTTTGGTAAAAAGATAAAGTGTTGTGAAATTCTTTCAAGTTTTAGGGTTAAAAATGAAAATTTATTGAAGTTAAGAAATTTTGGCGGTCCGGGTTTAAGTCTCTAGTCTTTTTCGGGTATATTTCGAGGTGATTTGGGTTCCAGTTTTGTGCTCCGGGTTGGGCTCATTGTGTGTCCAGAAAAATAGCTTGGTTCCGGATTTGACAAAAGCTAAAACGGTTCCGGATTTGGCTACCAGTTAAATCTTCTGGACTTACCTCTCCACCCGAGATTTCGATCTATCCGAGTTACCTAGGTTTTGGTCCGGATTTGCATAAATATAAATGTTTACTAACGATCATTTCATTAATATTTTCCTCCTTTCATTCTCTATTCCACACACTCTCTCGAAACCACTTAACAAACTCTTCGATTTTGAAAATTTTCTATGTGAAATTCAAATATTAGTTCATCCTAGCATTTCTCATCACAGTCATGTCTCTAATCTCATAAACTTCTTCATCTTCAATAAGATTGGTATACTCTTGACTTTCTAGGGTTTATGGTTCTTACATTCTTGGAACTAAGTGTTCATGGTTATGTAAATGTCTTAGAAAGATCCTTGTTAGAATGATGATGATGGCTTGATTGATTATTGATATTTGTGTTTGTGTTATGTTAGGGTTTTGTTATGTTATGTTATATTTGGGGTTTTTTGTTTCATTTTCAAGAACTTGGTGTTCTTGATAATGGGTTTTGAATTTTGAAAGGGTGTGAGTGATTTTGAGATGATTTCGGTTGTTTGGATGATATTTTGTTTGTCTGTTGAAAATAGGTTTTATTTTTTTAATTATATGCTTGTTTATTCAATTTTCTAAAGTGGATTTTTGTTGGTGTTCTTGGCGGGAGTTTTGGATGGTATCTTCATGAGGAAGATAAAGAGTTTTTGAAATTGTTACTTTTTGATCTTATTAAAGTTTTTTGGATTATGTCTGGTTTGTATTTCGGAGAAACTAGGGTTCCTCTCCGTAAGTTCGGAGAGTTTTTTTTCCCAGTTTTGATGAAGAAACACAAATTTATAAAGTTCCTTCCGGATTTAATTTCGGATAACAGTTTCCGGGTTTCAATCTGTTTTCCGAGTTTACATATGTTCCGGTTTTAAAATAATTTTTCAAGGTTTCTTTCGGGTTTATCATATCTTAGATACCTTCTGGATATGTGTGTTGTTTCCGGGTTTTCGTAGATTAAAATCAGTCCGGGTTTAACAATCATATTCTAAGCTTTTCCGTTTTTGTATATATAAGATGCTTCCGGATTTTCATAAATTTGATAGTGTCTGGTTTTTCGAACATTGTCCGGGTTTTTCAGTTTAACAATGCCGATGCATTTTTCTTTGATATGTTATTGTTTGTTCACAGAAATGGCTGAACAACCTGTTGACAAGCAAGGTGAACAATAGGGAGCTAAACTTGCAGCTGCAGCAGCTCCGCCTGGTCTAGTTAGGGAGTTCTTCGGCAATCACAATCAGATAGCATTGCTAAATGAGAATGTTCATGGTGCCGCCAATTACGCTCAGATTATACATTTTCTTCGAAATTCAAGAATTGGTTTAGCAATTTCCGAAGATGTACATCAAGTGAGATCGTACATTCAAGAATTTTGGCGTACAGCTTGAACGGTGGGAAATACCGATGAAGTTACTATAAATGGAACTTCAATTATTATCTCAGAAGCCATTATTCGTGCGGCTTTACAGTTTGGTGATTTGGATCATGGGGAAACTTCCTATGCTAAGGGTATTTGTGAACCGGGTGCTTAAGCTTTTGGATATGTTGGTTCGTTTTGGTCCAAACAAATATTCAAGGGTATGCTTATTGGGCAATGGAGGTATTTCTATCATGTGATAATGCAGTGCATGACTCCTCGAAAATCTGGTATGGATGGAATGGGACAGGATCTATTATCAACTATGATCTGTCTTACTTTCAATCAACCCTACAATTTCTCCCTCATGATTCTTCAGGCATTTAAGACTCATCTTGCACTACGAGAAGGTGACAAACGGTTGATGATTGTTTATACGAGATTTCTGACAATAATCTTTCGTCATCTTATGCAGTTTTTACTTTTTCAGCACCGAGTGTTGCCGTAGATACTGATCCGTTAATTTTGGAGCTTGATGCGGCTCTGGAAGCTGGTTCGTCTACTCGTGCCGTAGATAAAGGGAAGCGTATTATTGATGAGTCCGATGATGGTATGTTAACTGACAAGAAGTATCTTCAGTTGGTGCAAAAGGATTTGCGAAACAGAATCTCACCTGCTGAGAGGGAACCACTTGATGATGAGGAAGACCGTCGTCCTCCTGATTCTAGTGATGTTCGTATTACGCCTCCACTCAAGACATACAAACGACGACAGGTCGTTAAGAGTTCGGATATTCAGGTTTCAAGTAGTGAAGATGTTCTGGTAAATGCTTCATTGAGTGATGTGATTACTTCTGTTGATAGCGGTCTCTCTATTCCAGGAAGATCAGTTTCTTTTCCATCTATTATCGCTTCGCTAACAGTTTCTTCGTCTATGGAGTTCTCCGGTATTTCTACTTCTGTAGGAATCTATTTTCTAGTGATGTCTTCTGTTATTCCACCTACGCCTTTGTTCAGTTCTCTGGCTTCATGAGGAAGATATCAAGATCTTGGGCAAACATCAAATTCATACAAATGATAACATAGAAGTTTGTGCAAAATCATGGACTAGTGTTGTAGCAAACGTGATCAAAAACAAGCATTATGCAAATCCAGGTCCTTTATTTGGAAGCAGCAGAGCTGGCAGATCCTGGAAGCAGCAAGCAACACTAATGTAGTAAACCTAGGGGGAGATTGTTAGGCCCTAATAAGGTTTATGCATTAGTTACATTAGTGGTGTGGGCTACATTGTATTTATGGACTTGGGGAAGGCTTTTGGGCCTTAGGGTTTTAGGTTAATGGTGCTCTAACCCTCTAATATAAATAGATAATGATGTACTAGGGTTAGGGGCTTTTTGGTATACGGAAAATTGGATTGAGTAAACTCACAGTTTTGCGTAGAAATTCCGCGTACGTGAGTTGAAGTGTTGAGAGTCGAGTACACTGAAGTTACCCTACATTAGGGAAACGAAGGTGCATAAGTATGCGGATTTGGTAAAGAATTTGGATTCGGAATTAAAAATGTATTAAAGTAAGTTTATGAAAATAATTATCTAGCCTTAAATACTCGTTCTTGACACTAATATTTTATGTGATTTCAAGGGTCAAAATTGCCTATTAGAATCATGATGAGAGATTTAAAACATAGATAATATGACCTATTTGCATGAAAGTAACCATAAGTTGGTTAACAACAAGATTTCGTAAGTTATAATTATATATCATAGTATATTTTATTTTGTCCTCATAGATTGTCATAGATTATCATAGATTAGATTATATACCATGATTTTTTATAAACATTCATTAAACCTCATTATATGATTCACCAAAGCACAAAGTTTACCAACTTAGTTGGTAAACCCGGTTTGTCATGAATAGCAAGAATATAAACAAACTACTAAGCTGACTAAAACTACAAACAACCAAGTAAGCAAGCTAGGTGCGTGCATCCCGAACATGGCAACGTTTGGGGACGTGTCGTAGCTTTGTCACTCTAATGAAAGTTGAATGAATTTTAGTGGTATGAACATGGAAAACATCAAGTGAGGTGGTGGAATGAGGTTGGATAGCCAAAGCTTTCATGTTTCCCACCTTTACCAAAACACAAGTCTTGCCATATGAGCTATGGTAGACTTGGAGGGTTTCATCACTTGTGGGTTGTCTAAACCCTATAAAAATAGAATGTTTGTGAGGTTCTTGGACCTCTAAACTGATGATAATCTACTCAAAAGCATGTCCCTTAGTCATAAACAAGATTAAGGACAAGCTAGGTGCAAGATTCTTACAAGAAAGTTGAATAAAAACAAGTTTAATTAAAGTTCTTCTTCAAAACAGAAATTTAGACCTCAAAATGGTGATGTTCCACTTAGTTTACCATGGTAAACTTGTGGAAACACTCCTAGAGGTGTTCCAAGTTTCTTGAGGAAGAAGAAGTGAAGAAAAGATGAAGATATGTAAGAAAAGTGCTCACTTTGGCACTAAGATGACTATGCCAACAACTTGTATTTCTAGCAGATTAAGAGTGTATTTGAGAGTATAAGTGAGTTGGGAAAGTGAAAATGGGTTATAGGAAGCTTGTTTATATAGTGGATGATTACGGTTTGTGTTTTAATGGAGTTTAAGGTGATTGGGTGAGTTTGGAGGTGGAAAAGATGGCCAACCCTTATGCAAGAAACCAGCTTCTACGGATTGGGAGGCTTGTGTTATGCAACGACTAATTGAGTTTGCGGTCGCGTAGCGCCACGCCTTAATTATACAAAAACTTTCATTTTTTGCAATTTGGCCCCTGAACTTTGGTTTGTTCTTCAATTTAAGCTAAAACTTGGCATTTTGGCATGTTTTTAAGTATATAACATGTATGAGTATAATTTGAGTATCGTGATTGTATAAATGACTATTTGCATGTATAGTGAATGTCAAAATACGTATTTAAACGATTTATAATATGTGCAACAAGTATGTATAAAGTATGAATTCCATTACGATCAAAGTCTCGAATTACAAAGCTGAAATGAATTACTAAAATGATATGAATACAAGTTTGCATAAATAAAATACGATTACACTTTCTAAATAAGGAAAGTACAAAATTCGAAGCATTACACTTCCACCTCCCATGGAAACAATCCATATTTCTCATACAAAAAAAATCATTAGATCACCCACTAGGAAAAGCGCTTTAAGGAAAAAAACATAGAAATTCCTTTGACCGATACTAAAACTGAAAAATGCAGTGTTGGTAAGTAATGTGAACAATTGGAAAGTTTGTTACAACCTTCTCTGACCCTCATACTCCTAATGTAACTATTGGTAAGTTTGAACTTCTTTTATGATAACTATTTACTTTTTAATGTTTTCACACATGATTGCTGTATCTGGCAAAAGTGAGTTGTTGGTCCTTGGCCTTTGTTTTATAAACCATCTTTTCAACTTCTCATGCCAAGGAAAGTGCCTAAGACCAGCATGTTCTTGTAAGAGGAAGACTTAACGAAGACATGCAGATGCTTGATCTTCGTATCACTCTTGAGTTCCAAAGTGAATTCAACGTCACGTTTTCTTTTCCATCGAACCTTGACTATGGGAATGCGATTGCGCCTTAGTTGCTTGGTTCCGTGGTCCATGATTTCGACTGGTTTTTCCAACAAAAATACCGACTTGCTTATTTGAAAATCGTCAAGTGGTACTTGAAGTCCTTCTTCAGCTAGACACTTCTTGAGATTTGAAACGTGAAACGTTGGATGAACGTTGTTGAGTTCTTGAGGTAAGTCTAGTAGATACACCACTTTGCCAATCCTCTCGAGTATCTTGAAAGGACTACAAAACTTGGAGCAAGTTTTCCCTTCTTGCCAAAAACGAACCTCTCCTTTCCAAGGGGATACCTTGAGGAGCACATGATCGCCAACGCCTGTCCCATTCCATCCATATAAGCTCAAGACTGATGATTTATGCGTCTCTAATATCGTGTCAACAAATAGATGAACGACACTTACGACCATACAATGCTTCAAAAGGAGCCATTTGAATACTGGAGTGGTAACTGTTGTTGTACGAGAACTCTATCAATGGTAAGTGTACATCCCAATTTCCACCAAAATCAAGTGCACACGATTGAATCATATCTTCGAGGGTTTGGATAGTATGTTCGGTTTGACCATCCGTTTGAGGATGAAAAGCCGAACTAAGATTAAGGTGTGTACCCATCACGGTTTGAAACGTTTGCCAAAGGTGAGAAGTGAAATGACCATCGCGGTCAGAAATGATATCAATGGGGATACCATGATGACAAATGACTTCATTCGTGTAGATACGAGCCAATTTCTCGACTCGGTAATGTTCACAAATGGGGAGAAAATGGGCAGATTTGGTCAAACAATCGATGATTACCCAAATGCTATCGTACCAGAAAAGGTTCTATGAAGCTTGGTTATAAATTCCATGGCTACACTTTCCCATTTCCGGACTGGAATTTCAGGTTGTTCGAGTAAGCCAAAGGGTTGTGATGTTCATCATTGACTTTGGAACACATGAGACATTTGGAAACGAAGGTGGCGATATCCTAGTTTATATCGGGCCACCAATAACACATATGAAGGTCTTGGTACATCTTGTCGGCACTAGGATGAATTGAGTATCGAGACTTGTGTGTCTCCTTCATTATGAGCTCACGAATGTCATCACGGTTTGGAACCCAAATGCAGTCTAGGCAGTTAAGGAATCCTCGGGTTTCGCCGTATAGGTTGTTTTCGTTGACGAATGAGTATTGCGCTTCACGAATTCATTTCTGATTGCGTTTAGAATTTGGAAGCAACGAATGCTTTTGATATGAGTTTTCCAACTGAGAGCGTCGGCCACAACATTCGGCTTACCAGGGTGGTAGCGAATCTCGCAATCATAGTCGTTGAGCAGTTCTACCCATCGGCGTTGACGCATGTTGAGCTCTTTTTGATTAAAGATGTGCTGAAGGCTCTTATGGTCGATGAAGACCACACACTTAGTACCGTAAAGGTAGTGTCCCGATATCTTCAATGCAAAAACAACTGCACCAAGTTCAAGGCCGTAGGTAGTGTAATTCTTCTCATGTATTTTGAGTTGTCTCGAAGCGTACGAGATGACCTTTTCTCGTTGCATAAGAACACAACTGAGACCTCGATTAGATGCATCATAATACACAATGAAATCATCATTACCATCGAGAAGAGTGAGAATATGAGCATTGCAAAGCAAGTCCTTGAGCATTTAAAATGACTCCTCTTGTTCAAAACCCAAACAAAAGGTTTATCTTTTTGCGTCAATGAAGTGAGAAGAACGATGATTTTTGAAAAGTTGGAGATGAATCGACGGTAGTAACCCGCCAATCCAAGAAACGAGCGAATTTCAGATAGAGATTTTGGTGCAATCTAATTCTTGACAGCTTCAATTTTAGCAGGGTCAACGGTGAATACCTTCTTTGCTCACCACGTGGCCAAGGGATTGAACCACTTTTATCCAAAATTCACACTTGGAGAATTTGGCATATAGTTGCTCGGCACGTAAAAGTTCGAGGATTAATCGCAAATGACGTTCGTCTTCGGCTTGCGTTTTGGAATAGATAAGGATATCATCTATGAATACAATCAAAAAACGGTCCAAATAGGGTTTACACAGACGGTTCATCAAATGAATGAAGACTGCAGGTGCATTAGTCAAACCGAAAGGCATGACCATGACTCGTAGTGACCATATCTAGTACAAAAGCGGTTTTTGGAATGTCCTCTTCGAGGGCTCGAAGTTGGTGGTAGCCAGAACAAAAATCGATTTTGGAAAAATAAGTCGTGCCTTGGAGTTGATCGAAAAGGTCCTCGATGTGGGGAAGTGGATATCGGTTCTTGACAGTGAGTTTGTTGAATTCACGGTAGTCGATGCACATTTGAAACGAACCATCTTTCTACTTGACGAAAAGGACCGGAGCGCCCCAAGGAGAAGTACTAGGACGTTGGACATGGTTGCTTTATGGCGCGGGGCCACTTCAACATGTGGCGGCTATATGCCCAAACTGATGCAATTCGTGCAATGGCGCATGCGATGTTGGTTGGGTGATGGTAGTGACAAGTGGTACACTTAGGATGAGTCCCAGTGTATGGCTTTCTAGCGGGTTCTTGAGGGGGATTTGGGTTGGTGACAGGTGTGATCACGTTGCAACTCTTGTTTTGAAACTTTTGTTTCTTGCCATTGTTGTTTCGCGGTTGAGATTTGGGTTCTTTGGGTTCGGTGGTGACTTGGTTTAACGGATTTGGTGGTGATGGGGTTTGAGGTTTGTTTGTCTCTCACACGATTGTCGCTGATACTAGCGGTTAGGCGGTAAACTCGCTATATGGTGTCGGGTCTTGTTGCTTGGATGATATCACGAATAGCGAGAGGAAGACCCTTGAGGTATTTCCTAATCGCACGTTCGGGCGTGCTAATGAGGTGAGGAACAATGATGCTTAACTGTTTGAAACATGTGGTGTAACCGAGGTTATCGTCACCCACTTGCTTGAGGTGCCAGAATTCTTCCTCGAACCTTTCCTGCTCGTGTGGAGGACAAAATTTTGTCATCATCATTTCTCTAACCTCGGCCCCCGGGAGGGCGTAGGCTTCTTCGTTGGATTAGATGTTACGCTCGTTTGTCCACCAATCGAGATGTCTTGACTGGAAGACGCCCGTTGCGCTTCGGGTTCTCAGGTGTTCGAGACATTCACTATTGATGAATGTCACCTCAATGCTATCGAACCACTCAAGCATTTGGTTGACGCCTTCAGCACAGTGAACGTCCTAGGGTTGCAAGGAGTGAAGTGCTTGTAGTTGAACGAGGTTGGCTTAGGGAGGTCAACTCTGGATCGACCAAAGAGTTTAGGGTTTTGGCAGTAACCTTGCTCACGATATCAATAATCACTTTAGCCATTTGATAGGCCATGAACGCGACTTCTTGTTAGAGCTTGACTTGGAACTCTTTTTGGAGTTGGAGAGACGGTTAGAAGACATCTACAAGGTTGATAAAAAGGGGATAAGATTTGATCATAATGTGTTTTGGAAAGAAAGTTTGTGTAATTTAGCATATAATATGTCATATAACATGTAAGTTTCAAGTAGTTCACATAAGCGTAAAAGAATTTACATTGAATAATCACAAATATTGACAAAGGAGTTGTAAATTTAGTTTATTCTCGAAGAATTATTATTTTTTGAAGATTGCGAGTAAGTGTGATTCGTGCTTTCAACGTTGAAATGAAAAACATATCAAATGTAAAACACATTAAAATTGATAAGACATAAAAGATATTCAATGTAAAACGTGGAGTGTCTCGGAACGAAACTAAGACTTTTCCAAAGTGGTCGAAAGTTCTTTTGAGTTAGGGAAACAGCTTTAGCCTAATAGGTAGGATACTCTCACCGAGGAGTGGTTAACGGTATTCACCCTTCTAGTTACTACATGTCCCTAGTCAATCGAAAATTCAAGACTTTAGCGAGATTGAAAATCGAGGAGGGGAACTAGTTATCAAGATGCGGTTTCACCCTTAACTTGATAGCATCGTACCCTATGTGTGTTTAATACTTACCGAACAAGATTAGGAAATAAATTCCGACTCGTTGGTAAAGTTCCACTAGAGTATGAATGGGAAATCTTCCATTAAGATATGGATATCACTCCTAACTTGATGGTATAGTTTCGTGAAAAATCGATAAACGCGGATTGAGGGATTTCACCAAAAATTATGGGTTTTCACGCCATTTTTGGTGAGATCGTCTCGTTTGTGAAATAAGAGTGTCTTCAAGTCTTCATATGTGTATTGTGTTTGCCTTAGGAAATGTATGTATATTTGAGACCAAAGAAAATAGATAAGAAACAAGTAGGGAGAATTCAAGTAGTTTTAAGCATGAACAAGAATGGTCAATATAGTTCCTAAACTATATACTAGGTCAAAAGCATGGAAATTTCCTAATTCCCTATAGTTATGGCTCTGATACCAATCTGTCACACCCCAACCTTTGGCGAAAACATTGGAGTGAGACGAAAACTAGATTCAAGAGACTTCATAACACTAATTGTGACAATATTTAATAATTTAAAGTTTCATTATACTGAATGATAATACATTGTCTTGAAAGGAAATAAGCGAGTAACAATTAACGAAACAACGAGAAAGCAAAATACATAGAGTTAATCTAAGTGTGTTTCTAATCCACCCTAAATATATTTCTTCATCGGCATCAACTAGTTTCCTGCAACATGTATTAAAATAATGATCAACAAAAAGTTGGCGAGTATACAAGTTTTATTATGTAGCAAATAGTGAAAAAGTTGTCTCATATCCAGCATGGTAATTTGCATATTATGTTACTATACTAACATGTGCTAACTATATGTAAGTACCGATAATCCAGATCTGACAACGATATCACACAATCACCAAGGATGGGCGGAATCCAAACTTGATGATATTCAAGAAAACCGGAAAAATGGAAGAACAACACTAATCAAATTTAACAGCTTGCACACGATTCTATTACTTGAACATGCAAAACCTTCTGGTAAAGATGGAGGCTCTCTCTAGAGAAATCCAAAAATCTTCACCCTAGAAATGAATAAGCTTAGCTTATATACCTAAGGTAAGGGCATGCCCCTCATGGGCTTGCCTATGGGCTTGCCTGGCCCACATGGCCTATGGCATGCCCAAGTGACCTATAAAGATCCAAAGCTAATACAAACTAACCAAGTTAACCACCATAGACTGTAGCTATATTTGATGCTCCAGTCTCACACTTCTAGGACCTAACAATCTCCCCCTAGACTGATGCATCAAATTGTCTTGATAGAATAAATTCAGCAACGTCTTCAATAGAGACTATGGTTGTCGCTATGCTGTAAGTGTTGTGAAAGTCAGTCTAAACTTCTTGTACCTCACACTTCAACGAACTCTCAGCACTAGGTCTCTTTCTTCTGCTCCTGTGGTTAGCTTCATATCAGGATCTTGATCAGCTTTGCTTGAAATATCTTTGTCAAAAAGAATGTGAGGGGAGGAACCTCAGCAGCTCTTTTCTTCTTCAATCTTTCTCTTTCAAGCAAGCAGGTTCTCAGGTACTTCTTCAAATGTACTATCACTATCAGACGATGACTGGCATCTGGTTCTTCTGACTCAGGTACACTTTGCTGTTGTGATGCTTCATGCTTTGTCAGCAACTAACAGCATCTCAATTTTCAGCAACCCCTGTTTCTTGATCTAAATAAAGATTTGCACAATTCTCAGAAATTTATAAGCAAACATTCTTATGCAACTGGAAGAGTACCGCATGAACACTTGGTACATCCAAGTACTTGTACTCGGATCGAAATTCAAATTTATTTCATCTTTTGATGATTAGTCAAATCTTCAAGAACGGTTAATAATTTTTAATAAAACAAATAAAGCACTCAATTTTGGATTTTTGAATTTTCTATTTAGTTGAGAATATAAGAAAATAAAACAAATGTAAATAAACGAAGAAACTAACTCAATAGTCACAATTATACAATTGCCATGGGAACAAAATCGTTTTCGGGTGGACCAAGGAACACTTTTCAGTACGAACTTATTTAGACTGGTCTAAATGATTGCCAATATGTTTGTCCACTTAAACTTTAACGCTCAACTTTCATTTTTCAACTTCGTGACATGCTTAAGGTAGTACTATACTATAATATACGTGCGTCCCATACCATGACATACCCCCGCGATCAAGGTAAGCACAACGATTCATCAGAGCAGGTGAGTATACTAAGATCATCCTTTAATTTTTTACAATGTTAGACTATTGGTGAACAGGTCAGTAAATTCGTACAGCAGAGTGACCAATAATATCTGACGAGGGTTAGGCAAATACCTTATGTGGTATGTTTGAATTCATGGAATTTTCTCATGATGAGATTTCCTTTCTTTTAAGGTTTTGGCCCTTCTGATTTGGCTCTTTTAAGGATATCCTAACTGTGGCTAGGTCTGCATATAATCTGGATGCAACAGAAGGGCAACCAAGATATCCTCGCATGACTCAACAGCATAAGGACCTGAAATTTCAGATGTTGGCTATCTATCAACGCAGGATTTAAGACCATGAAATCATACGCTGATGGTATGTTACCCATAAGATACATAGTTCGTTATGTTTATATCACTTGGTATCTTTTAATCACTTTGAGCGTTAAGCCTACCGACATATCACATTAGATCCTAGTGTTTTCAGCTACAACACCTTACATGTGTCAGTCACACCCTTTATCACGAATATTCATTTCGTTTCCCATTTGATACAAAAAGACCTTTTGTATTTTTTTTATTTTCAAATGTTTTTGTATTTTCCTGATTTTCTCCCACTCAAACAATGCATATACATATATCGCCCCCATCCCCCCTAAATTTGTGCATCATACTTTATGCACAAATTTACCTAATAAAGAAAACGTATGTACAAAGTTTTAAACGAAAGAAAAAGAAAATATTTTCGTTGTTTTTGCTTAACCATTCCGTCAATAGATTAAAGACTCATCAATTTCAAAATTAAAGTTTGAAATTTAAATTTGTACATTTTCGCTGATCTTTTCTTACCTCATATCCTCCAAAGAAAACATCGCACTTGTAAAAAACTTGAACTTTTTGCAGTAGTGAGATGTTATCCGATATATCCCTGGAAAACTACTATCAACACTCCAGAGATTGTCAACAGCTCCTCCTTGGTTATTCCTGAAAAATAAGAAGATTAGTAAGACAGTGGGACCCAGGCTATCGTGGTCCTGGGTTTCCCTGAAGCATCAAAATAAGACACTTCTTCCAGACACAAATCCCTTTTGTTTCAAGGATTGGTGATATTGCTACCGCTTTGGATTTGGGTTTCCAAATCTGTTTCGTTTTAACAAACGCGGTTGTTTCCTTTGATTGAGCAACTTTGGTTGTTTTAGGTTTAGTCGTTTAGAAAAAGATTTTTGTTTCTGAACAGCCTTGCATTCGTTTTTGGCAACATTCAAATCCCTATCAGATGGTTTAACCTTGGGATTCACATTCTTCATTGCCTTAGGCGATGATACCTTCATCGGCTTCGAATGATTGTTATCCTTAGGTGTAACCTTCTGATTTTGAACATGATATGGAACATGGGGACTATGTGTGCAGTTTCGAGCAATGTGACCAGGAATGCCGTAATTGAAGCACGTTTGTCTCTTCACATGTAAAGCATTCGGATCAGCTTGATTTGCTCTTGCAGGCCCTAAAGGATGAACTGATCCCTTTTGTGCTTGATTTCCTTGCACGTTTCTTACAGACGAAGATGAATTTGGATGTTTGTACTTGTCGTTTGCAAGGGCCTTCTTCTGTTGTGGAGATTTCTTTGGATTCTTCTTGTTTTGTTTAGACTGCAAGTCTTGTTATGAAATTTCCCCAGCCTTTCCAAAAGCTTTTAGCACGGTCAAAAGCATATTTTTCACATTTGCCATTAAAGACCGGCTTAACAAAAGCATTTTTCACAACACTAGCCTTTGAGGGCTATTGCTGCCCACTGATGATTTTGGAGAGCGTGGTTGTCCTTAACGTTTAACTTCTGCTTTCTTCGTCTCCGATTTACTCGTTTCTGCTCTTTTAGCTTGCTCTAAACCCTTTCATCAGAAGTAGAAGGTTCAGATTGTTCAGTTTGGGCACTTGGAACCTTGTCAACGTCAGCTCTCTCTTCATCAGCTTTGATAAAGTCGGAGAGTCCTGGTTTACCAGACACTCCAGCTGAATCATTAGAAGAGTCAACAGCACCAGATGGTTCCCGTGTGCCTGACGTATAATCACTGGGTTTGCCATACACCATATGTTGTGCTTTCTCAATATCTTCGTCGGTTCCAGGCATTGTTGTGTAGTTGTGATTATACGGTGGGGCAACCTGATTGAATCCCAAACCCTTCCCTTTGTTCTCCTTATATGCCAGCTGCACATTGCACACGTCTTTAACGAGCTTGCTGGATGTATCAAACTTCTTTATATTTGCTTCGTTTTGTTGATATTTTCCAGTAAGAAGTCCTAGCTCAACTCTTACCAAATCGCATTCCATGGTTTTTGAATCTAATCTGGTTTTGTAATCATGAACCCAACATTTATGTTGATTTAGGTCCAGGTGGAGCTGAGCTATGTCTTTCTTTTGTGCTTCAACCTTTTCTGTGAGTAACTTGTTACTTTCTTGAAGGCTGATGCACTGAGCCATTGCATTGTTGTAATCATCAGCCATTTTGGAATTAAGTGCCCTGAGTTGAGCAACCCTATTCCTGCAAGGTTCAGTGCACAAAAGGTAGTTGACTGTGTCAATGTGCGAGCTTGGTTTGTCAGCGTGAGTTTAAGCTTGAGGTAGAGTTTGGGGTACCGGGCTGCTGATTGCTGCTTGCTGGGCTTGAGGTTTCTGTTCGGACACTTCTTCAGGATGAGACTCTATTGATTTAGCGTATAGATCTTGGTTTGATTATAAATGATCCCACAACCAAGATACAAAAGAGTCTTTGTCATCTCCTAAAACGCTATTCAACTCATCTCTTACTTCCTCTTTTCGCCTCCCATGTTCAAGCAAACGCATCACATAGTCAGCAACCGGATCAACATTGTAGTTTCCGATAAACTCATTTGGCTTTTCCTTCACTTCATCCGTAGGTTCAGGTTTTGATTTTGTCCTGGGCTGAAAACTATGTTCGAGTGTTGAGCTTGGGCTGTAAACATCTTCGGTAATCGAAACCGTACCAGTAAACACGATAAAAAATGTCTGAAAACTGTTTTTACCAAAATGTACCGTTAGACTCGTCTTGACGATACGAATCAATGATATATAATGTCCGATAGGGATTTTAGGAATTTTATTTTTTTTTTGGTCCTAAAAATCACACGAGTCTAACCGTGCAACCGGTTTGTCCAGATTGTCTATGGATCAAGTTCTGTGTGTGAAAACGTTTAACTCTGTTTACGTCAGCTGTTTAACTTTCCACCTTTGTGGGTACAATTTGGAACAGTATTGAATTTGAAACAGTAACTCGGATTAACAATCCGAGATGGAATCTCGAAACAATGATCCGAGATACTAATCCGAGATAGTGATTCAGAACAGTGATCCGAGATGGAATCCGAGAGGCAATCCGAGATGCAATCCGAGATGAACACCTATGATCCGAAATAAGAGCCTGATCCGAAATAACAGATCCTTATCCGGAATGCCAGTAATCCGGATAAGGTTGTTGAGAAGGCTGATGAACAGTTATCCGAAATCAATCCGAGATGGATGATCTTCTTCGGGATCTTCAACGATTTCGAATCCAAAATTCAACAGATTAATCCGAAATCAATCCGAAATCTATCCAAAATTCGAAGGATTTATCCGAAATGCAGCAGAATGATCCAAAATCTGTCCAAAATGTAACCAGAAGATCCGAAATCCTTGAATGTTGATCCAAAATGCTTGTTTTTCAGCAGAAACCGAACATAATCAGTGTGATATCAGATCTGAGCCTGGAAAATAGGTTCAACAGGCTCTGATACCAATTGCCCGATAAGCCGGATCTGACAACGATATCACACAATCACCAAGGATGGGCGGAATCCAAACTTGATGATATTCAAGAAAATTGAAAAAATGGAAGAACAACACTAATCAACTTTAACACCTTGTACAAGATTCTATTACTTGAACAAGCAAAACCGTCTAGTACAAGATGGAGTCTCTCTCTAGAGAAATCCAAAAATCTTCACCCTAGAGATGAATAAGCTAAGCTTATATACCTAGGGTAAGGGCATGCCCCTCATGGGCTTGCCTGGCCCACATGGCCTATGGCATGCCCAAATGACCTATAAAGGTCCAAACCTAATACAAACTAACCCAGTTAATCCCAGTTAACCACCATAGATCGTTGCGTATATTTGATGCTTCAGTCTCACACTTCTAGTGTCACACCCCGACCCGCAGCGGATAAGGTGATCGGGGCATGATTGGGTTATCATCAAAGCTCATGACATTTATTAAACGTTTCATATTCATTAATACAAATTAAATGAAAGTTTACAATGATTGCTACAACATGATCTAACTAACAATCTAACTTCTTTGTTCTCTTCTAAGGCATATCCTATGTTTTCCTTGCTTCAACCTGTTCACCTGTATCATGTGTAAAAAGGTTTTTGGATCAACATAATGTTGGCGAGTGAATCCTATGGAAAACATTTGAACAATTTATTTAAATTGATTATGAAATATGTGCACAACCAAACATGAATAAAATTAGATGTAACTTGATCAACAATCATAAGATGTTAAATGAAACACTCATGAATAATAATGGAAACAATTAAAGGCACGCGATGCTCAACTCGTCTCTCACGAGGAACTGAGGGGCCTGATGAATGAATTGCATAATCATGATAATATGAATAACACAACTACAAACAATATAAACTCAATGAAAACACACATGAACAATAATGAATTTGAATTAAAGCACGCGATGTTCTACTCGTTTTCCCACAAGGAACTGATGGGCTTAATGTATGAGTTTCATGTAATTTGACAAACGGAATATAAATAAATCACAACAATAAATCAATCTAAGTTTAAGTCATGATGTGGTATGGCACAAGTTTAAATAAATAAATTAATTAATTCATAACACATGACACACCCCAAAACGTGTAATTTAAAAGGAGGAATTGTAAGATTCACTCACAGTGGGTGCGTTCGGTTGATGATGATGAATGCACGCGAAGTGGTTTTAACCACGAGTGAGATTTAACCTAGATAAATCGCATTATGGTTTGGTGAGTAAACGGATTTTATTAAACTATTTTAGTAGTATTGTTGGGTGTATTTTTGTGAGTTTGAAGCTATTTTCTAATCTTAAAAATGTTATTTTTAAGTATTTATAATTGATTTTTAATTAAAATAATTAAATAAAAATAATAAAAATATTTATTTTTTTTCTGCTACAGTTGACCTTGACTTGTTGACTTTGACTGGTCGTTGACCGGTTTGCGGAATATTGTTGTGCGCTCGGTGAGGCTCGAACCCGAGACCTCCCGTACGCGTGCACGCAGCTCTACCAACTGAGCTACGTGTCTAACCCGTTATATATCCGATTTTAATTTCATATATACATTAATTAGAATTAATAGAAAATCATTTATTTTAAAAACAGTTTAAGGCGAAACGGTCATGCATACCACAGGTCTCGAACTCGGGACCTGCGGTTTAATCTAACACACAGTCCACCGCTGGACTGTGTGTTCAACATGTTATAATATTCGGTTTTTATTATACTTAAATACAAAATAGATATTTCCTTTTCTGTCTTATTTAAAAGAAAAGATAATTGTCCGAGTCGGTGCTGAGGACCGGACTCGAACTCGTGACCTGTGATATAAACAAACACACAGTCCACCGCTGGACTGTGTGTCTAACTTGGTTATTATTCCGGTTATTAATATACTTAACATATAACTAAGGCGACTCCGGTTCAGTAATAAAATAAAAATAGATTTTATTAAGGCAGCGTGTGAAACGGGAATCGAACTCAAGACCTTTGCATAATTAACGTCTTATGTGCACACAGTCCACCGCTGGACTG
The DNA here is from genome assembly GCA_947069175.1 of Scalesia atractyloides. Lineage (NCBI taxonomy): Eukaryota > Viridiplantae > Streptophyta > Magnoliopsida > Asterales > Asteraceae > Scalesia > Scalesia atractyloides. The sequence goes on along the minus strand of CAMTDV010000012.1, from coordinate 32,362,739 downwards.
TGTGTCTAACCCGATTAAAATCATGATTTATAATATACTTATATGATATGGAAGAACATCGTCTTCTTCGTCAATGCTTGAACCAGAAATCGGAATTCGACTAGTTCAAGTTTTTTTATCAGTTTGTTAGTGTTTTACAGTTTATTTCGGTAAGATAAAAGTGAAAAGGAAAAGAAACTGAGCGGAGAAATATACCGACAAGACTCTCTGTTTTCCGGCAGAACTCCGGCGACAGAATTCACCTCCGGCGATAGGTTCCTTGCAGCAGCGAGTCTCCGAAAAGTTTGGAAAAGGTAAGGGTATCTCCGGTATAAGCTTCAGAGGTTCAGAAAAGCTCGGCAATGGGGAAACCGGTTTTCCGGCGACGAACAGGTTTATTCCGGCGAGTGAAATTTCGCCGTGAAAAGATGTGATTTTTAGCGAAAAGGTTTGCAGACGATTGTGGTTGAATTTATAGGGGAAAAATGAGATGTATTTGGTCTGATTTCGGACTGGGTTCGTCGGTTTAAGTTTTCCGGCGGTTATGAATTTGGTCGCGGACTTCAAACATCGGTTATAACCGATATGTGATTAAAGGTTTACGTTATAACGTAAATTGGTGTTAAGACTCGCGAATAATCCGGGATTCCGACGACTGAATCGTTGGGCGCCGATTTTTGAAATTGTAAAGTCACTTTATGAATTAAATTATTCCATTATTTATCAAACAAATCAGTTGGCGCAGTGGTTTGTGTGTGAGATGTTAAGTCACTAGGTGACTCGGTACAGACCCGGGTTCGAAACCCGGCTGAAACAATTCATTTTTATTTTGCGATTTTTGACAGTTTTTCAAAAACTAAATATATGTTCGCGTATAATAATTGATTACGGATCGTTTAAAAATATTTTGGGCATTTAATTCGCAACGAAAATTTTGACTGACTGTTCGGTTGATAAACGGAGCGGGTTTGGTAAATCCGTTTTTGACGGATGTTACAGTATCCCCTGCTTTTTAGAAATTTCGTCCCGAAATTTAAATAATGATATATTTTGACTATAAGAATGATGATGTTTTGTTTGACAGTTGTATGCTTAGCAAAAATGAGGGTTTAAGTTTTTGTTCGAGGCGGTAACGTTCCTTGTAAAGGTTAAGTACCCTATTCAGGAATCGCTTTTTGTTGCCTACTGTATGAATATTGATAAACAGGAATGATTCTCTAAAAATGATATCATGCATAAGAGTTTAGATACGTTTGGGAAAAATATGGTTATATCCTAAGGCAAAACTTCTAACACTACAATCTACATGGAACATAAATAAAAACACAACAGCTGATATCCAAACATGAATGAACACATCAGCAAATATTTGAACATGAATAAACACAACAGCAAAGATTCGAACATGAATAGACACATCAGCGAATATTTGAACATGAATAAACACAACAGCAAATATTTGAATCCACATTCTGATAACATATATGTTTGAATGATGGAAGTTCCTCTCTCGTTTGTTATGATGGAGAGGTTAATTTATGTAGAAATGGAACACAATCCAATCTCTTTAAATAACATGATGATATAAATGTATCACAAATTCCAACCAAGGCAATAATAAATCCTACATGGAACTTCTCATAACCGTCTGATAATGCCTCTGATCCTTTGGCAAGAATACTTATATATAGGAAGTACCAGCGGCGTATCCACCATATTCTTGCCAAATTTTCATTAGTTTTATCCACAAGTTATGATTGGTTACTAAGAAACTAATAAATCCTACATAGAACTTCTCATAACCGTCCGATAAGGCCTCTGATCCTTTGACAAGAATACTTATATATAGGAAGTACCAGCGGCGTATCCACCATATTCTTGTCAAATTTTCATTGGTTTTAACAGTGAATTATGATTAGTCCTATAACTCTACAATCAATACAACAAACATAAATTACTGAAATGAAATATATCTGTGCGATCAAGGCTCAATCGAACGGAGCCGATCGTATTGCATGTACTGAAAATGAAATTGTGTGCTCAAGGCTCAATCAAACGGAGCCGAACATATTGATTGTACTGAAATTGAAATTGTGTGCTCAAGGCTCAATCAAACGGAGCCGAACATATTGCATGTACTGAATATGAATAACTTAACCACACAAACAGCCTATGCATGGAACCTCTCATAACCGCCTGATAATGCCTCCGATTATTTGACAAGAATACTTATATATAGGAAGTACCATCGGCGTATCCACCATATCCTTGTCAAATTTTCGTTGACTTTATCCGAAAGTTATGGTTAGTTTGATGCGACTCTCCTACAAACACCACAACCACAAGATACTGATAATGAAATTGTATGTGCGCTCAAGGCTCAATCAAACGGAGCCGAACGTATTGCATGAACTTGAAATGTAAATTGAAATGTGCGCTCAAGGCTCAATCAAACGGAGCCGAGCGTATTGCATGAACTTGAAATGTAATTTGAACTGTGCACTCAAGGCTCAATCAAACGGAGCCGAGCGTATTGCATGAACTTGAAATGTAAATTGAACTGTGCACTCAAGGCTCAATCAAACGGAGCCGAGCGTATTGCATGAACTTGAAATGTAAATAAATCTGTGTACTCAAGGCTCAATCAAACGGAGCCGAGCATATTGCATGTATTGAAATGTAATATTACGTAACCGATCAAGGCTCAACAAACGGAGCCGATCGTGCGGGCACGCCAAGATCAACCACATAATAAAATGGGGATCCAACTCAACCTCGATGGATGGGGAGCCACGGCCTCGGCAAAATCGTATACTGAAAACAATATATATAATATACCATAATTACTCTAACAGTCTACACATGTGATAAAGAAAACATAAGACTAAACAACAGGAGTTGGATCTGGATCTTCGGCGAAAAGGACTAGCTGAGTATCTTCGTTTGGGCCGTCATTATCTTCGACAGGGTTGGCGTTGATATTGAAGACTCTTCCTCTTGCTGGTGGCATAGTGGTTGGGTTTTCTTGGTTTACTTGGTTAACTGGGTTTGATTGGGCTTGAGTGTTGATAATGTTAACCAATTGAGGGCATGTGTTTCTAAGGTGGGTAGGGTCGCCACAATTGAAGCAAGCTCGAGCATATGGGAACATGGGGTATTGAGGTTGGTGATAAGTTTGGGCCATGTTTTGAGTAGGGGAAAAGGTTTGGTCTTGAAAGGTGCGACAAACATTGCTCAAATGACCATAACGTCCACAAGTTGTACATAGCCGGCAAGGTAAAGTAAGGGGATGGTGATAAAAACAGTGGTTGCATTGAGGGTGAGGTCCAAGATATGGTTTCTTATTTGGGTAAGCTGAGTTGGGTGCCACTTGGGTGATTGGGACAGCTCGGATGGGTATAATGTGAAAAACTGGTTGATTTCGTTGGGTAGCAGCGAAAAGTCGCCCGACTCTTTTTCTCTTAGGGTTGGGTTGAGAAGGGGATTCGGTTTGGGTGGAGTCGGAGGTTTCAGTCGATTCTTTATCCTTCTTCTTCTCCTCCTCGAAGTCTTTGTTTCGGATTCGGTTCTCGGTGAGCTCTATTGCTAGCTCCATTGCTGCTTCCAAAGTTGCAGGCTTGGTACTTATCACAGGGTCTTGAATCTTTGACGGAAGACCACGAATGTAGTGCTCGATCAAACGGTAGAGGGGAGTAAACATGTTGGGAACCATTTGATGTAATTCGAGGAACCTTTTGTTGTAGGTGGTGTGGTCTCCTTCCACTTGCTTCAATGAGTAAAATTCATCTTCTAGCTTCTTGATTTCGCTCCTTGGGCAAAATCGTCTGGTCATGATTTCCTTCAATTCGTTCCAAGTTAAGGACATAGCATCTTCAACACCTCGCTTGGCCTTCTCTGTGTTCCACCAAGTAAGTGCTATCCCATATAGTCGACCGGTAGCATAACGCACTTTGCGATCATCAGGGCAATCGCAATTTAGAAAAGTATTCTCCATTTCTTCAAACCAATGGAGGAGTGCGGTGACACCTTCAGTCCCTTTATATTTCGGAGGGTCGCATGATTTGAAATGCTTGTAGGTGCATTTAGTGGTGTTTGGGGAAGAGTTGAAAATGTTTTGGTTTGCTTGGTTGACAGGATTATTGGTAAGTGCTTGTTGAACTTGGATTACAATATTGGGTATTACAGCAGCCATTTGTTGAGCGATTAAGGTAGCCATGCGTTCGCGGGCTTTTCCTGCTCTCATCTTCCTACGGGCGAGGTTAGAAGACATCTACAATGAATACATGACAAGAGTATGAGTTGGATGCTTTTGAGATCATGGGTCGCATTAGGGATGAACATTCATAAAATAATTATACAAAAATACTACATCCATAGGATGTCTTTGGCTTTGCTCGCTGTTAGGCCCGTCATGCCGCCATACTTTACCTTATGTAATCATGTGGGCCCCCATGAATTACCGGTTTTTCATATGGTTCGCACGGTTTCTGTCTGGTTGCGTACACAAAACCCGGTGAAAATCGAGAAATATGTATACAACGTGTGATGTTCGGAATGTGTCCAGGTGTAGACACGATGACACCTCAAAGTGGGTTAGTTCGAACGACGTTTGGTGTGGCATGCTTTGGCCTAATAGGTCCTTCGTACTCTCATCGTTGGTCCCCAGGTAGGCAAACTGGTCCGTTATATTGGATTTATACGAATGCCAGCCTAGACAGGATGTTCCGACTACCGGTACTTGTACCCTTCCAGTTACTACATGCCCGTCGCAGAACTTACTTTGATGAGAATTGAAAATTGCATAAAATCTTTGGATAATGAGAATATGAAAATAAATTGAATACATGAACATCGATATATGTATAATGAATATGTATATATGTATAATGAACATGTATATGAGCATGTATGTTTGACTGAAATGTAAACAAATATGAAACAAATAAATATCACAAGTTTGTATGTAACCACCTAATCAATTTAAAATTTAGGCAGACTATAGTATAGGCTCTAAGGGTCTAATAACCTATCCTATATCCCTATAGTCATGGCTCTGATACCAATCTGTCACACCCCGACCGCAGCGGATAAGGTGATCGGGGCATGATTGGGTTATCATCAAAGCTCATGACATTTATTAAACGTTTCATATTCATTAATACAAATTAAATGAAAGTTTACAATGATTGCTACAACATGATCTAACTAACAATCTAACTTCTTTGTTCTCTTCTAGGCATATCCTATGTTTTCCTTGCTTCAACCTGTTCACCTGTATCATGTGTAAAAAGGTTTTTGGATCAACATAATGTTGGCGAGTGAATCCTATGGAAAACATTTGAACAATTTATTTAAATTGATTATGAAATATGTGCACAACCAAACATGAATAAAATTAGATGTAACTTGATCAACAATCATAAGATGTTAAATGAAACACTCATGAATAATAATGGAAACAATTAAAGGCACGCGATGCTCAACTCGTCTCTCACGAGGAACTGAGGGGCCTGATGAATGAATTGCATAATCATGATAATATGAATAACACAACTACAAACAATATAAACTCAATGAAAACACACATGAACAATAATGAATTTGAATTGAAGCACGCGATGTTCTACTCGTTTTCCCACAAGGAACTGATGGGCTTAATGTATGAGTTTCATGTAATTTGACAAACGGAATATAAATAAATCACAACAATAAATCAATCTAAGTTTAAGTCATGATGTGGTATGGCACAAGTTTAAATAAATAAATTAATTAATTCATAACACATGACACACCCCAAAACGTGTAATTTAAAAGGAGGAATTGTAAGATTCACTCACAGTGGGTGCGTTCGGTTGATGATGATGAATGCACGCGAAGTGGTTTTAACCACGAGTGAGATTTAACCTAGATAAATCGCATTATGGTTTGGTGAGTAAACGGATTTTATTAAACTATTTTAGTAGTATTGTTGGGTGTATTTTTGTGAGTTTGAAGCTATTTTCTAATCTTAAAAATGTTATTTTTAAGTATTTATAATTGATTTTTAATTAAAATAATTAAATAAAAATAATAAAAATATTTATTTTTTTTCTGCTACAGTTGACCTTGACTTGTTGACTTTGACTGGTCGTTGACCGGTTTGCGGAATATTGTTGTGCGCTCGGTGAGGCTCGAACCCGAGACCTCCCGTACGCGTGCACGCAGCTCTACCAACTGAGCTACGTGTCTAACCCGTTATATATCCGATTTTAATTTCATATATACATTAATTAGAATTAATAGAAAATCATTTATTTTAAAAACAGTTTAAGGCGAAACGGTCATGCATACCACAGGTCTCGAACTCGGGACCTGCGGTTTAATCTAACACACAGTCCACCGCTGGACTGTGTGTTCAACATGTTATAATATTCGGTTTTTATTATACTTAAATACAAAATAGATATTTCCTTTTCTGCCTTATTTAAAAGAAAAGATAATTGTCCGAGTCGGTGCTGAGGACCGGACTCGAACTCGTGACCTGTGATATAAACAAACACACAGTCCACCGCTGGACTGTGTGTCTAACTTGGTTATTATTCCGGTTATTAATATACTTAACATATAACTAAGGCGACTCCGGTTCAGTAATAAAATAAAAATAGATTTTATTAAGGCAGCGTGTGAAACGGGAATCGAACTCGAGACCTTTGCATAATTAACGTCTTATGTGCACACAGTCCACCGCTGGACTGTGTGTCTAACCCGATTAAAATCATGATTTATAATATACTTATATGATATGGAAGAACATCGTCTTCTTCGTCAATGCTTGAACCAGAAATCGGAATTCGACTAGTTCAAGTTTTTTTATCAGTTTGTTAGTGTTTTACAGTTTATTTCGGTAAGATAAAAGTGAAAAGGAAAAGAAACTGAGCGGAGAAATATACCGACAAGACTCTCTGTTTTCCGGCAGAACTCCGGCGACAGAATTCACCTCCGGCGATAGGTTCCTTGCAGCAGCGAGTCTCCGAAAAGTTTGGAAAAGGTAAGGGTATCTCCGGTATAAGCTTCAGAGGTTCAGAAAAGCTCGGCAATGGGGAAACCGGTTTTCCGGCGACGAACAGGTTTATTCCGGCGAGTGAAATTTCGCCGTGAAAAGATGTGATTTTTAGCGAAAAGGTTTGCAGACGATTGTGGTTGAATTTATAGGGGAAAAATGAGATGTATTTGGTCTGATTTCGGACTGGGTTCGTCGGTTTAAGTTTTCCGGCGGTTATGAATTTGGTCGCGGACTTCAAACATCGGTTATAACCGATATGTGATTAAAGGTTTACGTTATAACGTAAATTGGTGTTAAGACTCGCGAATAATCCGGGATTCCGACGACTGAATCGTTGGGCGCCGATTTTTGAAATTGTAAAGTCACTTTATGAATTAAATTATTCCATTATTTATCAAACAAATCAGTTGGCGCAGTGGTTTGTGTGTGAGATGTTAAGTCACTAGGTGACTCGGTACAGACCCGGGTTCGAAACCCGGCTGAAACAATTCATTTTTATTTTGCGATTTTTGACAGTTTTTCAAAAACTAAATATATGTTCGCGTATAATAATTGATTACGGATCGTTTAAAATATTTTGGGCATTTAATTCGCAACGAAAATTTTGACTGACTGTTCGGTTGATAAACGGAGCGGGTTTGGTAAATCCGTTTTTGACGGATGTTACATCTAGGACCTAACACTATATGTCAAACCAAAGTCTAACGCATTTGTGCATACCATTGACACCGAGGTGACAAGGTTGTAAAATGGTTTACTTAACAATACCACAAGAATACGGGCAGTGTGTTAATCCTATACCGTTATAATTGTTAAGGGAGGCTTGCAAAGTTAATGAGCATATAGACACAAGTATACACAGCATGCGATAACAAGAATAATACAAGTATCATGTTTTAAATGGATAGAGTGTGATTATAACAAGTTTAAATGTGATTTGTGATTTTTGTATAGGTGTACATGTTGCACCCAGAGTGAATAAAACGAAAAATTGGATCGAGTGTACTCACGGTTTTGCGTAGAAATTCCGCGTACGTGAGTTGAAGTGTTGAGAGTCGAGAACACCAAAGTTACCCTACATTAGGGAAACGAAGGTACGTAAGTATGCGGATTTGGTAGAGAATTTGGATTCAGAATTAAAAATGTATTAAAGTATGTATATGAAAATAATTATCTGGCCTTGAATACTTGTTCTTGACACTAATATTTTATGTGATTTCACTGGTCGAAATTGCCTATTAGAATCATGACGAGAGATTTAAAACATAGATAATATGACCTATTTGCATGACAGGTAACCATAAGTTGGTTAACATCAAGATTTCGATTAAGTTATATAATTATATATCATAGTATATTTTATATTTGTCCATCATAGATTATCATAGAATTCATATAGGTCATGCATGGAGGTAGGACAATAAACAACCATTAAACTTCATTATATGATTCACCAAAGCACAAAGTAACCAACTTAGTTGGTAAACCCGGTTTGTCATGAATAGCAAGAATATAAACTAAACTACTAAGCCGACTAAAACTACAAACAACCAAGTAAGCAAGCTAGGTGTGTGCATCCTGAACATGGCAACGTTTGGGGACGTGCCGTAGCTTTATCACTCTAATGAAAGTTGAATGAATTTTAGTGGTATGAACATGGAAAACATCAAGTGAGGTGGTGGAATGAGGTTGGATAGCCAAAGCTTTCATGTTTCCCACCTTTACCAAAACACAAGTCTTGCCATATGAGTTATGGTAGACTTGGAGGGTTTCATCACTTGTGGGTTGTCTAAACCCTATAAAAACAGAAAGTTTGTGAGGTTCTTGGACCTCTAAACTGATGATAATCTACTCTAAACATGTCCCTTAGTCATAAACAAGATTAAGGACAAGCTAGGTGCAAGATTCTTACAAGAAAGTTGAATAAAAACAAGTTTAAGTAAAGTTCTTCAAAACAGAAAGTTCGACCTCAAAATGGTGATGTTCCACCTTACTTTACCATGGTAAACTTGTGGAAACACTCCTAGAGGTGTTCCAAGATTTCTTGAGGAAGAAGAAGTGAAGAAAAGATGAAGATATGTAAGAAAAGTGCTCATTTGGCACTTAGATGATTCTGCCAAGAACTTTTATTTCCAACAGATTAAGGGTATGTTTGGCAAAAGTAGTTGTTGGCTGGTGGCTGATGGCTGGAAGCTGGTAGCTAGTAGCTGTAACTTTTTAGATATATTTAGATGTTTGGCAGAGTAGCTAGAGCTTTTAATAAAATGTATAAAATGACCAAAATGTACATAACTAATAAAATCTATTTAGGTGTTTGGCATAGTAGCTGGATTTTTATATGTTAAAATAGTATTTTTCTTTTTTCCCTAAAAGCTTGTAGCTCCTTCTAAACGCTACTAGTATGAGCGTTCAACTAAAAGCTTCAAGCTACTAACCAAAAAGCTTCAAGCTCCTTCAACCAAACAAAGCTTTTTATTGAGTAGGAGCTTTTTCTTAAAAGCTTAAAGCTAGAAGCTCCTAAAAGCGTCATGCCAAACATACCCTAAGAGTGTATTTGAAAGTATAAGTGAGTTGGGAAAGTGAAAATGGGTGATAGGAAGCTTGTTGATATAGTGGAGATTAGGGTTTGTGTTTTAGTGAAGTTTAAAAGTGATTGGGTGAGTTTGGAGGTGGAATAGATGCCAACCCGTATACAAGAAACCAACTTATGGGATTGGGGGCTCGCGCTACGCAATGACTAATTGAGTTTGCAGTCGCTTAGCGCCACGCCTTAATTAGACAGAATCTCATTTCTTTTTGCAATTTAGCCCCTGAACTTTGGTTTGTTCCTCAATTTAAGCTAAAACTTGGCATTTTGGCATGTTTTTAAGTATATAACACGTATGTAAGTATAATTTGAGTATAGTGATTGTATAAATGACTATTTGCATGTAAGTATAATTATCAAAACACGTATTAAACGATTGATTGTATGTGCAACAAGTATGTATAAAGTATGAATTCCATTACGATCAAAGTTTCAGATTACAAAGTTGGAAGTGAATTACCAATATGATACGAATACAAGTTTGCATAAATAGAAATACGATTACACTTTCAAAATAAGGAAAGTACAAAATGTGAAGCGTTACACTTCCACCTCCCACGCAAACAATCCATATTTCTCATACAATTAAAAATCATTAAATCACCCACTAGGAAAAGCGCTTTAAGGAAAACAAAAGAGAAATTCCTTTGACCGATACTGAAACTTAAAAAAGCAGTGTCTCTAAGTAATGTAAAAATTGGAAAGTTTGATACAACCTTCTCCGACCCTCATACTCTTAATGTAACTATTGGGAAGCTTGCACTTCTTTTATGATAACTATTTACTTTTTA